>CM035187.1:836008-856434 GCA_020233015.1 Callinectes sapidus | reverse complement strand
GAGAGAGAGAGAGAGAGAGAGAGAGAGAGAGAGAGAGAGAGAGAGAGAGAGAGAGAGAGAGAGAGAGAGAGAGAGAGAGATTAAGCAGAAAAACGCTTTAGGGAAGGAAAGGAGGAAGAAAGAGAGAAGTAAGGGGAAGGGAAGAGAAAGAGGAAGAGAAGGAGGAAGAGGAAGAAGAGGAGGAAGAGGAGGAGGAGGAAGAAAGCCCTCGGGAATAAAGAAGAGAGGAGGAGCGAGGGAGGAAATAGAAAGGGAAGCAATAAAAGAAAAGAGGAAAGGAAGAAAGGAAAAAAAAGAGGATATTTATCTCCTTCAAAATAAAAAAAAATATTAACCTTTGTGCGTGTGCGTGTGCGTGTGTGTGTGTGTGTGTGTGTGTGTGCAGGATTGATTTTACGTTCATGAATACCAAATGCGTACACAGAGAGAAAAAAAACGACCATGACTGTTTATAGATCATGTGCGTGTGTGTGTGTGCGTGTGCGTGTGTGTGTGTGTGTGTGTGCGTGTGCGTGTTAAAAGTCATCCATCTAACTTCATATCTTTTTAAGCTATAACTTCTTCTTCTTCTTCTTCTTCTTCTTCTTCTTCTTCTTCTTCTTCTTCTCCTCCTCCTCCTCCTCCTCCTCCTCCTCCTCCTCCCTCCTCTTCCTCCTCCTCCTCCATTATCGTCGGGCATTGGAGAAGACAGCTTGCTTTATTTATAACCTTTAGGAGACAAAAAATATATATTCCAGCCTCCCAGAACGAGTTTCCTAATATTGGTGTTAATTAGAACTGAAGGTATAGCCGCCCTTGGATCACATTTCTCCTGCCGTGGCCTTACTTTGTGGTGCGCCCTGGCCTCCTCTTCTTTCATTTTTCTTATTTGTTATGTTTTTTTCGTATTTTTTTGTCATCTTTATCGTCTTCGTTGTTCTTGTCATCATTACTCGTCATCATTTTGTTATTGATGGTTTCTGTTTTGAGAGTGTATAGTGACAGCACACACACACACACACACACACACACACACACATACACACACACACACACACTGGGCCGCATATCCTAGCAACACACACACACGCACAATGCTTTCGCTCTCCTTCATTCACAATTTCACTGTTGACATGCCCTTGGGAAACACCGCTGCCTCACCCTCACCCATGTCATGTGCCGCCACCACGCCCCGCCACACCCACACCTGGACACACCCCGATACACACTGATACACGCTGAGACACGCTGAGACACTCCTGATACTCTCGTCCATCTAAAGCTTCAGTGTGTCAAATGTTTCATGTCATCTCGTATTTTTATGAAGTTTTTGTTATTTTTCATGGATTTTATTGTAGAGTGAAGACAATAGTGAGAGAGAGAAAAAACAAAAAAAACTTGCCACTCATGGTAGTAAAGTTGAAGTGAAGAAATAATCTTGTGGTTGCGTAATGGGTGATAATATGACACACACACACACACACACACACACACACACACACACACACACACACACACACACACACACACACACACTACATATTTACTTCTTTAACATCTTGCCTAACCCGAAACTCAATCTGTTCCACCTTTCCCTTTCCTGTCACGGTGGTTTCATTCAATCATTATTTCCTTAAGCTCTGAGGCAGCCTTCTTATTACGTTATTAGCTTCATTTCCCCTTCTTACAATTATCTGCCTTATTTCTCTCTATCTTGCACAATTTTCTTTCTTTATCCCCCCTCCCCCTCCTGGCTCTACCATGGCATATTTTCTCGTTCTCTTTTTCTTATTCTTTATCTACTTCTCTCTCAGTCTCTCGTGTTTATCTTTCGTTCTCTGCCTTCCTTGTTCCTTGGTGTGTCTTGCAACATGACAACGATCCCAGCTGAGCGAAGAAATAGGCATTGAGGTGGACACTGATGGGAAAACGTTGTAAAAGTAAAAATGACGCAATCATCTGAGAAGAAAACGAACGATTAAATGTAATTGTAATAGAGGAAAAGAAAAGCAAGGTATGAAAATGTGGAAAGGTTACTGTAATTAGTTTCCCAGTTAAAAAGAATAAATTAAAGAGATAAGCTTGATTTTTTTTTCTCTCGCAAGCTCGCGTAATAAAAATGATAAGGAAATGAGGGAAAATCATGGAAAAAGAGGTAAAAATGTTGTTATGGACGTTAATTTTTTGAGGTGAAAGCTCCAAAGAAGGTGAAGTGTTGTGTTGCATTATGTTGTGCTGTGCAGGGCTGTGTTGTGCAACTGTGGGTGTGCTGGGACAAAAAAAGAGTCTAGGTAACGACCGACCCCAAGCAACACACGCACACACAACACACACACACACACACACACACACACACACACACACACACACACACACACACACACACAGTTACAATCCCACGAAATTATGCTCTATTGTTCAGTCTCAGTCTTCCCTCCCTTCCCCTCACCTCCCATTCCTTCCCTATCCGTCCCTCCCTCCCCTTCATTAATTCTTCCTCCCCTCCCCACCTTCAAGTTTCCCCTTCCCTTCTACCCCTCTGCCTTCCCCTTGCCTTGCCTTGGGTGGTGGTGGTGGAGGTGGGTGGAGATGGGTGGGTGGGGTTGTGCAAGGGGGAATAAGGGAAGAGAATTGCGTATTGTCATTGTCAAGGTGAAAGATACCAGAGAAACACGACTCGTCAATGTGTGTTCGTGTGTGTGTGTGTGTGTGTGTGTGTGTGTGTGTGTGTGTGTGTGTGTGTGTGTGTGTGCGTGTGTGTGTTTGGCTATTTAGTGTTCCTTTAGTGAAATTTAGGTGGATTATATCTGGTTTTAAGTTTGTAATGATGGAAATACACACTACACGAAATAACTGATGTAATATTGGACTACAGAATGGTATGTTGCTAGGAGAGTTTTGCAAAATCACGAGCTGAGGTGAATAAATGATCTATCTGTGCGTGTGTGTGTGTGTGTGTGTGTGTGTGTGTGTGTGTGTGTGTGTGTGTGTGTGTGTGTGCACTTGCATATTTCCCTTATCTATTAGTATGTTTGCTCACCTTTCTACTTATGTATTCATTTACTTATTTGTCTTCTCATTTTCTCACTTGTTTGTTCTCATGCTTATTACTTACTTATATCCTTGACACATGTAAGCGCTTATGTACACCGCTACTCTCTCTCTCTCTCTCTCTCTCTCTCTCTCTCTCTCTCTCTCTCTCTCTCTCTCTCTCTCTCTCTCTCTTCCCACCGTTAAGATAAATGCACACACACGCACACGTTAAGAATTTGGTATTTAATCCTTCACCTTTGGCACAGAAAACGAGCATTGAACGAAAACGTGTAGGAAAAAAAGAGAAAAAAAAGAAAAGAGAACGAGAAACAGCTGACTGACCCCAAACAAACACTCCCGCCAGAGAGAAAATGGAGGAAATTTTATGGTGGACTAATGTAAATTCCAAATACTGAAGGTTATTATTAATTTTATCTAAGATTATACATTATAGCTTAAATTAACTTGTCTACCTAGATTACTCTCTCCTGCCTCCCTCTTTCCCTCCCCTCTTCCTCCTCCTCCTCCTCCTCCTCCTCCTCCTCCTGGCAATATCAACGGTGAAGGTCGTCTGGATATTTGTTGTTGGAGTGTAGGTGAGTGTAGACAGCTTGACACACTCCTTGTTGTGCATCCTTAACTGTGTGTGTTGGGGGGGGGGGACTGGAGTGAAAACGTGTTAGTAATGGTGAGATTATTGAGGAGCTTGGAGGGAGGGAGGGAGGGAGGGAGAAAGGGAGGTAGGGAGGGAGAGAGGTTGGGTTGGAGGAAAGGAGATAAGACAGGTTAGGTTAGGTTAGGTTAGGTTAGATTAGGTTAGGTTAGGTTAGGTTAGGTTAGGTTAGTTAAAGAATGTCAGTTGTTCCTCCTCTTTTCTCGTGTTTTCTTGATTTTTTCTGTTCTTTGACCTCATTTGTTGGTGTAGTTATATTTTTATTTATTTTCTTTCTCCACATTTCATCACTCTCTTTATGTTCCTAACCCTGTCTTGTATTCCCAATCTCACCATTTATTTTTCTCTCTCATCAGGTCACCATTTTCTTTGTTTCTAACCCTCCCTTGTATTTCCAGTCTTACCTTTTATTTTCCCTCCCTCCCCCTGCAGGTCATCATTTTCTTTATATGCTAACCCTTTCTTGCATTCCCAGTCTTACCTTTTATTTCTCTCTCTCCCTGCGCAGGTCACCATTTTCTTCATATGCTAACCCTTTCTTGTGTTTCCAGTCTTACCTTTTATTTTCTCTCCCTCCCCGCCCCCCATTTTCTTTATATGCTAAACCTTTCTTGTATTTCCAGTCTTACCTTTTATTTTTCTCTCTCCCTGCTCAGGTCACTTTCCGATCAAAGTACCTGCGCTCGGATTCCTACAAGAAGGCGTGCATTGCCCAGCGTCCGGTGTTCACGGAGTTCGGCACACACTGCTTCCCTGATCCTTGCAAAAACATCTTCTCCAGGATGTTTTCCCAGTTTGTAAGTGAGATGTCTTTGTGGGGTTGCTATGTTTTCACTGTTTTTACGATTGTTCCCATTTTTTAACTTCAATTTTGGATACGATTAGATTATTTTATTGACGTTAGGAAGATGAGGTCAGAAGATTAATGGTCAGAGTCTTCACTGTTCTAATCCCTACATAAGTTTCTGAACCTGTATAAAATCGTGAAGTAGTTATGTGGAGTGCTACTGGTTAGATATTTGACAACCTTTAACCTGTACTACAACACCGCCCTTTTCCACGCACAGGAGATGACAGACAACGCCTCCAGTAGCGTGGTATTGATGGAGGACCAGTTGTTTGTGTCCTCAGAAACCTGCTACATCAGGAGGGTTGATCCCTTCACCCTCGACACCAAGGAGAAGGTAGGTCGTGTTTCTCCGTCAAGGTAGGCCGGTGTGGGGGCAGGTCACGCCGTGGGAGTGTGGGGGGGTAGGGCACGACGAGGCACCGTGGAGCAGACGCAGGTCATCATGAAGCTAGTGGCGCGGCAGGAATGCAAACCACGATCTCACTTTGACCTGCATTGCGTTGCCTTGCTGTGATTTCGTAACATCGCGTGCATGATCAGTTACTTGGACTCTCAATACACACACACACACACACACACACACACACACACACACACACACACACACACACACACACACACACACACACACACACACACACACACACTACATTCTAGTCGTGTCTCAGCCTGGAATTCGAGTGCAACTGTCGCGTGGAAGGTCCGGCTGAGTGCCCAGGTAAGGTGAAACGAGGCAAAGTATTCCACGCTTCACAGGTGTTTGTTTGTTTGGAAGAGTCGTTCGCAGTGTCCTTTTTGCACCTGTTCTTTCTTTTCATTCACGTCTCTTTTTTGTGTATCCTCTCCTCCTCCTCCTCCTCTGTACCAAGCAGCCTTGAAAGGACCAAAAGGTATGCTGCTGCTTGGCCCTCCTTTGTATTCCTTTGTATTCCTCCTCCTTCTCCTCCTCCTCCCCCTCCTCCTTCTTTACTTCTATATTTGATTCTTTATTTTCACTTTTCTTCTTAACTCATCTAATTTTTCTTCCTTTTACACTTTTTCCTTTTCTATTTCCCGTTTATCTACTACTACATCCTCCTCCTCCCCTTTTACTCCTATATCTGAATCCTTGTTTTGTCTTTCCTTCTTATCTCGTTCCATATTTTTCCTCCTTTCACACTTTTCTTTCCTTTTCCCAGTCTTAGTTCTATCACTTCCTCCTCCTCCTCCTTCTCCTCCTTGTCCTCTTCACCCCGGACGCTCATCTCAGCGCCGCAGTATATCAAGACTTCTGCGAAACTTCATAAGGCAGTCGAGCAAACTTTAAGGTGGTAAAATTGGTCGCTGCGTTGGTCGGGGGAGTCAGGGCCACTGAGATGAGATGAGAGGTGCCGCGGCGTCCCAGCAAACTAAGGGTGTGTGTGTGGAGGGGATGGGGAGGGAGAGCAGTGAGTGGCTTTGACCTCAAGAACGGCACACACACACACACACACACACGCACACCAAACTCGCAAATTACCATATTATTTATCGTACCAAGTTTGAAGTCTGAGGGAAAACTTTGGGTTGAGTTTTTCTTCCTTTACTTTCGAGCCTTTTGAACCTTTTGAACTGAAGATGGTGGTGGTGGTGGTGGTGGTGGGTAGGCAGGGAGGCGGCGAGCAGATAAGGAGGTTGGGAAGTTGGTTGGTGTAGTTCGTTGCTATTGCCAGGAAAGTGTGGATATTACAGCATTAAGGCGACCCGGGTTTGAATCCTTGCCTAACCGCATTGCCCAGCGGGAGATGTAGCGTTCTCCCATTAACCCAAGAGCTGCCATATGACCTAAACTGTTACGGCGCCTACTGGAATAATTTTACACACAGAGAGAAGCAAGAAAGCTGAGGCTATTATTAGTACTTTAACCTGTATTGGAAGGCGGACTCACCAGGATGCGGGTCACATGAAAGGGGGACTGGGTACGAACACACACGCGGCACAGAAGTGTTTCAGAATAAGGTCGGAATAAGCCACGCTGGTTGACGCGTTACTCACACCAGCTTATCTGATTATTGCGCGGCCACATATATATATTTTTTTTTGGGGGGCGGGGGGAGGATGGGCGGGCGAGGACCATCGATCACAGAGGGACTATGAACACCATTTTTATGATCGCCAAGGGAGCCATCCATCAGGGAGGAAGATAATTGGTCCTGAGCCATTAAGGAGGTAATTGCTCACCTTGATTTATCACACTACCAGATTATTAATATCGAGGCGACACAGACAGCAGAGACTCCGAGCTTCTGCTGATTCACTGACACGCGTAAATTCCCTTCTCGCTTTGCACGTGAGGATACTGAGAAAGCTCCAAGGCGACACTCGAGCTGCACGTGTTACTTTTTATATTCCATGTGTCATATTTTCTTCGCGTGTCATCTTTTCTTTTTATACAATGTGGGCTTTTTACGGTAATTTATAAGCTCAACGTAATAGAGACCCAATCCCCCATCGGACTGAGCATGGCCAGGATTTAAACCCGTGAGCTTGGGGGTGATCTCTCGGGGCCCCAGAGCGCACATGGTTCCACTGTACCACGGCGGCACCCATAAACTCTCCTAATCACTTAACTATTCCTACTGACTGCACTGTAAACTCGATAGCAGAGTTAGTCCCAGTAATTCCCAGTACTAATATATTTGCGAATCGATATCTCCCTTTCTCTTTCTCTTTTTGCCAAGTATTATATGCAGTTTTCTCTTATTTTAACCAGTAAGAATAGTTTTTCGGTGGTTTTCCCGGTATAAGCCAAGCGAGGCGTGTCCCTGTCAGCCCCACACTTGTTAACAGAATGCACATCTCGTCCTGAGCTGCGGCGCGTGTTTGGGGTGCGGGAGGAAGGGAGCAGCGGGGTCTGTTGGGTGCTGGCCAAGGCTGCGCACGGTGGGGGAGAGGAGAGGGGAGAGGGGAGAGGGGGATCTATCTCAGCTGGTCATTTCTCATTCACTTGAAAGACTCCGGGACAGGTAGCCTTGCGTTTTTTCCACTCCTCCATTATTCCTCCACCATCCACTCGATCAGTCTTCACTTCACTTTTAGGCAGACGTCCTTCTTTCTATAGTAACGTCCACATCTTCCACCTCCACTTCTTCACATTTACCTTCCTCTCTTTCTTCCACCCACTTCTGTCTATGTATTAACCTGTTTCTGTTCATTTAACTCTATTATATTGACAAAAGGTGTCTTCATCCCCACTCCATCTCTTTTACCTTTAAACTGCGAGATTCTACCCGGATTCCTTGACAAAGAAGCGGCGCCTCATTGGAAAAAACATAAAAAACAATGACGTGTAGACTCAAGGTTGCCCGTGTTGAGACGTAGTGGCAAGGCAGTGCGTCATAGTAGTAGTAGTAGGTGGTGGTGGTGGTGGTGGTGATGGTGGTTGATAGAGAGCGCAGTAGAGATAATGGTGACTTGTGTTAGTTAGTGGTGGTGGTGGTGGTGGTGGTTTGAAGATGGTTAGTGAAGTGAGGTAATGGTGATGGTGAGGATGATGA
Organism: Callinectes sapidus; assembly: GCA_020233015.1. Lineage (NCBI taxonomy): Eukaryota > Metazoa > Arthropoda > Malacostraca > Decapoda > Portunidae > Callinectes > Callinectes sapidus. Next base: position 848,384 of record CM035187.1, on the reverse strand, counting down.
TGAGGTGGAGGTTCAGGTGTGTGTGTGTGTGTGTGTGTGTGTGTGTGTGCGTGCATATGTATGAGGTCGGCAGCAATGACCTATTGAATTTCCACTTTCAGAATTACTAGATATTGAATTGGCATCCCACGAGAGCGTGTAGCAATCAGTCGTGGGTGTGTTTAAACAGACCGACGCGCCAGTGGTAGTGTGAGGTTATCAACGCTAACAAATATACCTTGCTAATTACTATGCGTCTGTGTGTTGAGTGTCTCCTATGGCTTCCCGTCACAGTATAATACACACTCACTCTCTCTCTCTCCCTCTCTCTCTCTCTGCTGATGGTAAGCCAGACGGACACAATAGCAACGTTCTGAACATGTTTGCGGACGATGCCAAACTAATGAAGCAAATTAGAGAGATGTTTACTGTTGCTCGGGGCTGCGGGAACAACGGTCGTGGAATATTGTTGTGTGCCGAAACGAGTTTTTGGAAGCTGAAAAGTGATGTAGGAAAAAGAAGAAAAAAAAAAGAGGAAGATGAAATGTAGAATAGGAAATGATGTTTAAGTGATGCAAATATATTCCAGCTTTTGAAAACAGCAACACTGACTACTGCCTTCTGGAATTATTTAGCAGTGAGTGGGGAAGTGGTTTGAGGAGAGTATGTGCACCTCATGAATTTTTTATGAGGGTGGATGACGTTATTCATCAAAGCAGAACGACATCAGCTTACCACTCACTACACTGCATGCTGAAGCTGGGAAACACACACACACACACACACACACACACACACACACACACACACACACACACACACATCCTACTTGTAGTTATATATAGAAGTCTGAGAAAACATCAAAGAAAATCTAAGTTTATCCAAAGAAGATAAACATTTTAAGTAACTATAGAAAGGAAACTTAGCACTCCTAGTCTTTACCGATGTGTACTACAGTTACTTATATTAGTCTATGTTCTTCCAAAGTACTATTTCCACTCAGCATTTCCAGCATCAACCTTCACTTTTTTTATTTTATTTATTTATTTATTTATTTTATTTTATTTTATTTATTTATTTTGTGTGTATGTACTAATTTACTTTGTTCCCTTCAGGTGGATCTCAACAAACTAATGAGCGTCAACTTCGCCTCCTCACACCCCATCACTGACTCCACGGGCACCACCTACAACTTGGGCTGCTCCTTCCTCAGCGGCCCAAAGTACCACATCGTGCGCGTCCCTCCCTCAAACAACTCTCACAACCTCACCGGTGCGTGCCTCTCTCCTGTACAATCCCCTGCAGAGTAAATTTGCCTCCACACGTGCCAATTTTAACCAAGTAAATTAAGTAAACTCCATCAGGGAAGATTCATCCATTTAGATTTCACTAAAGATAATTCTCCTCAGTGAATTTCCTAACCGAACGTAATCTAACCTGATGTGTCATGGAGGGAGTAATGGAGGAGAAGTGCAGGGAAATGGTGGTGGTGGTGGGTGAGGGAAGCTTGCCTGTGTGTGTGTGTGTGTGTGTGTGTGTGTGTGTGTGTGTGTGTGTGTGTGTGTGTGTGTGTTCAAGGTGTAGATGAGTGTGACGTCAGCATCCCCGAGGCTTCATAGGAGAGTACACCTTGCTCATGTCAGATTGTTTCTCTCTCTCTCTCTCTCTCTCTCTCTCTCTCTCTCTCTCTCTCTCTCTCTCTCTCTCTCTCTCTCTCTCTCTCTCTCTCTCTCTCTCTTTCCGTCTGTATGTCTGTGTGTCTGTCTGTCCACGTGTGTCTGTGTAGCTATCACAAGTGACGCCGTGTTTTGCGTTGCTTGGTGAATCATTGGTACGTGAGTTACATCCCTGACGCTCCACTCATTGCCATCATCTCAGCCTGTCAGCCACTCACTCTTTCTTATCCTGGCATCCTCCACGCACCACTCAGTCACTGGCAACCCCTGACCTCTGCTCTCCTCCCCCTCCACAGGTTCAGACCCGTGGCTCAACGCCAAGACGCTGTCCACCATCAGTTCCAGCTGGAAGGCGTGCTACGGTTACTACCACAGCTTTGCCATGAGCGAGAACTATGTGGTGTTCCTGGAGCAGCCGCTGCTAGTCAGTACCCTCAAGCTAGCCACTGCACAGCTCAAGAGCCGCTCTCTCAACGACTGCTTCGAGTGGCACCCTCAGGAGAAGGTGAGAGAGGCTAATGACACCTGTGGAAGGCTTTGGGAGAGCTGGGGAGAGTGCTAATCAGGCTCTCCTCGAGTGTGCTTTGTGGCAAGGTATGTGGCCACAGCGGTGAGTCAGGAGGTGATCGTGTCCTTCATCCCGCAGGTCAAGTTCATCGTGATTCGCAAGTCAACTGGTGAGGTGGTGAAGACGCGCTACGTGAGTGAGGAAGCCTTCTTTGTGTTCCACCACGTGAACGCCTACGAGGAGGACGACAAGCTGGTGGTGGACGTGGTGGCGTACCCGCGGCCTTCCATCATCGAGAAGCTGTACCTGAACAAGGTGAGGATGAACCAGTACAGCAGCGAGGACCCCCCGCAGCTGAAGAGGTTCGTCCTGCCTCTCATCAGTGACCGCGACCTGCAGGTGAGCATTGGACGGAGTGTGGTGTCTGCTTATTTATCTCATCGATAACCTCCTTAGTGATTCTTGTTTTTCTCTTCCTTGCATCTCCAGTGCTTGAAAGAAAGTGTTGATGTAATGCTGGCGTTCCTAATGTTACTTATTGCAGTGGTGATCGCTTAGTTTCTGTGAATGTGCGTGGAGTGTATAGTAATGAATGGCTGTGTTTCAGAACGCCCATGACGGAGAGGAGCTGGCTTCTCTTGCCAACTCCTCCGCTACGGCAGTGAAGGCGCGTGGCGGTCAGAGTGGCGCCTATGTCAGCCTCACAGGGGCAGCCATCGGCGAGCCTGGCTTTGACATGCCAGTGGTCAACAAGAAGTACTCAGGACAGCATTACCGCTACGTGTACGGCACCGGCGGGTACGACCAGGGATATTTCAAGAACGCGGTAAGTCTCTCCTTGTGGAGAAATACCGGACGGCAAAGCATGCGTGCAGGTTTTTTTTTAGCAATGAATAATCGTCTTCCTTTCGCTGGCTTACAGACGTCACTCACTTCAGTGAATTGAAGCTCAGTGAAGCGCCAAGAATCAGAGTTTTGGGAAGACTGGACGTTTGGTGTGAAGCAAGTGAATATTGATAAGGCCAGGCTGGTATTGTTATGCAAAGTTCAATCTGCTTTCATGGCAAAGTCTGTCAGCTGCGGTTGAGAGGCATGTGTATTTTGATTTGGAGTTGTCAATTGAAGACTGGATGAGCCTTGAGGCAGGAAGTGTGAGGGACAAGCAGGCTTGTCTCATCGTTACTAACTTATCACTGGATCGCTCGGAATGAACAAACCATCACGCTGCGTCAACATGGTACAGTATTGTGGTTGGTGCAGGTCACCAACCACCCTCCGTGCGGAAGTAAATTTTCCACAGTGAAGTTTAAAGCGATGATGCACTTACTGCTGGTAAAAATAAAAGTGTGTACTAGTTTCTAAAAATGTCAGAAAGCACTGTGGTCCATCCGCTTTAAGCGATTACAGATCTCGTTATGTAATAACTGACGATACGTTTGTGGCCAAGAAATACAACAATGATTGCTCGCCAAATAACCCATGACAACATTTACTAGTGGCATTTCAGTAAAACAAACCTTTTCAAAGGCTAAGACATCCAGTAAGTTTGTATTAGTACAGACAACATCTTTGACATTACCTTGTTTGTTGCAGTGTGTTTCTTGTACATTGGTCTTAAGATAGGCAATTCAGTTTTACTGTGCCCAGACGCTATTTTAGTAAATACATATATTGATAATAATATGCCATGCATTATATGTGTAATGTATGCAGTCACTTAAACTTCCAACACTTACATCACCACCATCATCACCACCAAATACTTCTATCACAAAGTCGCAATGACAGCAATATCAGTATAAACACTGGACCACATCCTATTGTATTTCCTTCTATACAACACACACCCACGGCTTCCCCTCCTGACCTTCCCTGTGACTCACCTTTCCTTCAACACCCTTCATACACTCACCTGCCTTTCCACACCCATGCCGTGACTCACTTCCACTCGCTCCGCAGATCTGCAAGATGGACGTGGAGACGGGCCAGTCCTGGGTGTGGCGAGGCACCGAGCACCAGTACATCGCCGAGCCCACCTTCGTGCCCTCCCCTGACGCCATTGATGAGGATGATGGAGTGCTGCTGCTGTCCGTGGCTGACGTACGCAAGGGCGCTCCGGACTTCCTGCTGGTGGTGGACGCGAAGACCATGGAGGAAATCTGCCGCGCCACCATAGACGCTCCTTTACCCTGCAGCATTCACGGCGTCTTCATCCCTGACAGATACTAGCGAAGGAGAGTGTCTAGGGAGGGAGTGATGTTAAATTGTTCGATTCTATTGTTGCCTGCATTGTGATTCGCTTGTAATTCGCAAGTTCGTGGCTACATGAGGCGCTGTGTTCGGGACGTGATTGTATCGCGACCCAGCACGTGTGTCTCGGCTGCGTCCTTTCGTCCCAGCTGCTCCGACTCGAGTGGCTGGGCGATGTCAAAGCTGTGATGATTATTGTTATGAATGTTGCTGCTGCTTGTGCCCTTGTCTGGCTCGACGCCCCCCTTCCCCTCCGCTTCCCTTCTCTCTCTTTCTCTCTTCCTTACGCACATAAACACATACACACACTGTCATCATCTATCCTCTCCGACTCATTTCTTCAGTGTCAGTTGGTCACCTTTTCTTCTCACTCTGCTTCACTATCGTCTATACTTCCTGCAAATTTCTTGTGGGAGTCGTTGAACATGACAATCCCTGCCCGGGGCGTCACCTCACCCTCGCTCTCCTGATCCTTCGGCCAGACAAGGGCGCGACGCGTTAGGGAGTCCATAGAATGCTGCACCGGGTAGAGGAGCCTCCAGACATCCACGTCCACTTGGGAAATAGTTTTTGGACACAAATACAAATCAGAGATGGAAGTTGTGAGAAGAAAGCAGATCGTCTCACCCTGAGTGGAGAGACTCAAATCATAAGTTTCTATAAACGATATTATAGACTGAAGTGAAACAGTAATTAATATGAAGACACGTTTCTGGAAGGCCTGTGGAGGAGTTGGTGTTGTGATCACGGATTTCAGAGGAACCCGGTGGCCAGGAACACCAATCTCCCCTGCAGTCTTCACGCTGCTGTCGCCTGGCAGCTTCCTTCTTCGCCTTTTGCACGTCATCTTGGCTGACATAGATTACTGGAGCCGTGCCGCGACCAGGACGTGGGCGAGACAAGGCACGACTATTTTGGGCATTCCGAGGTGACGCGGGTGGCCGTGTGTGACAGGCTACCCGTCCAGTGGCATTATTGTGTTGAGCCTCGCCACTGCCAGTCAGCCCGGGACTGTCTGATCGCCACCTTCCCGGAGATGACTGGCTGGCGACGCAACACTCGCCTAGTGAAGCTTTTGCTTTTTCATTTATTTATATTTCTTCTGCATCTTTTCTTTTATGTATTTAATTATTTTTTTAATGTTATTTCTATCTCATAAAAGATCTTTATAAGCAACCTCCCGAGGATGTGACGAGCCAGGACACTGCCGCGCCCCACCCCGCCGCCCGGCACCGCAGGGCTCAGGGGGCAGGGCGACCTACCGTCCTGGCTCACCGCGCCCCGCCTCACCCACACGCCCACAGTACGGGCGTGTGGGTGAGGCGAGGAGCGGGAAGGGCATTATCTGGCTCCCTCCCGCTGGAGCCATCCTTGCCCTGGTGTTTTTCAGGGATAGCGGTGGCCTGCGGGAGGGACGCCTTCGGGAGGATTAAAAAAATATAATAAACGCAATTGTCAAAGCCACTTGAGTTTGTTTAACCTGCGCACACCATCCTTGTTAGGCTGATGCACTCAAGGGGGGTCAAGGCAGGATTGTTAAGTTAACTGATTGCTTTGTCTTTCAGGATGTAGAGAATGAAGAGAAGAAAGAGTACGAGGATGAGAAGCAAAGGAAAGACTTGGGCTTAATGCAAATCGACTGCACAGGGGTCTTTGAGGGAGATTATCGGCTTGTGACCAATCCTTAGCTAAGGTTAGAGAAAAAACAGCAATCTCACCAAATAACCACCATGGGGCAGGATTGAACTCGCGCCATTACGACCAACAACCACTTCACCACAGAGAGAGAGAAGCATGGAAGGCAAGGCAAGGAGCAGGTAGGAGGGAAACACTGGAGGCAGAGGAGGGGGAGGAAACAGAAAACGGAGGTGAGTGAAGCTGTGTGTAGCGCTATGATTTCCCCAGTCTGGCTGCAGCAGTGGTCGAGGAGGGTGTCGCCACGCGGGGCTCCTCGTGCTGTACTGAACCTCCCACTTTATCTCATTTCGCCCAGGTTCTCCCTCTCCCCGCCCCGCCTGGGAGAGCCTTGCAGTGCGCCGCGGGTCGGGAAGGCGGCACTGCTCGTGTTATTGTGGTTTGTGAAGTGAATCTATTTGTTCTAAATAATCCTTTGAATAAAATGAAACACGACTCCCCTGAGTGTCAGTGAAGCGAGATTTGATAAAGAGTAAAGTTATTTATCTCTTCATTAGTTTTAAACCAGTGAACATTATGTTAATTAAAATGTTAATTGGAAACGCGCTGTAAAAAAATGTGTCTTTATATATAAAGAAATCAGAATTAAGTTTTGTGTATAAAGGAAGCAAGTAAATAAATTTACACGTTAAATCAAATGAATAAATGAATGATGCAGTACCGACTGAAATAGAAACACGTCCCGTCATCACACTTAATCTCTCAAGTCTCACGGGGAAACATAAAAAACATTGAGGTGTTAGCATAGCATGGCGGGTAAATAAGGGAATATTGCAGCCTGATCTCTGTTTCCTCCCGGTATTAATGATGTGATTGAGCGAGGCGAGGCGAGTGTCTCTAGCGGTGATCAAACAAAGCCTTCAGTCCTCTGCCACGGAAAGAAACCCCGAAAAGTCTGTTGTTGGTCTTTGCGGTCTAATCAAACTTATCTAATTAATCTCCACGAAAATTTAACGAGTCAAAGAAAGAAAGAAAGATAGAATCACAGACCAGCGTCGGTAGGAGGAGAGAGTGAGCGAAAAGGTGTGAGAAGAATCGCATCTGAGCGTTCGATGATGAAAGAAAAGGCGAGTGAAAGTTTTTGTAATAAGGTTTAGAAAAATAAGTGCAAGGGACGAATGAATTAAGGAAATTTATTGGCTCGGGCGAAGTGGTTTCTTTGTGTTGGTGACGGAGGCGCTGTGCTTCTTGGTGGCTGTCTCTTGTGTCGCCGCGGACTGGACTGGACTGGTGAGGTGATTGGTGCAGCAGGCTGGTGAGGAGGAACTTGTGCAGGTGATGGAGTGTGACGCCAGGTAGCAGGCTGGGATCAATTACCTGCTGACCGGCCACACCCACTGATGCTCCGGGGAAACTTACAGAATCACGCCCGTCTCACTCTGGCGGATCAAACTTTATTCTCTCCTTGTTTCCTCGTCAATAAAATCACGTGTTTTATTATCATATCTGTCTTTATCGTCACGGTTTATCGTATATAATGTAGCTTTATCTTGGCATGTTATAATCCAATCTAATATAATCTGGCTTAATCCAAATGTGTCTTATCCACTGCTAACCTGTCTTAACCTCACCTGACCCAACGTAACTTAATCCAATAACCTAATCTTTACCTAAATGTCACGTATAACCTCCTAATTAATTCGTCATGTATAAAAGACCAATAGACAGCGGCAATGGCACACGTATGCAACAGTGAAGGTATTAAAAGGTCAGTGTTCCTTACCGTGTTTATAGTTTGATCTGTCAGAAGGATGATGTGCTTGTTTCTGTAATAGCACCGTGACGCTCATCCCAGGCTTCCCGCACCTACCCACACCTGCTCACCCAGCACCACCTTCAGGAAACTCACCACCACCACCACCACCACCACCACCACCACCAATACACCTGACCGACAGCGAGGGAACCATCAACTGCCATCATAACTCAGGTAAGAAAATAAATGAAAGAAAAGATAACACAAACTAGCGTATACTTGGAATATAATAAAGAGTTAATCACCCTCGTGTTTACCTTTCGTGATGTGTTTGTTTGCTCTAATTAGGATGCTGCTGGAGTAAATTAATGACTTTCGGTGTTTAGAAAAAATCCTTAACTCTCCTCGCCTCACTTCTTTACTTTGCGGGAGGAAAGCTTCATTCGTTGTCCTTTGTGAGGCTTCCTGCAAATCTCCCTCTTTCTGTTTCTTTCTTAACTAATTTGTTCTGAAAGGAAAGGCTTCGCATGTTTTTTTCGGTCTCTCCAACTTTCGTGTAATTGTGTGTGTGTGTGTGTGTGTGTGTGTGTGTGTGTGTGTGTGTGTGTGTGTGTGTGTGTGTGTGTGTGTGTGTGATGGAGATGCTTCCAGCTGCTGTTGTTCACTTCCTGAAGGCGCGGCAGGCACAGATACGTGGCTCCTGTGCTCACTTCTAACGGGAGCGAGTGATTCCCTTTAAGTTTGAAATATTTTTGTGCACGTATATGTTGGGATTAAGTCTTTACTACACTTGCGTCAATAGCTGTGGAGTTTTCAGCGCTCTGTACTTTTTTTCCTTCCTTTCTAGAATGGAGACTGAATATTCAAAGCCTTGCCTTCAGAATATTTTCTCCTCCTTCGTACACTAAGCTCCTTTATATGAGCTTGCCACGAGAACGTTCCACCCACTCTTCCTGAAAACAGTTCCATAATATATTAGGTCAAGTTGCACTGAGCTTGATTGGCAGCGCGAAGTTAGGTAAAATTGGGAGATTATTATTGAACAAGTTTATGGATGAGGATGATGGGGTGGAAATAGGCAGAGGTGTTCGCATAGGGACTGCCACGAATGGGTCTAACGTCCTCTTGCAGCTTCCCTCATTTTCTTACATTTTTACTTTAAGTTTGAGTGAGAATCCATCATGCAGGAAACTCGTCTGTTTAATTGAGTTTAGCCGTGGAAGTTGATCAAGTACGCATTGTTTGGGATTGAAATGTGTGTAGAGAACTTCACCTGTATCGAATTTCCATAGTAACCCGTTTACCCACATCCCGGCTGGCCCTTGTGTGCGTTGTATTTGTGTGGTGGTGAGAGATACGAGGGCCGGGGAGCGCTGGCGTGAACACTGGCAGGCCCCGCTTCACCCCTCGCCTCACCCTTTCCCCTCGTAAATTAACACCCTTCTTTATGGATCCCGCCAAGTGGAGTTTACCTTGTCTGCTCTGAAAAAAAGGTCTCTATTGTAATTCTAGATCGGGTGGAAATAAATGGTGAGGCGGAAAAACGGTAGTCAAAATGCACTTCCTGTCTGTGTGTAAAGCTATACCGTCTTCATTCGATAGTGTTCTTTTTTTATGTAAGAGAGAGAATCTGGTCAGGGACAACACACATCAAAAGAAAAGCTCAATACTCGTGATTTACTCAGAAGAAGAACAAGCACGCAAATAATCACCAATATTTTCCACTTATATACACTAAAAAAAATTCACGTTTATAAGACAAAGACGTGAAGATTTGTTAGTTTTTTTTATAGTGGAAGGGTTGGCAGAGGATTCAATCAACGTGCCACGCATATGAGGCATTAATCTATCGCAGCGCCAGGGGGTGAAGCATGCAATAACGCAGATAGGTAGAAAAAAAGTATTATATTTTCCTTACCGGTGACCTTAAAGAAGAACATTCCTAACAGTGGTGAGGGGAATGGAGACTCGCGGATCAGGCAGGCAGAGTGGCAAGTCAAGAACAAGATCAAGTGGGCATTGTTCCTGTATGGCAAAGGAGTCAGACCCAATCAGATTTTTACCCTTAGTCTTGTTAGAAAGGATAATTGTTTCATTCTTCATAAGTGGAGGTGGTGCAGGACTGGCCGAAAGCTTTTATTTTTATGTAAGGGTCCGGCCAAAGGGAAAAATAAAAGATGGTAAAGAAAGAAAAAAAAAAAAAAAGCCCCACTAAATGCCAGCTCCTAGAGGGAAAAAATAGACGATTGAGGTAGTTTTTCTTTGCCTTTTTATTTATTTATTTATTTTTTTGCCGCCTAACCAATCAGAAGTCAGTATACTCATCTTGCTTTGGACTTTTTAGTAAATGTAGACGAAGCTCTGGGAAAATTGAACAGGATAATCCGAAACTATTTTTATTCTTTCCTAAATCTATATAAAGTAATCGCCAATAAAGCTTTCCATTGTTTTGATAAGCGATATTTTTCTCTTCCTAGTTTGTGACATTTAGTGCTATTCAATGTATACTGATTTCTTCATACTGTGTCCCTATTAGTGATGGAAAATTTATTACAAGTGAGGAGCATTTCTCCCATATTATGATACTCGAAATGAGAGAGGAAGTGTATGTGATATTGGTTCAGCGACGAAGTTATTATTGCGCTGAATATCAATGAGTTTCAATTAGTGATATGTTTTTTTTTCTACTATTTATTTACTGCTCCACACGGGAACCATAAATACCTACACAGAGAAACAAACTTTTCCCTTTTTTTCCTCCATCATCGTCATCATCAGCACAAGCAGCAGGCACATGAGTTTTACCACGTGACTTTTTCCATTATATAGATCACCAATGTATTCTTTTACATAAATTTTAAACAGTCCACACACGTCAGACTTCATCATGACCTCTCACTAACCTCTTTATGCGAAAAAAAGAGAAAGTTAAACAAATAAACAAAATAAAAACAAACAAATACATGGAAAGTTGGAATAAGTTCTGACAAAACGACCACATAACAAAAAAAAGTTTCCCCGTATCGGTTTTTACAGATTGTGGTGATATCTCGGTGACTCAGAAGCTGCGGCTCTTATCTGCTGGGTAGAAAGAGGGATAGTTGACGGTACGGTAAGGGGAGGAGGGAGGAGAGAGGTAGAGACGGTAGATAGAGTGGGGAGTGAGGAAGGGGAGCAGGGATAATGGGGAGGATGTAAAGTAATAGGTGGGTGGGGGAAAGAAGACTGGGGAGTGACGGTATGGCACGGGGAGGAGGGAGGACAGAGGCAGAGACGGTAGATAGAGTGGGGAGTGAGGAGGGGGAGCAGGGATAATGGGGAGGATATAAGGTAATAGGTGAGTGGGGGAAAGAAGGACTTAAGGAACATTGTTATATTTGAAGTGTGGGATTCTTTTGCTTATAAAGAGTAGATCCCATCATTCACAATCTTGTTCACCACTCTACCTCGTACACAAACGGTGATTCATTTAGTCGTGGCCTAAACGTAGCCAGCAACTCATAACTCATTCAGTACTGGGACGCATTTTCACGTCCACTCTGCTTATTTATTGATTTTATACAGCTTCAGAAACTCGTGTGGGGATTGAAATAGTACAGACTCAGGCCATTAATCTTCTGACATTCATAAACTCTTCCTAACGTCATTGAAATGAATCTAACTCGTGGTGAAGATGTGTCCCAGTACTGAAGAGGTTCATGGCAACGCAGCACACTCACTCAGGTCATGTTCCGCTCATAACCCGCCCGAAGCTTCGATCCTTTGAGTGAGACAAGTTTCGTGAACCTGAAGCATGACTCACTGCTTCCTCACTCCATCCTCCGCCTCCATCCACCGCTGCCGGACGTATGAGCGTCTTCCTGTAGTGTACCCTTACTCCTACATTTCCTTCTATACTTTCTTAATTTTCTGGAAAGACTATATAAATTCACACTGTCTTCTCATTTTCTGTAATTAACATTTTATCATGATTAAAGAAATACTTGTATATGTATTCTTATGTCTGTAAATTATGTTCTTTCCACTGTTCAGGGAGAGACAGATGTGAGAATTCAGAGGTGGGAAAATATAGGTTAAGGCAGGGCACTTTATTCCCTAACGTTCATTCATACAAAATAAAGTACTCTACCTCAACTTCTATCTTTTCATTACACATTTCTTTCCTTGAATAAACACTTGGATCCACCATTTATCCTTCCCTTTTCCTACAACCCTGTCCTTCCAATGGCTTGCCTCAGACTGGCCTGGGCTCCTTTACAACCCATCATAGTGTGTCTGCATTCATTGGATTACAACTTTTGAGGCGTGGCTGTCCCCCCATCAGTAATCCAGCAAGACGTCCCGTGGTGAGGCGAGTCGTGTGTTGTCCAAGGCCAGGCCATAACAGTGTTTACGAGGAAATTAACGGAGCTATTCACGCGAGACAGGAATTTTAGTGGCACCAGGCATGAGTGGGGAGGATCCTGGGGACAGATCTCTCTCTCTCTCTCTCTCTCTCTCTCTCTCTCTCTCTCTCTCTCTCTCTCTCTCTCTCTCTCTCGCTCTCGCTCTCTCTCACTCACTTTCTCTCTC
>CM035187.1:539498-569532 GCA_020233015.1 Callinectes sapidus | reverse complement strand
TGTTATTGTTGTTGTTGTTGTTGTTGTTGTTGTTGTTGTTGTTGTTGTTGTTGTTGTTATTATCATTATTATTATCATTATTGTTATCGTTATTATAGAAGAGATGGTAGTAGTAGTAGTAGTAGTAGTAGTAGTAGTAGTAGTAGTAGTAGTAGTAGTAGTAGTAGTAGTCCTCAATTCCTCGTGTCCTGTTACGTTACTAAGAGCAATAATCGTCGCTGTTATGTAATGTTCATCGTTACCACCGTCTATCACACGAGTTGTAGTGATGTCAGTGAGAGTAACGCTGATTACTGGTCATTAATTACAGGACAGCCATGTCTAATTAGGTTATTAAGGCTATGTTTCGCCATGAAGTCAAAGCGTCACCACTCATTTTGACACCGTGTCTTGTAATTCGAAACACATTGAAACACTTATGTCTCACCAGTATTTGTGAAGGATTGACGTGTGGCGGGGTTTTCAATACACATCTTAATTAGCCTTTATGAAGCGAATAGTAATGGCAATGATAGAAACGATTTTCTCTTTATTTGTAGTAACAGCATATTTCGACGTGTCAGTAAACCAGTATGAATTCTTAGTTAATCTGAACTAAACTGGAAAATCAAGCAAAAAAGAAAGAAAAAATCAGAGAAACTTCACTTTTATCTTCACCATTTTTATAAGCACACCCCTAAAATTCCTCCATCCTTCCCCAACCCTATCCCCATCCTACCCTTCCCCAAATTAATCCCTATTCTCTTCCCAAATCCATTTCTCCTTCGTCCTTTTTTTCCATTCCACTTTATTTATCTCCTCCGTAACGCCGTTCCCCATCATGATTTATACCGTTTACCATTCACTTCCCCAGCCATCCTTCCCCAGTTGTTTTGCTCCTCTTCCCCCCACCCCCCTCCCCCGCCCCCACCCCTCAAATCCCCCTAGTTGTCCTGCTTGCTTTTTGCCGGTTCATGAACACGCTTCGAGTCTGCTTCATGACGCAGGACGGTAACTAATTGACCCATCGATCTTTACGTGGCAATTATGAGGCGACATGGCGCTGACGGAGGAGTGAAATGTGCAAGTAAGCATTAATAATACGGGAAAGTGAAATGAGGACGATCGTGTGTGTGTGTGTGTGTGTGTGTGTGTGTGTGTGTGTGTGTGTCTGATGAATCGTAATGAAAAAAAAGTTAATGTGTGTAGTTTCGGTTGTGTTTCCTTTATCATTTGTTAAGATATGGTGTATAATTGTATGCGTAATAACTTCATGTATATGTCTTCGTGTGTGGTAGTAGTAGTAGTAGTAGTAGCAGTAGAAGTTGTTGTTATTGTTATTGTAGTAGTAGCAGAAGTAGCAATGTAAAGCTAAGCAGTTCATGATTTGCTAGTTAGTGTAACGATCGAAATCACCTGTAATGACACCAAACGCCACGTCATTTGATCACGTGACTGTAAGGTGTTCTCTAATAGGTCTCCCGAAACAGCAGAGAAATACAAGTTTACCCACACACCATAGCTTTTATTAACACTTCCTCCGCCAATAGATAAGAACAGAAATATTCAATCTATCATTTCCCTTCATCAAAGAGCCATAATGAATTCAATACTGCCCCGCGAGATGACGAATGTGGATTTGAGCGGGTGTGGTGAGTCTGCGCCGGCTGATGCTGGAATAAACACCTCTGCGCATCCATCTCTGTCCATACCCAGTGAGTGTGAGTGAAGCGTGTGTAAAGGTGTGACTGTTGTTGATGTTGCTGCTGTTGTTGTTATTGTTTTTGTTCACATGCTAAAAAAAAAAAGTTTAAAAATTATAAGATTAAAGAAAAGGAACACAAAAAGGACAAATTAATATATTAAGAAAACAACAAATGAAAACACAAACGTGAATAAACGAAACAATTACAATAATTAAAAAAAAAACAATATAGAATGACCGAATGGGTTAGGGTGATGGTAACTTCCCCCCCCCCCCAACAAAACAACAACAACAACAACATTGCCCTTCCTCCCTCCGCCGCCGCCACCCCACCACCACGTGCCGCCTCGTGCTGAGTTTCCGGAGCAGGTAAGTAACACCGTTTTCTGCAGGTGTTTGCTGGAAAGGTCAGGTGATATCAAAGTAATAGTGTTTTTTTTATTATCAGGAGGCTTTGCTAAGTTATGTTTAAATTGATGCGGGTTCTTTTATATCATTGCTTAAAAGTGCAGCAGTAGTAGGTAATGGTAATAGTAATGGTAGCAGCAGCAACAGCAGAGTTTAACCACCCCTCTGCTAATTCCCAACACTGCACACAATCCCCAGCTGTTCTCCTGTCACCACCACACCATTGTTACTCCGTGAATCCCCCCATTAGCGTAAGACCACTATTCTGAAACGCTCTTCTCTTCTCTTAGCGTAAGACCACTATTCTGAAACGCTCTTCCCTCACCAACACCATTATCAGACCCTTTAAAGTGATCACCGGTGTTCTTAAGAGTGTTTTTCATATTGATAATGTTAAAATTTCGATCTCTCACCAAATACACGTGAAAAGCTTAAAGAAAAATAATGATAAGTAGAGCCTTTGGAATGTAGTGGAGGTGTGTTGGCATAAGTGTTTCAGAATTATCTTCAATACTACATTAGCTGGTTTTGTTTACTCTCCCACCTATCCTTAATTGCAGGGAAGGATAGTAACTACACGCCTCTCTCCTCTCCCTGCCTACTTGCTTCTCGCCTCTGTCCTCCCTCCCTCCCTCTCTCCCTCCCTCACTCCCTCTCTCTCTGCCACCGTTCCCTTCCTACCCAGTCTGTTTCCGTTCCCTCACATTCCCTTCAACACCCGTCCTTCCTGTTTCTCGCCATTCCTTCCCCCTTCTCCCCCATCTTCCCTGTCTTCCTTCTCATCCTCCCGCCTGCGTCTCCCCTTCTCCAGACTCGCATAACTGTCACACCTCACGCTAAGCACACTTGCTAACCATGATGGAGTCCCTCAATAGACTACGTGTTCTAACTGAGCCTCGCCGCACGGACACTAAATAACCACTCACTCCACCTCTCGCAACACGGACTTGTATTTGTCACTCTAAGACGAAGAGGAAACAGTAGACTTAGACATTTGAGAAACTGTAGAGTTATTTATTGCATTTCTGGCTACGTAAGACTCCACATAGGGACTAAATGAATATATGTTCTTTTCATCTTTATTTGTTTAGTCATTTCACTGGGACATGATGATAAATGATAAGCAAAATAAATATGAAAATACATCCTAGTACTGAAGGGGGTTAAACTATTACTAGTCGTGGAACTTTTTGAAAACTAAATTTCCACCTGGGCATGTTTTCAAAGTACTCAAGGTAAGGGGATGAATTGTTTAAGAGTCTTGTGAAGAAATAAGGATGGGAATATATGCATGAGGGAGATAAAGATACTATGAAAAGAGCGTAAAGAAAGAGAAGACGGAGAGAAATGTATGAAGATGAAAAGAAAGGTTAGGAAGAGAATCGTGAGGAGCTTGGAAATTGAGAAAAAAAAATGATAAAAGAAACTTAAGAAAATGACTGAATGTAAAGATTGGGAGAGAAAAAAAAATGACGTAAAAGAATAATGAAGACAGGAAGTTATATTAAAAAAATGTAAGACTGAGAGATAAAAGTAAGGGAAGAGAGTTAAAGAAGAATAAAGAGAAAACAATGAAATAGATAAACTAAGAATGGAGAAACCCAATCCTACATTTAGCAACACAAGACTTTAGAGAATAGGAACTTCTGATGGTCTCACTTCATAGAGCACACAGGTGACTACCTCCCCTCTTACCAAAGTCTTTCCGAACCCCAAAGTGGACACCTTTAGGAGAGCAATCTGAAACGCTTCTGGCCGCACTTTTAGAATACTTTACTAGAAGAGCTACACGTATTATTAAGGATGTTTTTACGGTTATATCTACAACGCGATATATGCATTATCAAGGAAAACAGTGAAGAACCAAGCTAATCATCTCTGCGGCCTTCAAAAATCGTAGTGAAAGAGAACAAAGCGATTCTGAATACAGGTCTTAAACTCATCCAGGCCACGCTCTCTTATCTGGTGGGTTAGTCATAACTACGCCTCTTAAAACGCTTCGAGGTTTTAATTAGTTTATGAAAGTTTGTTACGGCCGCGCCCTTAGTGTCATAAACCCTGGCCACTGTGCGCTAGGGGAAGGAGGTGAGGGAGACTGGGCAGGGGAGGACTAGAGGAGGGGGTGAGGGGGGAGGTAGAAGGAGGAGTAAAGGGGGAGGGAGGATGCACATAACTCCCCAGGAAACTATTATTGCGTTCTGGCCTGTCCTCCTCCTCCTCCTCTTCCTCTTCCTCTTCCTTTTCCTCCTCCTCCTCAAACGTCACCTTCAGCGCCCCACTTCTTACTTGAACCCATATTTTGGCCGGACAACACAGGATGATCCGCACTGCTACACCTCCACCCACACAGATCCTCCTCTGTGTCTCCTCTACCTTTCCTCCAATTTTGAATATCCTACAACCCATCCTTGATATCTAGTTAAAATCAAATAGCTAATCGTCCCGTATGATTCTCTCTCTCTCTCTCTCTCTCTCTCTCTCTCTCTCTCTCTCTCTCTCTCTCTCTCTCTCTCTCTCTCTCTCATCTCTCAAACACACACGCTCATACTGACGAAGCACATTACCCAATCTAAAGAAACAAGAGCTTCCATCAGCGGACAGAGAGAGAGAGAGAGAGAGAGAGAGAGAGAGAGAGAGAGAGAGAGAGAGAGAGAGAGAGAGAGAGAGAGGTGAGGTGAGGTGAGGTGAAATATTCAAGCCTCGATCTAAACATAGCCTCACTTACCTTACCCCCACCTGTCCAACCACGCCTGGTTTCCTCACTTCACCTCACGCCCGCCACACTCACTCATCACTGCCCCGCACAACCCCGCCCTTCACTTCACCTCCCTCCCCCTTACCTCCCCCTTTATTCCTCCCCTTACAAAGACAGTGTGGGGACTTTCTGCGTGTTTGTTATCCCTTACTTACCTAACCTAACCAGAAATATGCGTACCTAACCTAACCTAACCAAAGTATTATGTTCTGTTTGAATGTTACGCAGAACTTTCAACGGTAGATGTCGCCTGTACTCTCTTATAGTCTATGTGGAGGGTTGAAATGGTCATATACGTACTTAAACGCCTTTCCGGTCTTCTCTCGACTCTTCCAAACAGCTTTCCTAACACTGGCGATGGTTTTCAAGGAGGTTTATAGGATTGCAGTGATAGTTTAGCAAGAATTCTCTATAGTCACTGAAGAAAATGTCAATAAGAATGCGCCTCAACCTTTATGGGTTATATAAATACTCCTTGTGAGAGAAGAAAGTGTTTAAGAATACAAGCTAAAGTCACTTGGTACTGAGGCGGATGTTTAGGGTAGATAGACCTCAGATGATCCCCAAAATAGATCGGCCAGAGCGTAAATAGTTCAAGACGTAAATATTTTGTGTAGGAACCACGTGTATGAAGTCCTGAATACCTACAGGATCTACAAAGAATGATACACAAACAGGATCCTGCATTTACTTTGGTCATATTGTGCTATGCGATACGTTGAGCTATGTATTTATATTAATTGTAGTAGTAATGTTAGTAACTATTTAGCTAATGTTTGTTGTACTGGTCCCGTGTATGGAGCAACAGTACTATAATGATTTTGGTAGTCCGTGGCGAGTGTGGCAGGCAGACTGGATGTGCTTGGAGGGTGCAGTGGTAATTAATGAAGTGGATATAAGGAGATTCAGTAGTTTGGTTTTTCTTTGTATATTCAGCTTCTTTACCTAATATTTGTTACTGTGCATCGCCCCTATTTGTTACTGTGTGATGGAGGTGTTATACATTTGACGTTCACAAGTTTTCCTCCTCCCAGTCTTGAGGTGCCGTGGTTCGCGTTGGGTAGATATGGTCCTATGAGAGAAGGATCGTTTGTTCCTCCCTCTCCTTTCGGCAAAACTGGCTCCTTTGAACCAGGCGAGGCAATCAGTCCAGTAATCGTCACGAGTTGAGCGCCAGGGAAGTCAGAGTCACGGTTCCGGCCCTGTTACCTGCAGCGTTTTCATTTAACTTCCAGAGAGGACATTGTGCGTGGGATTCCCCTTTTCCAAATGTTGATGATGGCTTAATTGTTTTCCCCTCTCGAGTCTCTCACGCGGCGTCTGTCTAGTAGTATATGGGTGGAAGTGAAGGTGTGTGTGTGTGTGTGTG
Source organism: Callinectes sapidus (assembly GCA_020233015.1). Lineage (NCBI taxonomy): Eukaryota > Metazoa > Arthropoda > Malacostraca > Decapoda > Portunidae > Callinectes > Callinectes sapidus. Next base: position 563,316 of record CM035187.1, on the reverse strand, counting down.
TGTGTGTGTGTGTGTGTGTGTGTGTGTGTGTGTGTGTGCATGTGAATGTGTATGTTTACCCCCAAGAAACACTCTACAGTATGAGGGAAGAAAAATGTTTTACCTTTCCCCCTACACGACCGAAGCACATCTGGAATAGAAAGACCTACTTCCATGAAAAGGAAAAAGAAAAAAAAAGTGGAGAAAGGAAAAAGAGAAAGTGAGATCGGCATCCACAGCGGGACTAGAAAATCCTTATCCTGAGGCATCGCGCTGGGACGGGACGGAGGTTCATGCAAGGAAGGAAAGGAGGAAATTGTGCAAGCTGTTTCATGGTCTCTTTTCCAGGAACGTGCGCGGAATAGTGAATGTCGCGTCAGTGTGGTTTATACGTATCAACATTTTCCGTATGAGACGTGAGAGGGCGCCGCCATTATATACGTAGACAGACAGACGGACGGACGGACGGACAGACGGACGGTGTGGGGAATATAGTGGTCGAGGTGGTGAAAACTGGTGGTGATTGCGGTGTTAGTATTAGTGATTGATGAGGTGAAGGACGGTGAGGGTGAGGATGAAATGTTGGGAGGGAAAATATTTGAGGTGAAAGTGTGAGTAAAGGAAAAAGGCGAGAATGATGAGGAGGAAAACCAAGAAATAAAAAAGGGGGGGAGAAAGAAATGGAAAAAAGGAGTATAGAATAAGAAAGATAATACGAACATCACCATTATCAACGTTGCAAATCCTTAACAACACCATTCCCTTTCTTCTCCAGCAGGCGTCCCCTTGCAAGAAGAAGAGCCTGCTTCCTGCCTGTCTCCGTGGGCGTGTTCCTTCCGACGAGAACGTGTACAGTAAGAGCCAGTCCGCCCACACCTCGCCCGCCCACCGCTCAGCCTCCCGGGGACAACACCAGCAGCAGGATGGAATAGATTACGAGGATGAGAGCTACTTTAAGCGACGACCCAAGACAATCTGCTATACCGACCCGCGACGACTCTCCACCCTCGACGACACGCTAGCCAAGGTAAGAGTGAGTGAGTGAGTGAGTGAGTGTATGTTTCTCCTATAAGTATTACGCCATGAAAGTTGTAGTCTAAATTTTTATATCCTAAGGTAAATTTCTTGTCTGTTTCGGCCTGATTTGATGTAACCTAACTTAATCTAATCTAAATTCACTCTAACCATACGTAACCTAATCAAATCGAACAAAACCATACTTACCTAACCTAATCTAACCAGAAATATGCATACCTAACCTATTCCAAACCTTACAAATCCAAACCTTAAATAACTAAACCAAACCAAGCCAACATTCACCACAAAACAAACCCAACTAAGACAACCAACGTAGCGGAACCTAATCTAATCTACCGTGGGAGAATCTTCAAGAGTAAATATTCGTGGGGAAAAATTTACATAGGGAGATATTTGCAGAGTACGGATGAAATGGGTAGCGAGATGGAAGTGAAGGTGAAGTAAGGCGTGGGTCGAGAGGAGAAGAGGCACTGAGATGTGAGATGAAAGGACGAAAAGGGGACAGGAGGAGATTGAGGGCCACAGTGAGGGGAGTGAATGATGGGAAGGGAATGAGGTGTGAAGAAAGAGAGGGGATGGATGGGATGGGAGAGGAAGGAAGAGGAAGGGAAGGGAAGGGAACATAGTGAGCGAAGCGTGATGTTGCCGCTACCTTTGTCAAACTAATTATTCGACCTGACCTTATGATTTAGAGAGAGAGAGAGAGAGAGAGAGAGAGAGAGAGAGAGAGAGAGAGAGAGAGAGAGAGAGAGAGAGAGAGAGAGAGAGAGAGATAGTAATAATATCTTAAAGTATTACATAATGAAAAATCAATAATATAGCAAAGAGCAAAGAGAAGTTGAAATGAGTTAGAACATCATAAGTTACAGATTGATTTAAGAATGAGATCATGGCAAAGTTAAGGAGGAATGAGGAATAAAATGAAGAGAGAGAGAGAGAGAGAGAGAGAGAGAGAGAGAGAGAGAGAGAGAGAGAGAGAGAGAGAGAGAGAGAGAGAGAGAGTCTAATGAGGGGGAGGTGAGGGGGTAGAGAGGCTGAGGTGCTGGGGGGGAGGGGGGGGGCAGGTAACAGTCTCGGGTAGCAATTGTATAAGGGACAGCTTCAGGTAACAGTCTCGGGTAGCAATTGTATAAGGGACAGCTTCAGGTATCGGCGTCCAGGTGGTGTTAAAGGTGGAGTTCCAGGTAAGGGCGAGGCAGCGGGTGGGTGAGGAAAGCAGGGCAGGTGAACAGTACTGAGGAGAAGGTGGGAGTGTGCCTACCTAACCTAACCTTACCGAACCTTACTGAACCTAACCCAGCCATACTGTACCTAACCTTACCTTATCTTTCCTAACCTATCCTAACCTGTCTGTCTCAAATTTCTGTTCGTATATTTCTCTTTCTCATATTTCTGTTTCTCATATTTCTGTTCTTACATTTTCTGTTTTCTTTTTTCATATTTCTGTCTCCTTTTCCTTCTTTTTTTCCTTTCTTTTCCTTCTATAATATTTCTAGTGCGGGTCTTGGTGTAGTTCATGGCTTCCGGTGTCGATGTTTTCAGTGCAATCTTCTCTCACTCTAATTTCTTGGCGGGAGAAGCAACGCCTGGGAGGAACACCCTTGAAAAACCCTGGGAATCACTTCTGTGGCCTTTGAAAATAGTCGTGGTGGGAGGGCAAAGCGTTTCTGAATAGGGACCTTAGAATAAAGATGGTGATGGGAGCTAAACTGACTTCTCGCTTATTACCTGTCGCTGTTGTCATAGTCGCGGTCATCAGTGTGGCGGTAATGACAAGGGATTGGGGCTTAGGGTTCTGCATTTCACGCGGCTGGTCTCCCTAAAGCTGCATTTCGAAACGGGTCTGTATTTTTTTTTCCCTCCCTCGCATCCCAATCATTGAAGTAATTAACGTTCACAAAAGGAAAAAGTCGAGCTCTTGTGCCTCATAACGACTTCCGTATTTACTTTCGCTTCAAGCAGCACAGGAATGCTTTTCAAACATAGCTCAACTTGCTAGACGGAGAAAAAAAAACTCATGCTTGTTCTGTTTTTTCCCTTTTTTCATGTAGTTTTATCCATTCAAGCCCTGTTTTGGTTAAGGAGAAATAATTAGTGACTTTTATACGTTTTTATTATAACCAGATTAGAGATAAATTAAGTTCATGTTACATTTAAGCGTTCGTTTGCTTTTGTATGTTGTGTAGTTAGTCGACATGCCTACCTGTAGCACCGACACGTTTCCATCACATCTCAGCCACAGTGCAGCCATATTGAGTCACACACCCACCGCCATACGCTTACCCTCTCACTCCTCTCACTCAGCCACATTTCTATCACTTTTGGCGACAGGTTCATCCCGTCATCTGATCGGGGCGGCGCGTGGCACACATTTCCCCCTCTACTATCTATTTTTAGTCTCGGCCCTCTCTCCACTAACGTAGGAGGGAAAAAAGTGAAGGAAAAAACGTGTATAGCAGTTTCACTCATGTACTTCTCTCTCATGAAACTTGGTAGCTGGTGAGGGAAAGAGAATTCGAAATATCAAACTCACAACTAGAAAATTCTATCTACATTTTATAAATTGTCGTTTCTCTGTGATTATTTAAGCAAGGCAGCAGCAGCAGCAGCAGCAGCAGCAGCAGCAGCAGCAGCAGTACTCACTTATTTATCGCCAGTGTCTCTTCATTTGATAATTCCAGCGGTGGATTCTGAGTCTGCATAATTTTATGGTAAAAAAAAGAAATGAGGGAACGTGACAGAATGTAATTAGCAAGATTACTCTGCTGGTTCATTATTATGCGGGACTCTTTTTTTTCTCTCTCTTTTTTTTTTTTTTACTCATTTACTATGCACCACTATTTACTTACTTCCCTTCCTGTTTATCTATCGAGTTGGTATGTGTATCTATCTTGTATCTATTAGTCGAGCTGTCTGTTCTTTAAAGTGTTTATATTCTTCCGTCGAACATTCTCTTTGTGTATTCATCTCAACTATTCTAAATATCCCTCAAAGTGTTTGTCTGTATATCTACTTTATCTTCTCAACGACATGCTTATCTACTTAATTGTCTCTTGTCTGTCTATCCATCTGTCTGTCTGTCTACTACCATGTTTTCCTTCCCTTTACTATCATGTGGTTTTATTTATTTTATCTATGCTATTATTTTATTCTTCTCATTATCTACTACTCTCTTTCTCTTTATGCATTATTCTTTTTCATTCCGCACGACACTCACACGTTTTTCTTGAGCCGTTCTACCTCACGCCCTTACTCACAAACGCCTTGCTTTTTCACCACGACAATTTTCCAGGGCCACAGGGGCGATTAACCAGGTGTTTCAGACAATTTTTCCTCATAATAAACCAGAAATTTTGCCAATCTATCACCAGAACCACAAAACTACCCTTAAAAACATAAGTATCCTCAACTAGAGCCTTTGGAAACCAGTGGTGGTGAGAGTGCAAAGCGTTTCAAAATACGGACCTCAGTTTTTTTCATCCTTGATCTTCACACTCCCCGTCATCCTTCACCTTCTCGGCTCCCTCTCCCCCTCCGCCGTCTACTCAGCCCCTCCTCCCTTCCCCCAGAGTGGCCGCGTCTCCCGCCCCCGCTCTGAGGTGTCGTCAGAGGGCCACGACCCCCGCCAGACCGACGATGCAGCCACCGACCCTTCCCGACGACCCACGCAGCTTCCACTCTCCTCCGGCGGCCCTCACTCAGGAGCGCCGCCCCCCGAAGACCGCGCTAGGGAAGGTAAGTATTTGATTCCTCCTCTGCTAATTCCGTGTTGTCCAGTTCTTCCTCTCTCTCTCTCTCTCTCTCTCTCTCTCTCTCTCTCTCTCTCTCTCTCTCTCTCTCTCTCTCTCTCTCTCTCTCTCTCTCTCTCTCTCTCTGAAGCCAACATTAGCACCTGTACACGTGTCTTCGATGTATCTGCGTCAGTAACCCTCTCCCTCTCTCCCCAGGCTACACCCAGCAGCGGTCCGCCTTCACGCAGCCCAACACCCCTGACCTGGGCCACTCCTCGCGCTTCAGGCCTCCCGCGGGGCACGAAGGATTCCCCGACGACCGACCGCAGGGCCAGAAACACGTCAGCTTCCAGAAGTTCATGAGGTGAGGGAGGGAGAGAAGGGAAGGGTGAAAGGGAGAGTTGTTGGTGATGAATTAATGAGCTTCAACTGCTGCTATACGAGACAATGAACAACATCAATAGCAGTGCATGAGATCTTCATTAGCATCTGCAAAAAAAGGAATGCATGAAAAAAGAGTGTATTTTGCAATTTCTACCCAGTTTAAAGGTTTTAGGTAACTATGGGACAAGTAAAGATGTCGTAGAATAATTAGTTATTAAGGGAAGATTGAACAAATAGCAACGAAAGAGTTAAAAGAGCAGACAAATTTATGAATAGGAAAGGAAGATGGTAATAGGTAGGTATGATTCACATAAGGAATAGTACGTGTACACTTGATGGCCTACTGTAGCTTGCCTTACGTTATGTCCTCTTGTTCTCTCTCAAACTGCCTTCCTGACCTCCCACAGCCGGTCCTTGACGGAGGGTCGCCTGGAGGAGAAGGGACTGGACGAGAGTGAGGGACGGGCAGGCTGCAGAGGAACAGGGGAGTCCAGGAGCCACGAGAGACTGCTGGACGCCCGACGCTCGCCAGACTATTTAGAACAACGTGCCCTCGACCAACTCCTGGCGCCAGTGCTCACCAAGGCTCTCCTGCAAGGTGGGTATTGGCTGTCCCTTCCGCTGCTTCCACTCCGTCAGGATAATGTGACATATACTGTGGGTGGGTGTGGATTTTTTGAAGGGCTTTGTGTATTTATTTGATTTTACCATGAAGGCTCGATACGTGTGTGTGTGTGTGTGTGTGTGTGTGTGTGTGTGTGAGGAGCAGTGAGAGGAGTGTTGGCGGACAGGTGTGGCTGGAACAGGTGTAGGTAGGTAGGCTGTCACGTGGGTGTTTCGGTGGGCCATACTTGTGCTGTTCCAAAAGGTCATCGTTGCTTTAGTGTCTCAATTGTCTTTCTTATGTATTATTTATTCCTTTCCTCATTTATTCCAGTCTTTATTTGGTTTAATTCTTTTTTGTTTGTGTATTCGTTTACTTGTTAATTTGTTTACAGATTTAATACATATTTTCAGATTATTGTCAGTGTTTAAGAAAAAGGTGGTTATGATGTCCTTGGCTCTATTCCTGTTGCTATTGGTGGTGGTGGTGGTGGTAGTGCTTGTTTTAATAGTAGTGGTGATGGTGCTAGATAGAAATTATGGTGGTGGTGGTGGTGGTGGTGAATATATCTTTATTTCTTTTCTCATTTGTGTGTGTGTGTGTGTGTGTGTGTGTGTGTGTGTGTGTGTGTGTGTGTGTAAGGTCTCTCACGTCACAGTATATTTATCCTATGATTGGTCCTTCCCTCCTGACCTGTCCCCGCCCAATTGGTTAACACACCCAGTCTTCCCTAAGTCTGTAAAATATAAGTGAAGTGAAATATTGCTATCTTTACGTCACCAATTGTTGTCTTCATCTCAACAGCATTATTTTCATGACGTACCCTTGTCCACCTCCTGTCAGCCATCTCCTCTGTAACGTTATCCTTTCCTGCCCATTGATAAATTTCCCACTTGCTTCTATTCCGCCTTAATAATCTTAATCTATCTCCATTTTTGCAGTGAATCTGTCGTTTCCTTTTTTTTTAATATTCACTATATATATTTTTTTTCATTTTTTTGGCTTTCTCTTATTTCTGTCAGTGTGCAGTATGTGCCGCCAAACCCAAGCTTGTTATTTACCAGTCATGTGATCATTTCTGTCAACCACTTCCCGTGACGCCACTCCCTTTGCCACAGTTTGATTGGCTTCCTGTCGCCCGGTGTATCCGACGTCACTGTTATGATGACTGACTGAACAAGGTGCGTGTGGTCGCTCTCTCACGCCGCCAGAACTGCGCATGCGCCTGTGTGGCAGAGCATGGCTGCCTTATATACTCAGCTGAAAATACTAAGCCTACTCACAGCCGAGGATTGTGTAGCTCGCTGGTGTGTCAGCTCTAAGATCACCCAGGTAGATGCGGTTTCCCAATTCACGACGTCATTGTCTATACTTTATCTCGGAGCTAATTGGTTGGTTGAGGAAAGCTTTGGCCAATCAGGTAGACTCTAGCTATCACTTGGCTCTGCAGGACCTTACTGAGAGAGAGAGAGGCCTTGTCAGTAGTGTTGTAGCGGTGAGGATGAGTTGTTGCAGATAATCATGTCTTATCTGATACTTAACGTCAGTCCAGTAACTTTTTCATTTCATCCTGGGGTCTGCGAGAGCGACATGACAGTCACTTCACCCAGGAAGCGGGCTCATCACCCTCACCTTACCAGAACACCAGACTTAGCCATCTCACCCATCATCCCACCATTACCCGCCACACCATCTAGTGAACTCACATCACATGCACACTGCTCGCCTCACTCACCGCGCAAATCGCCGCTGGTCGGCTCGTAGTAACAATTTCCCGTTCGTCCACTCAGACCCAGGACACAAGAAACACAGAAAACAGTCTCAGGAGGTCTCCAAGAGGTCAGGGGGTCAAGAGGGCAACTCAGAGGCAGGGCGAAGGTCGCACTCCGCCACGCCGTCCATGAAGAGGAAAGGAAAGGAAAAGAAAACAATCGCGATTCAGACGGAGGTGCCGGAGGAAATGAAGGATCCGCAAGGGGAAAGAGGGCGGGAGGAGGGAGGGGGGCAGGACCCACCGAGTGAAAAGGCAACAAAGCGCCAAAAGAAGAAGAAAAAAGCTACATCACCCACGGAAGAACCTAAAAAAACACACAAGGAGACCGTACACTTTAGTGACCAGCAGGAACCGCTCCCAAAGCAGTCAGTCACCATCCCTGGTGGGCCCACGAAACCCATGAGTCCCCGGCCCACCTTAAAGAAGAAAGGCCAAAAGAACAACGACGAACAAACTCGTCCTGCCACAAAAGGGGTATTGAAATCTCCGTCCTCCACCAGCAAGGTGTCCATGGCGATACAGACAGACGTGGAGAGGCCTCTTGTAGTGTTTGATGACCCTTGCTTCCCGCCAGAAGAGCTGGACACGAGCACTGACTGGCAAGGGGAGGAGAGCTCCGTAGAGTGGCACACAAGCGCCAGCTCTCTTGCCTGGCACACTGACGGAAGCTCCTTCGCCTGGCAGCCTAACGTCAGCCCCTCCAGCAGACTAGCCGATGTCACCTACCCTGGCTTCAGGACAGACTTCAGTCCTTTCCCTACGGACTCTCGTGAAGGAAGTGATGACGAGGAATGTTCGCACTTCGATTTTTTGAAGTGGAAAGCCACAAGAGATCGTGAGGCAACGGCGTCAGCTGCTTCGGGGGACACAGGCCGAGGAGGCAGAAGCCACTCATCCCACAAGACTTCAGAAGTCTCTGATGACCGCAAGTCTGCAGGTAAAAAGAAAGAATCAGACAGCAGCAAAAAAGAAACGGTACAGGGAAACCAGAAGAAGAAGAATCCTAAGTCAAAGGATCGAGGCAATGATGGAGTTAGGGAAGCGAAGGAAGACAATTACGATCCAGAAGTGCTTGCTCGTCGACTTCGATTCCGTCGACAGATGGCGGAGGAATTCCTGCAGCCAGGTGCCGCAGGTGAGGCCAGCACTCTGCCACTCGGGGAGAGAAGTGGCCAGTCCACCACAGCTCTTAGCTCCACCAACACTGCCTCCACTTTTCCCAGGAATAATGAAAAGACACCTAAATCTTCCAAGACCTCTGATTTGTCTCCAGAGTCTCACAGTAAAAAAGAAAACAGACTTCAGGTGGAGAGTAATCGAACGTGGCCAAAGCGATCGGTTGATTCAGAGAGGTCTGACGACATAGACCTGAGGGCACTGGACGCCATTCGTGACACTAGGCTGTACGATCGTTCCAGAGCAAGTGAACGGAATCCTGTGCATAAAACGAGTCACCTTCAAATCAACCTCGTGTATCCAAGTACTCAGGCCAAGGGACACACTGGTGAAGCCGAGGCTGGTGACAATAAGAATCGTGTCCAATTCTTCAGCACCAAACAGCCGGAAGTGGTGGACGACCAGCGAGGGCGGGATGCTGCTGCTCGGCGTGTTAACATCACTGTCACTCCGCCATCACAGGAGAGGAAAAAACCACCACAAACCGAAATTTCTGACGAGTATCCAAGAAGTGACACAGACATGAAGCCCACGCCGCCTGGCAAGAAAGGCTCCTCTAGGGGGGAAGGCAGCAAGAGCGTCCAGAGGAAGAAAAAGAGCAGCCAGAAGGACCTGACTGACGTGACCCCTGCCACGAAGCTGGTGAAGCCTCAGGAAGTGAAGGAGGTCGCGGTCGAGCAGCCCAAAGTGAGGCCAGGGATTCTCAGAAAGCACAACTTGAACCCCACGCCTTGCTACACCACCGACACCAGCTCCACTGTCACCAACACTGACTCTGTCGGGCGGCGGGTGCGGCGGGTCAAGAAAAAGACTATGGCCATACAAACTGACCAATGCGACAGTGTCATTCCTGAACAAAGGGAAGAAACACAAGACACACAAAGAAGCGCACGAGACGAAGGTACAGATGATGCAAGACAACGGAAGGAGTTGCCTGCACGCTTATCTCCTCTAGCGAAAGAAAACGACGCTTTAAGAGAAAACAAGAGTCCCGTAGCGACACCAACCACGTCATTGCGCCGAAGGAAAAACGTGCCACAAAAGTCTATGTGTATTCAGGCTGACTATTCTCTCGATAACCCTGATGGTGAACCTGCGGGGTCCATGCAACATTCTCGAGACGGCCTCAGGTTAACATGGAGTAAAGGCGTAACTTATGATTCGCCAACACTCTCCCAGGATGACTTGAGTCCCAAGATGGCGTCCTTAGAGAAACGTCGACCGAGTGAAAAGAAGACTGAAGAGGACAGCAGCAACCAGCACGATGTTGCCGCTGCCAGTACACACAGCAACACCAGCTCACTGCGGCGTGTGAGGAAGGTAAGGAAGGCCACAGCCACCACGCAGACCGACGACTCTCCTGAGGATAAGCCGGATTCGCCACGACCTTCTGACCCAATGGACACTGTGTCAGTCTGCACATCTTCCCTAAGACGCATCAGAAAAGTTGACAAACGAACAGTGTCGCAGCAGACGGATGAGGTAATTCCAGTGAACTATCAGGTATTCAGCCCTTCCGTCGCTCGAATACATGTTCCTCAAACCGACAGACTACGGCCGCCCGCCACTTTAAGCGCGTCCCGTCCCTCAGGGTCACTCATCTACGTGAACATTCCTGGGGCGCTGCTTGAGATGGAGTCTGGGAATGACGCGGATGTGAGCGATGCGGAGAGCGAGACAAAGAACAAAGCGAGTGTGTGTCCGATGGTTGCTTACGGAAAGGGTTTTGCGAGGAGAACTGGTGAAGAGGACGAGTATGAATCTTATCCGGAAATACAGGAGGACGCGTGGGCTGCTGCTGCTGCTGCTGCTGCTGCTGCTGCTGCTTACGTGCCTTCTGAGCCTCCGGTGGTAGAGAGTCGGTGTGTGTTGAACATTTCCCGCTTGAACATTAGCTACGACATAGAGCGAGAGATACAGATCCAGGAACCTGATGGGCAGAGTGACCGTGAGGGACAGAGCGGCGCCCCTGATGGTGAAAGTGACGGTGACCTGATTGGTGCTCCTGACGGTGAAAGTGACGGTGAGGGGGACCACGTTTCAGCCCAGACTGGTGAAAATGATGATGGTGACGCGCTTGTGTCCCGCGATGGTGACAATAGCGGTGCCCCTGATGGTGAAAGTGACCATGAGGGTGACTTAAGTACCCACGTAGGTGAAAATGAGGAGGACACTGCCTCAAATCTTGTTGAAGGGAACGAAAATGAAGATTACATTGGTGCTCCTGATGGGGAAAGTGATCACGAGTCTGGTCAGACAGGCCTCACCGGCAGTGGAAGTGACATTATTGTACTGGTGAATCCTTATGACCAATACTCGGCGAACGAAAGTGACGAACAGGACTCTGGCAGCGGAATAAGAGTGAGGGACGTGAGCTGCATGACGAGTAACCCCCCAACCCCGTCTTCTGAAGGTGAAGTGGACGCTGACGAAGAGACGGAGGGGAGTGACGCTGTTTTCGACCTTTACCAAGTTCACTGTCGCTTGAAGGAAGATGACAGTGAAAGTGACGATTTTGTGTACGACCCTGTGTTCTATTTCGGTGGGGTGGGTCACGGGCGGGGAGATGAGCATGGCGCAGGCTCGGGACGGGAAGACCAAGTGGGGAAACGTGCTGAAGTGGACAGTGATGACACGAGAAAGGAAGAAGACAAAGGAAGTAAGAGTGACGTGGAAAAAAGTGTCATGCGAATCCCGAATGTTGATGAGAAAGTGAAAAGCAGTGACAACGAAAGTGACACCAAAATGAGGGAACATCCGACGGTGAAAGGTGGCGCGATTAGTGAAAGTGATGAGGATGTGGTAATGAGAGGAATTGGTGCGTTTTATGTGACTCACCACCAGAGCTCTTCCGATGGCCCAGAAAACATAAGAGCGGTGGAGGAAGCGAGGAGAAAAGAGCAGGAGGATGAGAAAAATGTGAAAGAGAAGGATAAATCTATAGAAAAGACAGAAGAGGATGAGGGCGCCCTCGCAGTTAGCACAATGAAAAGTGAAGTTGGAAAAACCTTTAGGGAAAACAGAAGTGAGAGAAGTATGGACACTGGAGAGATTAAAGGTGAGATATCAGGGAGAAGTAAAGGGAAGGGACCTGCAAACGTTGAGGGAGTGGTAGACATTCGGATCACTGAGGAAGAAAAAGTTAAGAAGAAGAGAAACAGTAGAAGCGTCAGGGGGAAAAGACAGGATAGAGGCGAGGAAAGTGAATCCAGCGATGGAAGGAGAGGCGAGGAAAGCTCAGACAGTAAAGAACACCAATGCACTTGTCGAAAAGCAAAAGAAAACAATCCAAGGAACATTAACGAGCAGGCGATATTAGCTGGAAACCGCGCCAAAGTAGAAACTAAACATTCCACCAACGTTTCAAATATTACATTGCTGCCTCACGTTCTTACGAGCTCAGAGGACATTGCTTCTCATACATCCTCCTCTCCCTCCATCCCTTCACCATCCCCGCCTCCGCCCGTGCCTTCCAATCCATCACCCGGTAGCCAAAGAAGGAAAGAGGATCGGGACAAAACCACCGCGGCCCTTGGGAGAAAGCACAGTGCGAGGAGGAAGGGAAGGGAGAACCAGACTAAAAGGAGGGGTTTCGTAGGCTGTGACGTCATCATCTCCCCAGACCCTTACGCAGGTGACTCCCCCGTCAGGCAGGTGTTGGACGATTCCCCGGGGCGTTCCTTAGCGGGTGAAGTGACCGGGAGGGGGGCCGAGCAGGGACCTTCAATTGTAGACGACCAGAGGGACGCGAGCCAAGACCAGGCAGGGGAGATGGATCCGAGGGAGGTCAGAGAGGAATCGACAGGAGTGAGTGAGGAATGTATTGTTCTGGGGAGGAGTGATAGTGATGTGAGGGACGATACAGCGGGGGGTGTGGGGGAGGAAGCGATAGAAATTACAGCTTTGAGTGAAGGTGGGAGGGAAGAGCAGGCAAATCTGGAGAACATAACAGGTATGGAGGAGGAGGAGGAGGAGGAGTGTGTTGGGAATGAGGCGACAGAAGTTGGGAAGGAAAAAAACAGCATGGATGAAATGACAAGTGTAGGGCATGACACAGTAGATACAGACAATACAACAGATACAGAGCAGGACCAGGCAGGTATCGAACAGGATGAAGCAGGTGAGCAAGACGCAACACCTGTGGACGTTGATGTGACAGGTGTGGCACGAGTAGCAGATCAAATAGATGCGCAAGAAAATGCAAGAAGATCCCAAGGCACACCAGAGAGGAAAGAAAGCGTAGCGAAAGTCATAGGGAAGGAAAAACGGAGCACGGAAGCTGTTGATGATACTCGATCGCCTTCAGCATCTCCTCCTCACCGACACAGACACAAAGAGGAAAGAGAGGAGCAAAAAAATCGTCCCCAAAAAAAAGACAATAGAGAAAAAAGGCATCTCTCCCATCCACCTCTTCCTCCTCCACCTTCTACTTCCCCACCTGTTGTTCCTTGTATTTCCTCTACCTCTCCTTCCCCTCCTCCTCCCCCATATTCCCCTCCACCTTTTCCGCCGCCTCCCCCTGTTCCCCCTCGTTGCTCCCCTCGGTCTCCTCCTCCACTTCCCCCTCCACCACCAGAGAGAGATAAGGTGGATGAAAGTGTAGACAATTTAGAACCTGAAGACATAGAGGAAGATAAGAAAACCAGAACCGCTGAGAATGAAAGTGAAAGAGAACAACAAAAAGGGGAAGAACAAACAGACATGGAGAAACGAGAAGATAGAGAGGTGACTGATGAAAGCAATCACAACGCCTCAGAAAGTGACACTGGCCGGAGAATACAAGAGACCCCTGCCACTAGTGAGCCCCAGAAAACGTTGCTCCTGGAAGACAATGAAGACAATGAAGACTCGAAAGATGACCAGGAGGATGAACGCATGGAAAGAAAAGATGAGGAAACGAGTGGAAAGAGAAATGAGCATGCAAAGAAAGAGGAAAAGGAAGAAAAGGAGGAAGATGAAGCTCAAGAGGAAGAAGATGGAATAAGTAGTACAAAAGATGATGATAAAGTAGAAGAAGAGAAGAGGAGGATAATGGAGGAACCGCAAAGTAACGTGATGGATAATAAAAAAGTGAAAAAGGAAGTGATGGATGATGATGAGAGTTTGGAACGCTGCAGCAGTGTTTTGAAAGACGAAATGACGATGGGGAAAAGGAAACAAAAAGAACAAACACCAGGGGAAGGACATATGACGGAGAAAAAAGTATCGGAAGAAAAAGTGGACAAGAAAAGGGAACAGAGAATTGAAGGAGAAAATGAAAAGGTAACTGAAGAAGACGAAAACGTTGACCAAGAAGAAAAAAACTTTGGTATGGATAAGAAGGACAAAGGGAACAAATGCAGCACTGGGAATAATAGTAAAGAAGAGAAAGAGGAAAAGGATGAAAAAAATGATATAGAAGAAAATGATGAACACATGGCTGAAGATGAAATGAAGGCTCTAACAGAAGATTCTGAAGAAGATTACTGGGACTTTATGGAGAAAAAAGCTACCTTGGCATCCTTCGATCTGGGCCCCACCTTTAGTGAAGACGACGACGTGGTGGTCATTACATACAGAAAACCAGGTGAGGGGAAGGACAAGAAAGCCACGGACGAGACCACAAAACACATAAAAGCAGAGGGTGCCGAGGACGAAGTAACACAAGAGGGGACAGGAGCATCTAAACAAAGTGAGCCTCCCAGTAATCCAGGCAGAGTTGAATCCAAATTGACAGACTGTGAACAGAACCCTAAGAGAAGTGTTGAGAGAGACACACCGGAGACGACGGAGAAGAGACAGGAAGAGAAAGAGAGATGGAAGCGACCACGAAAGCCCCGAAATAGAAAACCTCAGGAGGGGAAAGCAGTAGAGAGGCAAGGCAATATTGAGAGAAGACCAGACAACGAAGATAGACGTCCAGAGCCTGATGACGAGAAAGGTGCTGTTCCCAGAGAAGCAAGGAAAAGAAGACGTAGACCGAGAGCGAGGAAGCACTCCAAAAAGACAGCAGAGGGTAAACAAACTTTCAAAGAGGCGGAGGAATCGCAGATTGAAGTTAAAAATGTTGGAGAAATTCAGAACCAAAATGCTGGAAATCAAAAGCAAAAAGCCATTTCAGGAAAAGGAAAATTTAACGGAAAGCAAGAATATGTAACAGCGAGTTCCCAAGATGAAGTGCGTTCCCAAAGCCAGGGTTTGGAGGCAGAAAGGCACAGCAAGACCCAGCAGGAGACGCCTCGCGTATCAAAAAGTGAAAAACAGTTGAGAACCCGACTGTGGGTGGACGAAGTGGACGAGGATGGAGAGTGGGGAGCTGAGCAGGGTGCGGTGGGGGAAGGGGAGAGCGTGACCGAGACCTCCGTGTCGGGAACGGCAACAGAGGATGATGCTTCCTATAACGAGGAGGACGAGAGCGAAGATGTGGGAGAGGGAGGGGGAGAGCAGGACGCCTTGGAGGAGTACATGATGCTGCGTGAGGGCGACTGTTTGGAGGAGATGCTCGCCACGGACCTCATCTTCAGTGACGTGTTCCAAGGCTACGCAGATGCCGATGTGATGACAGACGGGTCGCTGGGAGCCGACGAGGAATGTGGGGCTCGCCTGGGACTTGACAATCTGCTCCCTGAGGTGACCCCATCAGCCGGCACTGACGCCTCGGTAGAGCGCCCTGACGCAGCCTCTCGTGGAGCGGGTCATGACCTCCTCAGTGTCGGAAGTGACCATGTAGCTGACCGGGTCGCCCAAGCCTCTGAGAGGGCGGGAGGCGAGGAAGCCTCACAGGATGACAGCTCTCGGGCAGGGGAGGCGGGAGGCCATTTAAAAGGTCAGTAGCCTTGACCCTGCCTCGAGTTGACCCGAGTTGACCTTACACTGGCTGTCCAATAACACCCCTGACTGGTGTGCCTAACAAGGTGCCACTAACGAGCTAATTAAGAGATTCCTAGAGCGGCAGCGTCGCCGGGCGAGGCGATGACGCCAGACCTAAGGCTACGCGCCGCTGCCGGGCTTTGCACGTGCTAGAGAGCATAGACACACCACTCCCCCCAACCCCACACACCATACTACATAATCACCAACACATGAGTCGCCGAGCACTGCCTAAGCCACAGAGCAATGCCGCGCGGGGAGGAGGGAGGGTGAGGGCCTCGGGCTCAGGCACAGTCGCTCGTCTCCCTCACCACGCATCATGTCATCACCTGAGCTCCTCCTCGAATCTTTCTTTGAATCTCTTAAGTGACAGATATATTCTTTGATCCTTCTATATGAACACCTCTTGAATTGAAATAATCCATTTAAGCACTACTAATTATACACCATTACTTTTCATCTCAGTCCTGACGACTCTCCGCTCCACCCACAGCCTCACGCTCTACCCTCACACAGCTTCCTGTGCCTTGAATGCTCCCTTTTCACTGCCTTTCACCTGACTGGTCTAATCCTTCCTCCTTCCTTCCTCCCTTCCCTCCTCCTTCCTTCCCTCTTCTTCCTCTTTCTTCACTCTCTTCCCTCTTCACGCCTTCCCTTCCCCTCCAGAGACTCGCAGGACACCCTTAAACACACCCTCCCGCAGAGAGTGCAACCTCCCTTTACCCTCCCGACACAGAAAAGCTGAAGCGGTCTTGCATGAGGACCCAAGCCACGCAGACCGACGTCGGGGTGGTGAGGAAGTCCCTGCCTCATCTGCCGCTCAGTCCTGCCGAGGAGAAGGTGGGAAGCCGTCCGCCCTCCAGCCCACAGCCTCAGCCGCGTCCTGCACGCTTAGGGTGTCCCTCCTCCGCCACGCCCCGCAACGCCCCGCCCCGCCCCGCCCCGCACGGCCACCGTTCTTGGTCACCCAAACACCTATGCGTAGACTTTATGCTTTCTAAATTAGCATTGTCTGAAAACTCTCATTGATGTCAACGAAGTATCGGCAGGCGCAAGCAAGGTGTGGGCGTGGGCGTGAGCATGGTTACCTGGGGCGTGGACGAGACTGCACGGCTGGATTATAATTTTATTTATTTGATCCCTCCGTGTGGCGCGTCCTTCTCTCCCTCCTCGGGACGCCGCGACACAGTACAGGCTGATTGGACGGCGTTGTTTTAGAGGAAGGGGGAGTAGACCCAGAATGACCTAGAGTCCAATTAACATGTTGCTCGTAGTGATGGAATGCAAGGTTTACTCAGAATTGCATCTTTTAGAATGTAAAAGTTTTTGTGGATTGCATGCGTGGCTTTTGTAGACTGGTTGTTATTATTATTTTCTATTTAGTTTAAGTGCTGATGTATCCCTAAATCTTTGTTCATTATAAAGGCACCATGTATACCTACCATCTTAATATTGAAATGAATTGAAGCAGAGGAGGTGCGATGTTGTACAGCAGACTCATCTACCTGAGGCCTCGACGAAGATGAGTCGTCACAGTCGCCAGAGTTTATTCAAGGTTCAAGCCATTAAGTGTCAGATGTGTTGACTTCTCATCTATCCTCGCATTCCTAAATCTTTGTGCTTCATGTATATAAATAAAGCCTTTCTTGCCTATTGGCCCATCACATTCTCTGAATCAAGGATCACGGACTGGAATGCGGTGGATGACGCGGCTTGATCCTTGGTTTTAAATGTAACATCTCGTAACTCTCTATGTGGGCCAGAGTTATTACTGTAGGAGTTCCTGCTAACCGATGACTCTTTTAACACTGTCTCACGCTCCATGACTGCCTCTAGAACTGTCCTTTCCCACAGGCTGAGATGATATCCCAGGGAGCTCAGACCAACGGCGACGGCGGGCGACGGAAGCTGGTGAAGAGCCTGTCGGAAGTGGCGCGGTATGAGGGTCTCCAGTACGAGATCTACGACCTAGACGACCTTTACTATCAGGAGCAGCCTTCGCTCGCCCGAACCTTGTCTGACGGTCCCCCGCCCTGTCCCCCAAGGTTTTCTACCTATGACATCCCCCTAGATGAAGGACCCCCGCCCCCTCCCCCTCTAAAGTTTCGGCAGAATTACGACGAGATATTTGATGTCTCGCCGCGCAAGCCTCGTCGGGGCCTTCTACAGAAGACGCTGTCAGAGGGTGAGATATTGTCTGAGCGACGGAAAGCTCTGAGCATGGCCTCAGGCTACCTGGAAGTGGACATTAATGGTTATAGTGACAACGAGGAGGAAGTAATTGAGCCGCAGTGTGTGGACGAAGTGGCACGTGACCTCTCCCGCAGCAGGATATTCACTCCGGAGTCCTTCATAGAGGAAGAGGAAGAGTTCCATGAAAATATGTTGCACAAAGAAATTCTACCCAGCCTTTCGTCTTATGAGAGGAAGCTGTCACAAATATCTACCGACTCAGAGTTAAAAACATTCGATCCAAATGAATTTCGTACCGAGGAGCACCTGAGGGGCCAGCTTGTGGCTCTCTCACTAGATTCCCTTGTGGAAGCAGGACCTTGCCTCACAGACAGCAGCAGCCAAATACTTGAAGGAAGCATTCCCCGTGACAACTCTCCCATGCTGTGTGCAGGTACACCAAGTGAGAGTGCGGGCGGTGTGGAGTTTGGAGACCATCTCGAGGAGTCCATGAGTGAGAGTCAGGTAACAGTGTTGCAGAGGGCAGTGGTGCCGTCCTCACAGATCATCACATCAGACTCTGAGAATGGCAGCTTCCATCTTACTGATCACTCTTCAGCTGCCACTACGCCCTCTACCAGACACAAGAACATTCACACGACTGGCAGCTTCGAGGAAGATCTCGAGGATGACTTGCTTCCTCGTCTACGGGTAACGAATCTCGTCCACAGCACCACAACTCTCTCCTCTATTGAAGATGAGCCGACGAGTATCAGCGAGAACGTGGTGTCGGACAGCTCTCAGGGGCCTGTTACCAATAGCACTACCTCCAGTGAAGTTGACAAAGCCGTCTGTGGCTCAACAGACAATGATTATAGCTCAATACGCAGTGGAGAATCATTAACCATAAAGTCTGAAACAGTAGAGGAAGAAGAATTTGAAGGTGAAATTGTGATTGAAGAAAATATGTTGGCACGTTTGGTTCAAGAGCTGAAGGGTGGAGAAATGGCCTACCACATGCCAATCAAAGCAGACTTCCGGGACGATGCACGTCGCCTTGCATCTCCTGAGTCTGACTCATCCAGCAGTCTCTTCACGGAGCAGGAAACGTCCAGGAGTCCAGTGTCAGGCACTACGAACACCATCACCTCCAAGTCTGACCTCTCCCGCACCGATTCCCATCCAACCGACCAGTCAGAGACCTCGGAAGACTATGTGACTGCCACCGAGAACAGCATGCACGACCACGAAGTGCGGCGCAGCTACTTCATGGAGGAGCGACACGTGTCCTCACCTCCCAGAATGGACGACATCTATGAGGACGAGGCACTAACACCAAAGATACTCAGCCCAGAAATGAGTGAGGTGCTGGCTGGCTTCCATGACCATCATGAACTCAGTGACATCGCCGAAGCTGTCAGCAGTGTGGCTAGTGACTTTGAGACAGCACAGGATCTCACTTCTCCAGATGGTGACACCACCACCTCTGCTAGTTACTATATTGACCATTCACTTGATTCAGATCCTGGAACTGAGACCAAGGCAAAACCTGAATTACCCCCAAAACCCACACTTTTCCCAAAACCCGACAAATCGGACAAAATTTCACCATCAAGAGAAAGTCTTTTTGAGGCCGATGAAATTTCAGGGCAGGATGACGAGGAAGTGGTGGTGAGGCGGCGAGAGAAGAGCTCCGAGGAGAGCAGAACAGGAGCCATCAAGAAACGATATTCTGCAAGTAGTAAAGTCGCCAAGGACGACAACAGGAGGTACTCAAGGTATTTTGAAGATAATGACAAGGGTGAACTGTCTGAGGTGCGTGGACAGAATTACCCAGCTTCCTGGTCCGAAGAAGACAGAGAAAAAGCCAAACAAACTATGAAACTCGATTTTCCTCCAGGAGTAACCATGTTTGGCGAGGCCCCGGCTTGGACTGACGCAGATAGTCTCAAATTAGATGCAGAAAAGAAACTAAGAGTCTTCGAGAAGCCGAAAAAATCCGTTAAAATCGACTTAGCAAGCGTGGAGGATCTTCAGGCAATGAGATCCGCAAATGAAACCATGGTGGAGAAGGACAGTGAAACCCCAGCAGTTGAGATGAGGCAGACAAAAGTGAAACACGACAAGGTGAAGCGTAAGTCTGAAGAGGTGACGACACCTGGAATGGTGCGCAGCCCAGCCATGCACGAGGGCTTCAGGTTGGAGGACTGGACTCCAGTACGTACCCCAGTCACTCCGGATAGATCTCTGGATGTGGATTCTTCTGATGATTCATATTCTGAGGCACCCAGACATCCTCCTAAAGGACGCAGTCCGAGGAGGAGGTCAAAAGACAGTCCTGGAAAAAAAAGTGAAATCCTCAGTCGTCCTGCTGAAAGTCCTGTCAAGCAAGGAAGTGAAAGACCATGTGCAGGAAAAACAACTGGAAAAACTAGGGAGAGTGCTAGAATTGTGGTGAAGGAGAGTCCAGAAAGAATAATGAAGCAAAGCCCAAAACGGCCAGTCCCCCAACAACCAAGCCCCGTGAGGGAGAGCCCGGTTATTAAGACTGAAAAGTCCACTGCACGTCCATTGGAAATTCAACAGCGACAGAGCCCCACCAGAGTCTTGAAGACTTCAGCTATGGAGTCTGGAAGGAAGTCTGCCGAGATCATTGAGCCTGCTAAACCCCTCACGGAAACGTCCACGGCGGGAAGGGAGAGCCAGGATCGACTGAAGCCAACAGGGCCTGTCACAGGCTACCTGAGGGCTGGAAGCTTGAGCCCTACCTCACGTGAGCGACCACTGCAGCTGCCAGAGAGCAAATTACTAACCATTGCACCTTTGAGGGACTCACAAAGGAGTGTGGAGTCGCTTAGATCGATGAGCCCGGGATCGGATAATGTATTTTTGAGCGGAAGCCGGGAACAGCTGGACGAGGAGCCACGGGCAGGACTTTGTGCACAGTGTGGGGAAAGGCCTGCTTCGCGAGAAGGGCTTCTGCGGCCCAACAACACTGCTGAGGTCGCCGGGGAGCGACGATTATCCGAGAGAGAAAGGGATACCACTCGTCAGCGGGCAACGGCCACCCATCGCGCGAAATCTGAAGAAAGAGGTTCTTTTTCCAGGGAGTGGGGGTGAGTGACTGTTAGATAGTTAAAATCATTCATGTTTTCTTATTTGTCCTTATAATTGTCACCTTTGCTATCTTATCCAGAAAAGACCTTGTCCCAGTACCATCCCTTACACCTTTGTCTTCCATACCTCACAGCACGACCCCCATCAGTCTGGAGCAGGGAGATGCACCACGCCATGATAGTGACGACGACGAGAAGGGCGTGTACCTCGACCCCTACCGCTCCTGCCCGTGGGTGTATGTGTCAGCCGGGGACGAGGCAAAGGTGAGCTACTAACTTGCTGTCTTTCTCAAGACCAGTAACACTTCTTACATGATGAGTGTGCGGCGAGTGCCAATATGCAATAAAAGATTCATTGTGTGTTCTGTGAAGAAATACTGTTGCTGGTTGGAGGTATCTCAGTATTAACATATTTGTCCTGTAGGTGTGGCGGCGGGATGAGGGGTCACCCATCCCTGTCCCTGTCAGTCTGAGAGTATCAGGCTTCGAGGATGACATCGCCACCAGAGCCAATCAAGCCCGAGAGGAACAAACCGCACCAGGAGAGCCAGGAGCACCAGATGCTGCACATCCAAAAGAGGATGGGGAGACTCAGTCCACCCAGCAAGACACCAGTGAGTGTTGAATGCAATGAGTGGCTCATCTTGGTTTGGTCTTCACCAATGTGTGTGTGAGAGAGAGAGAGAGAGAGAGAGAGAGAGAGAGAGAGAGAGAGAGAGAGAGAGAGAGAGAGAGAGAGAGAGAGAGAGAGAGAGAGTGTTTATACATTTGCTTTATACGTCTGTTTAAAGTAATATTTTTCTGCCCTTCAGACCGCCGGGGGTCGGTGGAGTCAACTTGTAGCGAGAAGGACTTCCGGCGTCGCTATCAGGCCATCACCCACCGCATGGTGCACCGCAAGGCCTCCGTTGAAATGTACCGCAGACTGGTGCACACTGCCTTCCGTGAGTACCGCCTTGCTCCATCTCCACTGTGCTCTCTCCTCAGTTGTATTCTCCCAAAACATCATCCATTCTCATCCAACATGGCCTGTCCTGTGTGTGTGTGTGTGTGTGTGTGTGGGTGTGGGTGTGTGTGTAGCTGGTACGCACAAAGTTACTCATCTTCTGACCACGAGAGCACAACACATTTGGTATTCAACGTTGGCTGACAATCTTGGCTTGGTCAGATGTCAGGCCAGCTGGTGGTAATGTTGCCGCGGGTGGTAATCTGTGGTAATACGGGCATGTAACGGCGGCGTGGCGGCAGGAATAGCATGCTGGCACTTCTCCAAATGGTGGCGAGTGTGTATGGGTGCTTGGTATGAATAGGGAAGAGGGAATGAGGAGAGACGGTGCAGAGAAGTGCATAAATGACGAAAGGAGATTCTTAAATATGTGACTTTTTCTTAGTCTTAAAAATTTCTAGTCTTAAAAATCCATCTTAATCTCTCAAAATTGGTGTTATACTTTAGCCATTATCTCATCAGCCAATAAATATGAAGCTGCTGATGAGATAATGGCTAAAGTACAACTACAATTTCGGGAAGTTAAGATGGATTTTAAAACTAGAAATTCGCCTAAGAAAACGTAACAGACTTAATAACCTCTGTTAATACGGGCCCTGGAGATGCAAGTGTTTTAATGTCGAGCAGTCAAGAAGGGCAGAAAAGAAGACTTGCGGAGGAAGAAAGTTGTGTTTTCAAGGATCTGGAAGGGGAGTGTGAAAGAAAAGAATTAGTGAGCGATAATGAAGGAGAGGATGAGGAACAGAAAGCTTTTGGAAACTTGGGCAAAGACGCTACACGAAAGAAAAGAAGGAAAGAGCCTGTTCTTCCTTCCCGGTGTGTCTGTGATAAGCTGCTCTGTCTATACCCAAAGATAATGCACTGTGGAAAAGTTTCTCTCTCTCTCTCTCTCTCTCTCTCTCTCTCTCTCTCTCTCTCTCTCTCTCTCTCTCTCTCTCTCTCTCTCTCATTAGGACCAAGTGTGAAGGAGAGTGTTTTCGCTTTTTCTCCTCGATTATTTTTTTGGCAAGCATTTTTCTGGCACGGCGCTCCCCTTTTGTCTCGTCTCAGCATGCACAAGTGTCTCTCGTGTCACTTCCCAGGGTCTACAAGCATTGCCTTAACCGCCCATCGTCCCCACTCTCTCCCGCCGGTCTCCACTCACCCACCCTTGCCCACTGACACAATACTGCTCTACTATACATGTGATTTGTTTAATGGTATTTTTTGTACAACTCCACGCCACTGTACTTTTGTCTTGTATGTAAATTTCGTATGTTTTTTTTTTTTTTTCATTATTTTTATTTGTTTATTTATTTATCTGTTTATTTTATTTACTGTTCTTTGCTCACGTGTGTGTTGGTTTTATTTTCGTTGTTGATGTTGGCGTGAAGGCGAAATTATCTTTGTTTACTTTTTTTTATTTTGTTCATGAGAGAGAGAGAGAGAGAGAGAGAGAGAGAGAGAGAGAGAGAGAGAGAGAGAGAGAGAGAGAGAGAGAGAGAGTCACTGAGGACGATTCAGACAACTCGAGGCTCCAGATTAACCTGAACGAGATAGCACACACACACACACACACACACACACACACACACACTCACACACACACACACACACACACGATAAGTAAAGTACTCTTCTTCCATTTATCTATTTCCTCCTTCTCCTCCTCCTCCTCCTTCCCCTCCTCCTCCTCTTCCTCCCCCTCCTCCTCCTCCTCCTCCTTGTAAGTATACGGTGTCCTGTATAAGTTATGATCAGAAGAACTTCCCCCCCCCCTTCTCTTCCTTCCCTTCACTCATCAGCTCCCTTCGCCCCCATCGGATCCACCCATCATCTTGTTCTTATCTTCTTGGCGTCCCTCCTGCTCCACCCCCCACCCCCCCTCCCGCCTCACCTCCCCAGCAACAAGGTGGAGTGGGAGGAGTAACCTTTCTTTAATCTATGACCCTTTAATGCCCTTTAATATTAATACGGCATAACCTTTCTCGTTTAAAACACACGCACAGA
>CM035187.1:504445-516825 GCA_020233015.1 Callinectes sapidus | reverse complement strand
AAAGAAAATACACACACACACACACACACACACAGCTAATAAGAAAAACATATTAGAAGATTAAACATAGTGACCTTGACTCAGTTCCATAAAAGTAACATTAGATAAGAAGAATTAGGTAAACAACACACACACACACACACACACACACACACACACACACAGTAGGCTTAGTATTGTCTTTGCCAACGATAGAGCTCAAGAAAACAAGGAAAGTAGTAGTGGAGAGAAGGAAAGTCTCTCTCTCTCTCTCTCTCTCTCTCTCTCTCTCTCTCTCTCTCTCTCTCTCTCTCTCTCTCTCTCTCTCTCTCTCTCTCTCTCTCTCTCTCTCTCTCTCTCTCTCTCTCTCTCTCTCTCAAAATAGCAATATATTCTTTGGAAAATGGAGAGTATGCAATGAGCTCTCCTCCTCCTCCTCCTCCTCCTCTTCCTCCTCCTCCTCCTGAGTAAAGAAACATTGCAACTTTTCTTATTCTTTCACTCTTTTTTCTTCCTTGTCACATTTTTATAGATTCTTTCGACGTATTACCATTTTACCAGTTTTCATTTATTCGATTTAACCTGCACTTCTTTTTGTTATTTTTTTTTACACTTTTCTTCGTTATTCTTTTAAAAGTGGGGAGTAAGGGAGCGTTTCCTCAAATGGGCAAAGCAAGGCAGTATTAGCACCTGTCCTTGATGTGTATTAATAGAACAATAAGGCAGATGGAACGGAAGAAAGACACAGCGGTGAGGTGTTTGTTTAGGAAGCGGCGCTGAGTGAAGAAGGGAGTGGGGAGTGAGGAGTGGCTGGGGTACCTCGAGTGGGTCAGTGGGGCAGGGTTTGGGTTTGCCCTGAAGCGGCCACTGCGTCGTCCTTGGCTACTGCTTGTGGCGAGGTGAGGGAGAAGTTTGTGAGGGAAGTTCATTGTTTCCCCCTAAAAAAAGAAAAGCGAGGTTAAAATTTTGAAAGACACTCGAGGTAACACATGGGGAAGAATGGATGAGGAAACGATGGGACTAATACCTCTAAAGATAAGTTTTCGACTCCCTCTCTCTCTTTACCAAGATGATTGAGTTTTTAAATAAACACGTAGCATTAAGAAATTGTCCCAGTAGCAACAAATCATAGCAAATTAATGTCTCACAATTTCGAACCAACGTAATTTAGGAAGATAATTTTGTCGGTTTCTTTGTTTCTCATTTTATTCCTGTCAGTTCCAACAGGTGACGGTTTTTATCTCTGGTGTGGTGACACGTGAAGGTTTGTTTGAACATGAACACGAACTTAAACCATGGTCAGTGCGAATTGTTGTAGCTATATAGCGCAGGTACTGAGAATGACTCGGAGGTGATGTGAAGTGGTACTGGTGTGAATTGTCATGGTGGTGGTGGTGGTTGAAGCAGCTTCGAGGCCTCAGCCTGAATCAGTAGGGATTGTGTGCTGCTAATTCCTTGAAATTTGTAATTATGATGGAAAATTATCCTCAAACCGATGATAACGAATTATATTGTCACGAAGACTTGAAAGAGGAGAAGAATTTGACGTTACTTACGATGAGGAAGGAATGGAGTGAACCTTCGCTGTTTATCGAGGCTCATCTCGCCTCCTGGCCATCATTGCCGCCACCGACCCCATCCTCGTCCACCAAGGACACGGACACAGGTAAGCAAGCCATCGCCAGCCGCCTCCAACCCGACTGACACGCTTCGATTGTGCGTATATAGAGAAAACATTGGAATTGTGTGATCTGAATATATACAAGGGATCTGACAAATTATAGAAATTACCACGACTACACACACACGCACACACACACACACAGTCTACGGTTCTTGCGTCCCTCGCAGTGCAGTCGGAGAAGAGTCTTGGTCAACGGCTCGAGGTGATCTTCCGCACGATGCTGGTGTTGTGGTGCGTTGAGGAGCAGGCAGCACGCAGCATCTGTCCTCCTGAACCTGGTAACCATTTCTTCCCTCTGTCATCTGTACCACCTTGCAGGTAACGCTCATCAGCCTTCAAACTCGATCAAGTTTACGGTACGGTCTCTCAAACACCAGTGTGCCCAAGGTGTCTGTTCTTTGATAGGGTGTCTTCTAATGGCGTGAGACATGCATCAGCAAGGCTCACTGAAGGAGTGTTCTCTGATATTATTGTATGTTTGTGGTGACTCTCTCCTGGACTCCACCTCCAACACCCTCCCCCAACAGCAGGAAGACCTCTGAACTCCTTAGCCGTTCAGCAAGTCGTTATTCATCACTCAAGCCAAAAGCATATCGTGATCTGCATGAGAATGAACTTGAATTGAAGAATTCGAAATTATTGCTGGCATTTATGCGTCTCTTGTTTCTATATTGAGTGTTACTTTTCGAGTTACAGGCAACAGAGTCAGACAAAGACGACTTGCTCATTAGCTGCTGAAGAACGAAAGCATCTCCGCTGCGTCATTTGTTACTCTCTGATGGTGTTATGTGTCACCTTGCTCTCAGTGTTGCCAGATGTCTGGCATGTGACTGTGTGTATGTCCTCGTGTCTTTTGGGTGACTCAGCAAGTGCCCTTGGAAAACTTCATGTATTTTCATCCCTCGAGATAGTGTGCATAATATTGTGTTTGGATGTAACTGAAGCCTCACCTGTGACTGCAGTGTTGAGATGCAGCGCATGCTTGTCCTCAGATGGCGCAAAATTGTTGTAGTGTGTGCACTATGAGTGCAAGAAAGAGCCATTACGTACTTATAGTTGGTTGTGACTGGACATTTTTTGCATTAATAAGACTGTCTGGTGTGTGTGTGTGTGTGTGTGTGTGCCCTACCAGTCCTCTTTCCCCACACCCAAGCACTACATCCCACCCTCCCCCCTCTCCTCATCATTTACATAACATTTGTCCATCAATATTAACATTTTGGGTCATACTTATGTAGCATGAGTGTAATAGTCCGTTATTAGACATGTAATCACTTCCCTATTATAGAATCGGACAAGACGGTGACAGTTAGCCGGGAGTCAGGAGAGTTTGGGTTCCGCATCCACGGGTCGCGGCCTGTGGTGGTGTCTGCCATCGAGCCCGACACTCCCGCAGAGACGTCAGGCCTCGAGGTGGGCGACATCGTCCTCAGCATTAACGGAAGCAATGTCCTCGACTCTTCCCACTCCGAGGTGGTGAGGCTGGCCCACGCCGGTGAGTACTGTAAGGTGGGGATGGAACCATCGGTCAGTCAAGGTGTATCCCTACCCAGTTCATCTTGTTATATGGTACAGTGCTGGACATCAGCCTGGTGATGTATAGTGGTACCTTGGTCAGCGTTAATACAGTGTTGCTCTTCAGGTTGTGACACCTTGAGGTTAGAAGTAGCGCGTACCTGTGATGTGTTGACGCCCCTGGTGACACAAGATCCAACGCCCTTCTGTGCTGGCTACTTGTATAAGTTAGGGAGTGCTCAACACGCAGCTGGTGCTCCTGCAATTGTCAGAAAGTGGCACAGAAGGTGGTTTGTCCTTAAGAAGGACCACTGTCTCTACTACTATAAGTCAGAAATGGTTGGTTTTCATATTTATTTTTACCATTTTGTCTTCAATATTTTTTCTTTTCTTTTTTAACCACAATGAAAATAGTAGGAAATCAGACTCCATTGATCATTGTGTGGATATCTAACATGTGTGTTTTATTACTGTGACTGTTTGCTCTTCAATGCTCACTGAACACAGAGCAGACCTATTTGAGAGGAGGCAGGAATGGTAGAGAGGAGTGGGAAGCACAGAAGAGAGGAAGAATGTGGGAGGGAAGAAGGGGGAGAGGAGAAGAGGTGAGTGGAAGGAACAGGAGAGAGTAATGGTAGGGAGTATAGGACAGCGAAACAGCAACAGAATTTAAGATCCTCCCAAATCTGTTAGTAAGAGAATAAATGTCTGTTGCTTCTTGGCTGTGACCCCTTCCCCTCTCCCATTTTACTTGGAACAGCTTATTGATTCCTGAATAAGCACATTTTGTTTGTGATGCAGGAACAACATCCTCTGGGTGCAGTACACTTGCTGAACTACAGTGTCCACTCTCTTGCTGAGATGGGGAAGCCATTCTCCTTCACTGTTGCCAAATTTGGGGGAATGACTCTCCACCTGGCTGCCCACTCAGAAGACGCTCGCAACAGATGGGGTCAGGTCATCACACAGGCGGCAGTGGAGGCAGCACAGGTGGGTACTTCATTTCCATGTGTGTTCTCCTATTAACTCTAGCGGTGCCATATGACCTAAGCTGTTGTGGCGCCTAATGGAATCATTTCAGTTTCATTCCCATGTTATATGTGTTGTAATTTTGGAGTCATTTGGAGTACTTATTACTTGAAATAAAACATAGAAAATTTAATTCAATCAACTGAACCCTTGCTATAATAAATTCCTACTAATAGGTAAAAAATCAACTGTGATGGAACAGGCTGCAATATTAGACATTTTTTATGAAGAACTCTTGAGGCCTCTAACCACTGGGGCTTTGCACAATTGCATAGTTTGCATGGCACTAATAACTACCCCTGCATACAACGCCTTATCATTTATATTTCAGAAAGATGAACTCTTAGAAATCTCTTCACGACGTGCTCAGCAACCTCCGGCTTCTATCACTTTGCCTGACTGCTTTGGCTTTCTGTTCAAATTAGGGGCACGATGGCACCAGTGGAAGAGACGCTACTGTGTGCTGAAGGATGCCTCCCTCTTCCTCTACCATGAAGCTGAAGCCCAACAAGCAATTGGTACAGTATCCAGATGAAATCACAAGTTTGTGCATGAATGATGATGGGAAGCCATGATATTATGCATTGTTATACGAGACACAAACTAGATACAGTACATAATGTCACATGAATGAATAAATTAACAGGTATGAGATGCACCTGTCCAGGAGTTTTTTATGATAAATATTTTGCTGGATGCTAGAAGTTTTAGGTACATGTTTTCCAATTCTGTAAGTTAATGTTCTCTTTTCCTGTGGTAGGAGTGGTGCACCTCCACGGCTATCGAGTCCAGAGTACCAGCATAGGCGGCAAGAAACATGCTTTTGAACTTTTACCTCCAGAACCAAAATTTAGGCACTTCTATTTCTACACCGAGTCCGACAGTGACAAGAAGAGGTAAGGTTATGCACACACTGATGTGTGTGTTTGGATTATAATAATAAACCATTCCAGAATTACTGTTGTAAGCAAAAAACAATGGGCTGGCAAGACTTTTGGTTAAATATAATAAAAGTGCAGAAATTCAAATTTGGGGGCAAGACAGCATAGTTTTAAGACATATACACCAACTCACAAACTTATTCAATGAAGTAAAGAGATCTCCCACTGCCTTGCATCAAGACAACTGAACTGTACATATATGTGAAGTTGCTATGCCCTCATGGATAAAAAAAAAAAAAAAAAGCATTTATGATAATGATGTATTAGCAGCTGCCAGTCTGGTATTTAATCCCTACTCTTTCTGTTTCAGGTGGCTGGCAGCCTTGGAATACTCAATAGACAGGTGGATCAAAGTTGGCTGATCCAAAATTGAAAGGAGCTGTGTTTTGTCAGACTTGTGCCAGTGGCATGTGATGAAGGCACTACAATTACTAAGTGCAAAGGTTTCTCACAGACGGTGTACATTAATTAAGAAGTTGCTTGGAATTCAGGTATTTTTGTATTTTTAAATGTGGTCAGATATCTGTAGGCTAGGCCAATCAAAGATCTATTTCAGAATATTGCTTGTCCCAAATGCCAGGAAAGGGATTTTCTGCAACAATCAAATCTCTAATAAAAAGATAAAAGTTTATATAAATATATTTTAGACAAGTTTCCAGTCCTGTCACATTCATCAATCAGCAATACAGAATTTAGTCATTATATACAGTTACATATATAGATATTACATTCAAATATGTAAATATTTATGTATATTATTACAAATAATAAAGCTTGGTACATTTTTCTTAACAGAGCTGTATGTACTGACAGTTTATATCAGGTTAGTAGTGCATACATAGCCAAGTATAGAATACTGCCATAGGTTTAATGCTAGAATTCCTTATTACAATTCTTTTTCAAGTGGTTTTCATTTGATAAAAATTACTCAATGTGGAACATATAGGGAAGACTTAGCTTTGTACTAGAGAGCCATCACATGCTGAGAAAGGCGACAGACAAGTGTTATAAGTCAGGAAGAGGGAAGAGTAATCGCTGTACCTCCTGGTGATGGTTTTAATTATATACTTTGTATGAATTTTGTAAAGAACGCCACACAAAGAATAATTTTATAACACTGCCTTAGACAACAAAACTAGCTCCAGAATTTTACCACAAATACTTCTGACTGATTATTTTTTTGTTTAATGATGCAGTCAGAGCTTGGAGTAGTGTCAGTAGATGAACTCAAATACTAGTGAGTAATCTTATGGTGATCCTTATGTCCTTACACACCTGTCGGAACTGTCACTGGCTTTACTGTTTTTATACTGCTACCAGAGAGGTTACATCATTCATGTTGTAAAGCTGCAAATAATTCATAAACACTGTGAAATTCAACAAGTATAACAGTGGTGCCTCTGATGTGCTATTCACTGTATTGAATTATTCCCAACAGTTAACACTATAACTGAGTACCGAGTCTTGGTGCACAATGCAGCTATAATATCAGGGAAGAACAGTGGATGCAGTGAGCCGGTGACATGCATACCAAGAAAAAGGATTACCATAAAGGATATAGTGTTTGATTATATTTAGTGACACTTCTATAGACCAAAAATCAAGGTCAAACCAACATGTTTATTGACACAATCTTATCATGCCATTGTTGTAGAAGTATGCTTTCCTTTTCCAATGCAATGGATACTATTTCTTCTAACTTATTTTATGAAGATACAATTCTCCCAGTCTTAAAATTTCTGGGCTCCAAATACTCTTGGTGCTGTAATTTTCTGTATGGAAGAATTTTGATTTCTTTTTGAGTCTTCACATGATTGTAAACTTGGAGTCAGGTATATACATTGTTTAACTGTGCTCAAATGGCATATTATCCACATTCAGCATAAATAATATCAGCAACAACATAGGTGAAGCAGCACTTTACACCTGCTAACCAAATTATTGTTGATCTTTGTTTCTTGCTGAAGAATTTTGGTAACCTGGAGCCATACACTGTGTGTGACAATCTAGTACCTAATCTTCAGGATTAGGAATCAGATCTGCTCACTTGACACATGCAGCCAACAATCCAGACACCAACCAAGGTGACTGGCCCACATTGCTAGACATGAAGGCTCAATGTTCAGAGTTGTCAGGACACAAGTGTGGTATTATTACATTAGGATACATTCAAGGTTAAGGGTGAAGGAACAGGTGTAGTATCTCTGCTGATGCTGTGATTGCATTTACTAACTTATTTGTACAAACAGATAGCACGTTAATAGAGCACATTGACTGAAAAGTAATCAAGTAATCCATAAAAGGCTATCATCTATCATCCCAAAGCAAAATAGTACAAAGAAACTCATCTCACTATTTCTGAGACATCAACACAGTTTGAAATACAGTTTGTAATGAAATTAATTGAAAATATCTAAACTCTATAATGCATATTGCCTGATTTATATGTGAAAGGCATTCACACTTCCTTAATCCCTCTGGCCTATCAGCCAGCCAGCAAATTAATTTGGCACAGGAACTCTCAAATGAGTGGATATTTCTTTGTACTATATAAAGAAAGTTAAAAGCATACAGAGGTAGGAGTGCTAAATGCCAGTAAGATTGGTACTCTGCATTTCATCTGCAATTTTACAATGCTTGGGAAAAAGCAAGGAGAGGGTATTTGCCTACATAGTCTATGGATGGGGTGAAGGTTGAGTCTCTGTGTCTAGCAATGCAGGCCAGTGAAGCCTTCCATCAAGAACACAGCAGTGACTGAGCATCATTTGAGATGCCTTGATCTGGTACAGGAAATGCTGTAATGTCTACACGCACACGATTCACAGCCTCTGAACTGGTGGTGGTGCATGCCACTCAGAGGTGAAGGGTGAGTCACAACTACAGACTCAGTGTTGTCATGTTGATAGTTGATTGTTTGACTGACTTTTTTAAATAAATGAAGTGAACAGAATCCTAGGAAGTGACAATACACTGATTCCCACTTCAGTAGAACTATTTCCATTGAATGTAAACAATGCACAAATGCACCACTCAAAAAGTGGCAACTTGAGTCATAATGTCATGCATCTTATAACCTTGCCTTGGTGAGTAGTGGCCAGGCACATTCTTTTTGTTATGATGATAGGCAGACAATGCTATGGCAATACATAATAATTGTGATATATGTCAAATACCATATTTTTATATACAGGTATTACAATACACTGATACCAGTCCACAGAATGGAAGATAAATGTCATAAAGACCATGCTCTCACAAATATCATTTCCTCCTACATTGTTTTGTCTTACTGTTTTATTTCATAACCCAAGGTTTGTTCAGTTTCTCCTTCAGAATAATTTATTTAAGTATGTTAAAGCTTCAAATACTGTCATCTTGAAAAACAAACATTGATCTCACTACCACTCAGCTCTCTCTCTCTCTCTCTCTCTCTCTCTCTCTCTCTCTCTCTCTCTCTCTCTCTCTCTCTCTCTCTCTCTCTCTCTCTCTCTCTTTCAACTTGCAAATTTTGTTCATCAACTACTTGGCAACTGCCAGCAAACATTTTGGCAAACTGAGCAAAGTTTCCTGATGTGGTTAGGCCTTAAGGTAACTGACAAGCTCCTAAGACAAGCAATACTGAAAACAACAGTCTGCAGTTGGGGTGAAGTTCGTCATAGCATTCTAGGAAGCAAATAGCCTCAAACTCTCTCGACATCAATCCACTACAAAGCTTCAGGTCAGGTGAGTTGCCTACCCTAGTTATGGAAGCAGATGGCTGACGAAAAATAAAGATCAGTTGGCTGCGAAGCTTTGTCCTTATCTTTACTGTTTGTTTATGCATATATCTGTTTATTTATGTACACATTTACTAGTCTACATACTTCTCTTCTTCACACTAATTCTGGTTTTCTTCAGAGCAAAACGATTCATGAGTCTGATTCGCGGTTCACAGCGGTTCAGTTCGGGTGTCGGAATGTGGAAGGGGCCAGTGAAGAGTCAGTATCGCCCAGCCTGCCGCGAAGACCAGCCGGGTCTCGTCCGCGTCTCTACCTCTCCGCTGCTGAAGATCCATTCCAGTCCCTGCAAGATGGTGGTGGTTGGGGTGAGGAAGGTTTATGTGTATGTTTTAGTCTGTAAGCAAATTTGGTGTTGTGTATGTTGAGGGGGAGTTAGTTCAAAGAGTGTGGTGATAGTTGTGTCAAAGATGGCCAAGTTTAAGGATGAGGATGAGGGGTGGAGTTAGACAGCGGTGCTGACACAGGGACTGCCACGAGTACGCCTGACGGTCTCTTGCAGCTTCCCTCATTTTTTGTATGTCATTTATATTTGTTATTAT
This sequence comes from Callinectes sapidus, assembly GCA_020233015.1. Taxonomy (NCBI): domain Eukaryota; kingdom Metazoa; phylum Arthropoda; class Malacostraca; order Decapoda; family Portunidae; genus Callinectes; species Callinectes sapidus. Next base: position 507,359 of record CM035187.1, on the reverse strand, counting down.
TATTATTATTATTTTTTTTTTTATTGTTATTACTATTATTGAAGAATGTTGTAGTGTTCACAGCATAATTGGTTCAAGCTTTCTTTTCTTTATTTTTGTGAAAAGTAGTAGCGCCCGTAATTTTAATCATAGGATTATACAGTGTCATCATATTCATATATTTCATGACATGACATTGTGTTCACCTTTGTGCGTCCAGTCACTTCATTTCATGTATACGTATATTCAACTAAAAGGAGGAATTGTTTGTGAAATTTGTAGTATATATAAAAGCTACTTATAAGAGATCTTGCATTATGATTTGTTCTAAGTTTTTAGTTTTGCCTTTCTTTATCACCACCATCGAGTTCAGTCAATGTTAATGATCCACATAGCACAGACATGAACCATTGCATTCCCAACAGGTGGAATTTCAGTCACAACTGCAAGGTCTCTGTGCAGCTGCTGTGGACAAATGTGGTAGTTATTCCTTTATGTAAATGTTTTTCATTGAGGGAAGAAAAGTTGTGTGGAATAGGTTTATCAATTTTTTTATTAAGAATATTTAGATCAGTTAAATAATGAGTTCTTCAATTTTCTAGAACTTTGCTGTTACTGATCTGTGTTGAGAATGAGTGTGTGCGTTTTATGATGATGACCATTGTGTTACAAGGGACAATAAGCTGTTTGTGCTCAATGCTTTAAGGTAATTTTACACTGTTTAGGCAAAATGCTCATAGAAATTTTGGCAAGTTGAAAGCTTCTTTAGCAGAATTGTCATTAATGGAATTGTTGAAAATTTTCCAAGAGTTTTTCAGAGGAAAATGTAAAACATGTTAAATTAAAGTGAAGGGAGACTATTCTTTTTATTTAAACTTTATATAAAAATCTACCGTGTCTCCGGAGACACTTCCGAGTATTTTCGACTTAGTCTAAGTACAGCTTTTTAGACCATAAAGGGGGGGGGGGGGGGCTTTTTCTGTTTTTTGGGGCATTTCTGGTCTTTTAGATTAAGTTTTTTAGAACAAGAAGCCTTTATTACTACTAGTTTGCCGTTGCTTTTTTTTAGACCATTGTGAACCTTTTGTTTGTTAAGCTTACCTGCAATTTCGCTGTGATTTCTCTACCAATTCATCCATTGCTACAGATTCTGTATATAATAGATATCTGAATAGATAATTTTCTTGGAAGACTTGAGCAAATATTCTTTAATTAAAAAAAAAAATTACAAACGAGTTTCATTCTTCAGTATAGGAACCATAGCTCTGTAGGTACATTCCCTGGGCAAAAAAGAGATAACGGGATCATTTCGCGATTTATTGCACAATACTGAAACTATGGTAGAGGACCATTCAGGTACATTCAGACGATGAGCAAGTAACTTGACAACCGATCGGCATTAAAAGCAGAACTCTCCTACATCTGAATGGAGAGCTGGCCATGGCAGGAATAAATGTGCGAGGCAGTCAAGTCAGTCCTCCCTCCCTCCCGGCACGGCAACATTCGAGTAGAGCAGCTCCTGGCAGGGCAAAGTTAGTGCAGAGTAGAGTCCCTCCGTGGAAGGTAACGGGAGGCAGGAGATGGCTTCTAATCCCAGAGCAGCACGAGTCTATTTCCTGCAGCAGGATGGACACAGTCCCTTCAGTGGTGATGGCGGCTGCAAAAAAAATGAATTTAAGGGTAACTAAAGCTTGATGAAAGAGCACGCAGCCCTAAATGTCTTGGCTATACCTACACGAGGGTGTTGTGAGCAGTCCTAGTTATGAACAGGGAAGCACTTAAAAAGGTCTTACAATAGTTTAGTATGTCGAATAGAGACCTACCACTATTCAGTAATTAAGTTAACACATTAAACTTAATTTCACTTTAAACTGCATTCATTATATTTAATTCTATAGGGAATATGATCCCAAGAATCTTACGTCACCATGGTTATGTATATATTACTTTTACCACTAACACTTACCAGATCCTCCTAACCTACGCCTCTCGAACTTGAATAAGGAGGAGTCTTCTTTACTAAAATGGCTTTCATCTAAGTCACTTGGTCCGATTTCGAGGCTTAATCTGGAATTCAGGGACCACATCTTTCCACATTAATGGCAGTTGTGTTCCCTCCACACAATCATTCTTCGAGCAAAAAGAGGACATACGCATGGACCGCATTTTGATGGCTTAACGAAAATGAAGAAATGACAGCAAAGACCGAAGCTTCACGTACACCAACCAATCAATACATTGAAATTTTAGTTATAAGAGGAAACACTAAAGCTACCAGCAGCAATTTTCATAGTCTTAATTACGTTATCCAGTCTAGTGAAGTCGCTGACAATACGTCCAGGTATACCTTTGCCACCGCTCCAAAAGCGAGAATACGATGTACTACGAACACGGTTCTCAACGTGCGTGCAAGCCCTGTCGTGGATATGCCTACACGAAGCTGTTGCCAGCAGCAGTAGCTGTTACGAGGCTACCGTAAAGTTACAATAAAGCACCACCAATGTTTGTTACTCAAGCAAACCGAAAACCTAGAGTTCCATAATGGCTGGGACACTTACTACCATCTAAAACACACCACAGAACTTTCAAACATCCGTAGTTGGATGTATCGGTCCCACACTCCACACACACACACCATCAACACCACTATATGTCAAATACCACTAACAAACTAACACAAATCCTATCAAATTAATAAAATTCCTGAGAAAACACACGTCTTACCTGCGCAGGGCTTCCAGGAGAAGTGAAGGCTTGTGCCGCACTCCTTTCCACTTCTCCTCCTCCTCGTCCTCCCCCCCCCCCTCCCCCAACTGTTGTTTGCTATAAAGACACTTTGTAACTACGTAGTAATGATGATCATCGTTCTTTGAGCATTGTCACCTGGTCCAAGTTGCATGGGTCTCAATATATATATATATATATATATATATAT
>CM035187.1:491961-504345 GCA_020233015.1 Callinectes sapidus | reverse complement strand
GAGAGAGAGAGAGAGAGAGAGAGAGAGAGAGAGAGAGAGAGAGAGAGAGAGAGAGAGAATAGTTATTAGAAATATATTAGCAGAGCAAATGGTATCTTTGTTACCTTTACAGTGTGCATTTCAAAATATTTTGTGTACAACTCTGAAATGTGTCCAAAGATATATTTCATGAGATAACAGTGATGGCATGGGAAGAAATGTTCTCTTAAGGTATAAGGTCTTCTTGTGTAGTAACTGATAGATACATTATGTCAAGCAATAGCACACATTATTGAATTATGTCTTACAACCTTCAGTGTTGTTTTAACCAATCATGCATCACAACTCTATTTCCTGCTACTCAAAATAGCTGAATGTGATATGAAATTTATATAATTCTTTCTTGCTGATGACACAAGACAAACTGCTGAACACAAATATCTGAAACTATACATATTATTCATTACACACAGGAAATGCTCCTAAGACACTTTATTGTCTACCAGGACAGCAAACACATTCCTTCCTATGCCATTATAGTTACAAGAAATTTATCCTTAGACACATTTTGGAGTTAGTTACACAAATATCACCTTGAAATGCACACACTGGCAACATTACAGGTGACTGCACTGCTTCTTTCTGTTGAATTGAACCACGAGAATTCTCAGTAATCATAATGTTAGTGCTGAGACAATGAGGAGTTTTACAAGATTAGACAAGTTGGTGGATGAGGATGATAGGTGGAATGAGGCAGTGGTGCTCACACAGGGACTGCCACGAGTAGGCCTAATAGCCTCTTGCAGCTTTCCCCATTTTCGTATGTTCTTAAGATACACTTCAGCTGCTACACTGCCCCTCTGGATGCCTGTCCCAACACACTTGACAACTTGCATGCCTTCATTCCCTGGCACTCCTAGTCCCTGAGAGAGGTAAGCAAGCACTGAAACAAACGCCCTTGTAAAATTATTTTATGTAAAATTTGTCAATAATAAAAATGTTCACATCCTCCAAGTTATATCCTAAAATACTGCCAGAAAGTCACGGTCGACCCGCTGCTTCTGAGTGTGACCTTACAAAAAAAAATAAATAAAACAACAAAATGTGAGGAAAACACAAAACTTACATATCATACAAACTTTACAATGATACAAACAAAGGGAGATACAAACCTGCCTGCTGGGGACCAAGGCAACACCCACAGGCTTGTAACATACAGTAGAAAAGTCACTTTGTCAACATATAAGCGGCTGCATCCAGGAATATTGCATGAGGTGGATGTGACGTGGCTCGAGATAGGAGGGAGGGGGAGAGAGAGAGAGAGAGAGAGAGAGAGAGAGAGAGAGAGAGAGAGAGAGAGAGAGAGAGAGAGAGAGAGAGAGAGAGAGAGAGAGAAAGGGCTTAACAATTTGTACAATGCTGTGCCTCAATGGACACGCTGATGATGAGCAGTGCAGTGAGGGGCAGGCACAGCACCTCCTGACGCAGCACCAGCCAGACCGCTGCTGCTGCTGCCACTTGTCTCGCCAGCACCACGACCAACACATCACAGCATTTCCCACACCTACACATTTACATACAATATATATATATGTATATATATATATATATATATATATATATATATATATATATATATATATATATATATATATATATATATATAATGTCAGGACTTGATTGTCAGTTTGGAAAGTTAATCATTATCATAACAAGCGTAACCCAGTTTGTTTTGTTTCAGTGCTGTCTTTTAGCTGCACCATCATGCAGCATAGGGCCACAGGGCACCACTTTGGGGGAGGGGAGTACCGCAGCCACTGGGGAGGGGGGGACCACAATGACCACTGTGATACGTCAATAATAGTCCAGACTTGAGCGGGCGGGGCCAAGCCTGGCCCAGTGAGGCCCGGCTGCCCCGGCACTGCACTGACCATGACCCTTGAAGCAGTCAACAACCACTGGAGGAGAGACAGTGAACAGAGCAAGAATAACTTACACTACAAAGCACCCCATTAACAGTATCCAAACTACAAACTGACATGTTGCCCTGAAGAGTGAGAACTGAGTGGACTGTGCGGGGCGGGGGGGCGACCCCACCACTGGACGGGCACACGGGTGGGCGGGGCGGGGCCGCCTCTGCTGCCCCGCCGCCACCACCACCACACTTGAGCAGGATCACCACCACCGCCACAGGGGAGGGGAGGAGTTGCATAGTGGTGAGTGTGCTGGGCGGCAGCTGTTAGCACCAGGTCACCTGTGAGGTAGTTTACCCGTGCCTCACTTGGGATTGAACGGGAAGCTCTGGCCAGGCATGGGCCCAGGGCCAGGCATGCCCGGCCCCCCCGGCCCCGTCACCACAGGCCCTCCGGGACCACCCATGGCTCCAGACATGGCCATGTTGGGCCCTCCACGAGTGTTGGTGGCATACAGCTGCTGCTGGAAGCTGTGGAACTGGGCAGCATAGGTGGGGTCAGCAGTGGTGGGCCCCATGAACGGCGAATTCTTGAAGCTGCCGGATTGGCCCATGGAGGGAGGCAGGGGCTGGGCAGTGTCTGGCGCTGCCCCCATGGGCCCTCCCATGTTCATGTTGACAGGAGAGGTCTTGGAGCTATACATGGGACCCGAACCTCCCATCATCTGGTTGGGGCCATTAGGATTGGGACCAGGACCCCCAGACATAGGTCCCCCACTCATGTTAGGCCCTGGGCCCCCCATGGGATACATTTCACTACCCATGCCCCCCATCATTCCCCCTGGACTGGGGCCACGCATCATGGGAGCCCCGCCTCTGGGTCCCATCATCTGGCCCCCCGGTCCCATTCCTGCACCACTCATCATGCTCGGGTTGATTCCCATTGGTCCATTGGGGCCCATCATCGGTCCACTGGGCCCACCCATGGGTCCATTAGGACCCATCATAGGCCCACTATGTCCACTCATTCCAGCTGGCCCTCCCATATGTCCACCCATTGGACCATTAGGACCCATGCCCATGGGCCCATTAGGTCCTGGCATGGGTCCTCCTGGTCCTGACATAAAGGGTCCATTGGGTCCACTCATGTTACTCATATTCACCATAGGACCGTTTGGCCCTGACATTGTACACATAGGTCCACCGGGGCCGCCCATTGGTCCACCTGGGCCGCCCATTGGTCCGCCTGGACCATTCATAGGTCCAGACATATGGCCCGTCATGGGCCCACATGGGCCACTCATGGCCATCGTTGACATTGGCACGCTGGGGCCACACATTGAGTTTGGGGTGCTGCTGCTGGGGAACATGGCTGTGTTGCCTCCTTTGCTGTCCACATTGGGGTTGCTGAACCGGGGCAGGAAGTCAAGGCTGGGTGGGCCGCGCGGCCCGTTGCCGTTGTTCTGTGGCCGTGCCGGCAGGTACTGGATGGTGTTGGGGGCGCTGGGCTTCACCTGCACGTTGGCCCCAGAGTACGGCCCCGCTGTGGTGCAGTTGGGGGCCGGCGGCCTCACCATGCTGTTGGGGACGGTCATACGAGGGTTGGGGCCCCCCATCATGGCCATGCTGCTGGGAGAGGTGCCCCTCGGCCCTCCACCACTGCACACAGGAGAGGAGATGGCACTATGGGACTGCATCATGCCAGGGCTTGATGAAACCGGTGGCATGCCCATCATACCACCGGGACCCCCACCCTCCATCATGGCACCTCCTGGACCCCCTGGCATGCCTGGTCCAGGCCCCATGTTGGGACCCCCAGCCATGCCGGGACCTCCTGTCATGTTGGGGCCTCCACTCATCCCTGGACCTCCCATGTTAGGTCCACCGGGCATTCCTGGTCCACAAGGCATATTGGGGCCACCTGGCATTCCTGGCCCACCTGGCATTCCTGGTCCCCCTGGCATTCCTGGTCCACAAGGAAGACCAGGTCCACCTGGCATTCCTGGACCACCTGGATGGCCTGGTCCACCGGGCATACCTGGTCCACTAGGAAGGCCAGGGCCACCAGGCATTCCAGGTCCACCAGGAAGGCCAGGGCCACCAGGGAGGCCTGGGCCACCAGGCATACCCGGTGCCGTGCCAATGTTAGGCCCTGATGGTCCAGATGGCCCACTGGCTCCCATGGAAGGACCAGTAGGGGTGGGCATGGTGGGCGTTGGGGCTGAGGACACGGGGGGTGAGGAGCCAGATGTCCCGGAGGTCAGCTGCTGACTCATCTGGGCCATGGAGGATATAGGGTCAAACACCTTGCCGGGGCCAGAGGGTGGCAGGCCCCCTGGAGTGCTGGAGTTGGGGTTGAGAGGAAGGTTGGCTGCTGTGGGGTTGTGGAAGTCCCCACCAATGTCCATAGTTCCCATCTTGCCTGGAGACATGGAAAACCCACTGCCCATCTTCCCCATCATCTGGTTGTTGTTGGTGTTCCCCGCTGGGGCTATCGTGGGGCCAGGGAAGCGGGTGCCCATTGGGGCCATGTCTGCTGTTGGGGTGCTACTACAGCTAGCCTGGAGGGGGGAGGCCCCAGGGAAGCGAGGCACATCAGGGCCACTTGGGGTGGTGGGGCCGCTGCACATGCTTGGGGTCTTGGGGGATGGCACTGGAAACCTGCCATCCATGGAAGGGGTTTTAGGGCCCCCCTGGCTGGTGGCAGTGTTGGTGGAGGTGGTCGGAGTGGTGGCGGTGCTGCTGTTGGCAGTGGTGCTCGGGGTGGTGGTGCTGTTACTACTATTATTGCTGCTGCTGTTGGTGGGTGTGGTGGTGGTGGAGGGCTGCACGGGACCCTGCGGTGAGGGACCTGTGTACCGCTGCTGCTGCTGCTGCGTCCCTTTACTCTCTGAGGGACCCTGTGGAGTGTGGGGGGCTGAAGGCACAGCCATTCCCGGCGAGGGCACAGGGAAGCGATCAGGAGTATTAGGGCCAGTGAACCTTGGCTGGGGCTCTGAGGAAGGAGTGAGGGGAGTGGTGGGGCCACCCAATGGTGTTCCAGGCCCAGAGAGGCGACTCCCATCACCTACACTTGTATCTCCCATCCTGCAAAACAAGAAAAATCACTTAGTCTTTTGCAACAATGATCCAAGAAAATGCCACATTATAGATGCAATCAATGAATCTTAATTTACATAAATGATTAAGTACAGGATTCTTAAACAGGCAAAATGACATCCCATAAAACATTAACATCCACACACTGTTGGAATAATGAAATGAACACATTATACATCAGAGTACAGGATCATAATCATTGCAATATACTTTCCATCAGTGATTTAGAGGTAGCTGGTTGCTGCCCTGCAGAACCTTCTCACATACACTACACTGTATGTGTGATGGGTATTTATTAATTAACTAACTGAATGTAGCAAAAGCTGTCATCCACAGCATCTGAACAGAATCCAGCATGTAGCATAGCAAAAGCCCTTCAATCACTCTTCCTGCTCGTCTCCCTGAACCAGACAACAACACCCCAAGAAGACACAGTCAAGCTTACGGAGACATGATGTCAGAGTCCCGCAAACTGGTGTTGGGTTGCTTCTGTATCGTGAGCTCTTGTCCTTCAAAGGTGCTGAGGTATTGGATCTGCTGAGGAGAAGGAACAGGCATCAGGTTGGGCTCCTTCCCTCCTGGTGTTCCTCCCTGTTGCATCTGTTGCTGCTGCTGCTGCTGTTGTTGTTGTTGTTGCTGCTGCTGCTGCTGCTGCTGCTGTTGCTGCTGCTGCTGCTGTTGCTGTTGCTGTTGCTGCTGCTGCTGCTGCTGCTGCTGCTGTTGCTGCTGCTGCTGTTGTTGTTGTTGTTGCTGCTGCTGCTGCTGCTGCTGCTGCTGTTGCTGCTGCTGCTGTTGTTGTTGCTGCTGCTGCTGCTGCTGCTGCTGCTGCTGCTGCTGCTGCTGCTGCTGCTGCTGTTGTTGTTGCTGATTTGCTTGCTGATGTTTTTGTTGGGCCAAAGACTGTAGTTGTCTCCCAAAGGATGTTTCACCTGTAACAAAGACGTTTGGTCTTATAAATAGTCCCTCTCAAAAATAAAAAAAATAAAATAAAGATATTTAACTTGATTAAAGGATGTAAAATACTATTCTCATCTTTATGAAAGATTAACTAGTGGAAAGATAATCTTCATTTAAAAAAATATGATGAGATACTTGATGGTTGAGTAATTACAAAACATTCTTAGGAATCAAACAGTTTGAAATAAATAAAATTAAATAACAAAATGCATACATTATACCATTACACCCAGTTCAATGTTAAATTCAATGGCAAAGTCACAAGATATGTAATGAATATTAACATACGTGCTGCAATGTGATGATTTGCTACACCTACACTATTCACCAACACATCAACATACAATAACGAGAATTCTAAACTGTAGGAGAGGTGATTACCTGCACGGCACGGCCCAGCTGGCAGGGTGGGGAGTGGTGACGCACCTGACTGTGGTGTGTGTGGTTGCTGGTCCTTGGTGTGCTGCAGGGAGGGGCTGGTGATAGGGGGGCCACTCACTGGGGTTGGGGGATTGCTGGGATGGAGGGGTCTTGGGGAGTCTGCAGGGCCAATCATTCGCATCCCTGGCCCTCCCCCCGGCCCACCCCCTGGCATGCGAGGTGAGGTCATGGCACACATGGAGGGTGACCCGGGCGAAGGCAGCGGGCCATTGCCCACTGGCCGGGGACCGTGGTAAGGAGGGGGCGGCCCTTGCATGCGTGCCCCAGGGCCCATGGGCCGCATGCCACCGGGGCCCATGTTTCCACCCATTGCTCCTGGCATCATGTGACCTCCAACCATGTGGCCACCCATTCCCATTGGTCCATTGGGTCCCATGGGACCACCAGGACCCATTGGCCCACCAGGCCCCATAGGCCCACCTGGACCCATTGGCCCACCAGGACCCATTGGACCTGGGCCCATTGGTCCACCAGGTCCCATAGGTCCTCCTGGTCCCATAGGACCACCTGGACCCATTGGACCACCAGGTACCATAGGACCTCCAGGACCCATTGGACCCATAGGACCCATGGGTCCCATTGAGCCATCAGGACACCCTGGCCCACCTTTCTTTCTTTTACTCTCAAAAAACTCAGCCTGCAGCCGCTGCCACTCGGCCTGTGCTGCCATGGAGGAGGCAGGGTTGTGTCCCCCCATCATCATAGACTGAGGTCCACCTGGACCCATCCTTATTCCAGGTCCCATTGGGCCACCCATCATGTTGGCCTGTGAGGTCATCATCATATTATTGGCCATGTGTCCCTGGCCCATCATCACCCCACTCTGGGACACCATGTTGTTTGGACCTCCAGGACCCATCATGTTTGGAGACATTCCCATGCCTGGACCAGGGCCCATGCCAGGACCCATTCCAGGCCCAGGACCCATGGAATTATTGGGGATACCAGGGCTTGGCCCCATGCCAGGACTGGGTCCCATGCCGGGGGAAGGACCCATACCAGGACTTGGTCCCATGCCTGGTGAGGGGCCCATGCCAGTGACAGGAGAAGGCCCCATACAGGTGACAGGTGTTGACTGGGAGCAGGTTGAGGCAGCCTGGGAAGTCTGTGACACTGAGGGAGCTTGACTCTGGGAGCACGGCATCCCTGTGGAGGTTGGTGGGCCTCCAGTACAGGAAGGCTGGGAGGTGGGTCCACCCTCAGGTTGGCTCGGGGAGTGTAGTTCCGGCAGCAGCAGCGCTTGCATGTGACGTATCCTTGCCATCTGTTCTTCCCGGTGTTGCCGCTGCTCAGGTGTCAGGTGGTCGTCTGGAACCTTGACCCCTGAGGGAGCACCTGTGGGAACACCTACATTGACTCAGTTAGTAATTCTCTGATGTAGGGAACTTTACAATATACTTACAATGTACAAGTAATATTAGCAAATCACAAAGTGTGCATCATCGTGGCAACTTACCAGGAACTCTCTGAGCATTGGGTCCCACCATGGACATCACCATCTGGCCCCCAGCACCAGGAGGCATGCCTGGCCCAGGGCCACCAGGACCCATCATCCCGGGTCCCCTCGGCCCCATCATGCCGGGGCCACCATTGGGTCCTGGCCCCATCATGCCCCCAGGACCACCAGGGCCCATCATGCAAGGGCTGCCCATGTCTCCTGGACCCATTGTGCTGGGGACTCCATCACCTCCCTGTACAGACAAACACATGGAACTGTTAACTCAACAATAATGATTTACTCAGTATTTCCTTTGAAATACTTCCACGAGCCAAGAGTGAAGCGGCAATTTACATATTGCATTCCTTCAGTACAATTCACACTGCAGTATATAAAATGCCTGCAGTGAGGACACAGCAACTCACCATAGGTCCCATATCACCCCCTGGTCCCATGTGCCCACAAGGGCCCATGGGACCTGGTCCCATTGGTCCATTTGCCATCATGGGGCCATTTGGAACCATGGGTCCTTTCATGTGGCCCCCTTTGTTGCCTTTCATGGCAAATGTGTTGAGCCAATGTGGTGGGTTGTGTCGCACAAACTGTGTGGTCTTGAGTGGATGCTTCTGTGGAAAGTTAAGACACACTGGCTCACACACTGCTCTTCCTCCACCATGCATTCTACACCTTCATACAAAAAAAAATCAGATGATTAAAAAACATTCAGCAAGTGAGGACGGCCCGGGACGAGGAAGCCGTGCATACTCACCTCGAGAAGCTTCTTGGTGCCGGGTTGAGCACAGTGGAAGGCTATGATGGTGTTGAAGGAGCCTTGCATCACTGCCTCAGCAGCCTTGTTGGCCAAGTGTGTGGTGAACACAAAGATCTGGCTCTGCTGCTGCATGTACTGTGCATCACTGGTGGACACCCCGGCCCCGGCCCCAGCTCCACCCTTGACCCCGAGTGCCCCCATCCCTCCCCCGAGCCCTCCATCAGTGCCATCTGTAAACAAACACTGGTATTAGTACTACTAATGGCAAAGTTTGGAAAAATATGAACAATTATTATCTTTTTATTACTTTCTTTTGTTAGAAGGTTAATACCATAACTATCACAAAAAATAATTTGGAGAAAGGATTCTCTATATTACAAAGTTTCAAACTGAATTCCTTGACCAGACATGCATCTAGCTGCTTTCATCTCATCCTCATCAAGTAACAAGACTTTTTATTTTTAAATCAAGAAATTTAACTAAAGAAATGTAAGTGGAGACAATGTATGCATGGAGCACATCAAACTTTAATTTGAATGAAATTAAAATGGACATAAGGCAACACCAACTTGACTCAAATCCTGTCTACCTCTTGACAAACAACTATGGAAACAATTGGCACAAAACCACAACTATATATGTGGATGACAATGTGACACCAGCCTTTATTGTCACCAGCTGGCAGACACGAATGTGATGGAATGAGTACAGAAGGTGTTAGTATAGAAAGACTAATCTATTGACTTTGTTCATCTTTCTGTTGGCAGAGAGTGAGTCAAGTCTAAGGTGCCAGCCATGCTTGCTCAATAAAGCCACAACATGGCCCTTCATGTATATGCTGTATCCTTGGACTCCTCTTTCATAAATTTATAATTTCATAGAGGCATTTGTTAATAATAATAAGTAAGAGTGAAACACCACAAACCAATATGTCTTACCAGAGGAAGGTCCATATTTGTACATAAATCCTATGCAAACAATATCTCTGTTAAGAAATTTTGTATACATCAACTACTATCCAATCCAAATTAAACAGGTAACATTACTCAGAAAATATCATTGCCAGGAAACAGCAATACCATCAATAATTTCATATCCCAGGACTTCATTACTGATGGTCTGTAATCATAAGAAGTATAATTGAGGGTTTAAATATTTAACAGACAACAAGTCCTTCATAAGCCGGACTCCAGACTGTGGGTACACTCAACAACCAGCAGCACTTCATAACCTTTCCAGTTGGAGGTCTTTCTGGCAACTATCAATTTAAGATGTAGCCACAACCTTAATGTCACCTGCTACTTCTCAAACCTCTCCCCATCAAGCTGCTTACAGAGGCTCCTGCTTCACCTTCACCTTCACCACACCTCACCCACCCACTCACTCACCAGCCACACCTTGAGTCTTCACTGATTCTTCCACCAGTTCCTCTTCATGGTCATTACAACACTATTCCCATTCTGTACCCATAAAACCATATCCAATCTCCATTCTTGTTTACATCTCTCTAAATCATACAATATTGGAAATACAAAATTTACTGGGATATTGAATTATTGGTATTTTAAAACATTTCCACTTGATTTTGGTATTTGTATCTTTGATCAATCTAAAGTTTTAATAATAATAGTACTATTGCACTTCTATCAACATATTTGTATGAATTACTTATTTATCTATTTTCTAAATGCTGATGGTGAAGCTAAATTACATTGGTGATGATGGAAAATATTTTGTTTTTCTCATCACCCCATATAACCTGCAGCCCTGGCCTTAGCCCCATCCTCATCCTTTGCCTTATTTCCTGCCCCCAACCCTGGTCTGATACCCTGTCCACAGCCCCAGCCCCAGCCCCCAGCCCTCACCACTGTGACCCCAACACCTCTGGGTTGGGGATCACCAGTGGGAGGGGTGGTGTGGCTGCCGGCTTACCTGCTGTGTGGAGGTGTGACAGTGAGGTGCCGTCGAGGGTGGGCACTCCCCCACACACCGCCCCCACCTTGGCACCCTCCGCCTCGCACAGCACCCCACAACCTGCACACACACACGTACACAGGTCAGTGCTGAGACTTCACCTAAGCAACAGCACAAACAATTTCAAAGCAGGTGAGCATCAAGTGTTGTCGATGGGGCTGTCAGTGCCTCAGCAAAGGAGTAGACAGCACCCGACCCAGTGCTGAGCCAGTCAGTGCCTGTGTCTCACTCACACAGGTGTTCGTGCTGGCAAATGTTTCCATTAGACTTACCGAAGCACCTTCATAAAAACAATGCCCAACAAATTCTTGGATAAAATCTGAGTTTGTGAATTAAATAAAGCCTCACCTTTTCCACATGAACAAGAAACATTCACACAAAGAACAAACAAACAATTTCAAACAAACTTTATCCTTAACCAGCACCTCACAAACTTGTCGTGGCAGTTGGAACTAAATTTTAGATGAGTAATGCAAAATTCTGTAGATTGAATGATTGAAGAAGCCTGTTTGGTGTTGCTAAAGGTCAGGAGATGAATAAATGGTGTGTAGAGAAGACTATTGTGACATTAGCCATCAAGGCTGCCAGGATATGCTTGGTGACCTTAAAGAGATGCCTCAGATAACTCCAAAATAGGGTTGAATTATTTCTGTAAAAGGTCATTTCTTGTGAGGTTACGAATTGCTCCTACACTACTCACCTTCATTGGTGTGTGGTGGGGTTGTAGTGGTTGTGGTGGTGGAGGTAGTGGTGGTGGTGGTTGTGGTGATGGTGGTGGTGGTGGTAGTGATGGATGAAGTGCTAGGCTTGGTATCGCCCTCTGGACCTCCGTTGGCTATCTCCGTTTTAACCTGGTGACAACAAACAAGGCATTAGAATACAAGATATAAAGGATTCAACACTTTTCCTTTCCTATGTAAAGGATTCAACACTTCTTTCCTTCCTCCTCAGTCTGTGCAATACTTTACAACCTAATGTAATACCTTGTACACCATACAAATATTTTCTAGGCTGAATCAGTGAGAAATGTACTACTTTGCTACAAGACTAATGATAAATTCCTCTCCTACTGATATATTCAGCTTATATTTTACCTATGAAGTCCGTAAGTACTTCATCCATGTCCTTATTGATTTGATTAGCTCCCTAAACTTCCCGCTGCTTGATCTACTTGAAATCTCCTTGCTAACTATGGATACATGTTGCTGCAATGATCTCTCTCCACAAAATAAAAACATATGATGATTTTTGGCCACAACTCTCAGAAATATTGGTTGTTGAGTTACTGAGTTATTGAGTCAGGTGGTGTGCGTGGGTCTTCCTTCTCTCCATTTCCCCAGCAGAGAGAATCCCCTTGTGGATCATTTAAATAATTTGTAGCAAGTTGCGACAGGTGAGTGGGTCTGGGTGTGTCCCCCATTAAAGGTTACAGATCGAGTAACAAAAGCCTGAAGGTTCATCACGTCACTCAGCCCACCACACTGACAAATCTTCCTTCACTAACCTTTGCAGTGGCTGCCCCCTTGTTGTTGTTGTTGTTGTTGGCGCTGGTGTTGTTGTTATTGTTGGCGGGGCAGGATGGGGCTGTCTTGGGGCTGGGATCGTCCCCATTGAGGCAGGGTGTGGTGGTGCTGGCAGCGGCTGTGGTGGTGGTGGCATCAGGGTCTGGCTTCACCTCTGTGGAAGGAACAAGCATGTACATCAGCAGCTCACACTCAATGGTGATGACCACAGCACACTAACACACATCACCACTTCACACAAAATAGTGATGAGTATGGCACGTTAACACACCACCACCTTATATTCAAT
>CM035186.1:12436092-12451054 GCA_020233015.1 Callinectes sapidus | reverse complement strand
GGCATGATAATTTCCCTAGACGATCATTTGTAGGGAAATTATCTCAGGGAAATGTAAAAATCGCCCCCAAAATTTCTTATATCTCTAGAAATTAAAGAAAAAAATCCCCACAGTGAATACTAGGGAGGGAAAATTCCTTAGAAGTGAAGGGAAGTCTTTTTTACATAATTCGGGGGAAAAAATGTGAAGCAACAACAACAAAATACTTAAAATGCAATAGGCAGAGAATAATTTCCCCGGAGAAAATTCCCCGGGAGAATAACAAGAACGACAAAATATCCCTAAACGACACAAAAAAAAACTGCTATTAGACAAGCAATTCTTTTTTTTTACCACCTAGAGATAAAAACAAACATTTCAAAACAAAAAAAAAACTGAGAAATAAAAATATCCCTAGATCCATCAACAAAACATCGCTAGAATAATATATATATACCCTAGATTCGAGCAAATATCCCTAGATTTGAACACATTTCCCTAGAGATGGACGAAAAAACCTCCCTAGATCAGGAAGGAAACATCCCTAGATATATCCAGCACAGGCGCCCCAGTGGTAGTGGTGCCCCTGGGGGAGGCCCGGGGACCACAAAACAACACAAGTGCACACATCAAGAGACAACAAAGATCAGCGTAACACGAATAAATACTTTAAAAATATAGGAAACATCTGGTAAATGTACAAATTACAAAAAAACCCTAATTGGTATCTTTTACATCTGGAAAAATTGTCATTGTTATTATTATTACTACTAGTGTTATTGTTATTGTTATTGTTATTAGCAGACTTAGCATTATTATTATTATTATTATTATTATTATTATCATTAACATTATTATTATTATTATTATTATTATTATTATTATTATTATTATTATTATTATCAGTAGTATTAACACTATTATTAATATTATTACTATGAACTATTCCTATCATGTTTTTAAGCTTTTATTACAGTTTTTCTATTTTTTTTCAGTCTTTTTTTTAAATACGTATATATATCTTTATACAACTTCCTCTTACCTACAACAAATCCAAACATATCTTTAGAACTCTTTTTTTTAATGCATTTTTCTCTCTCTTTTTTTTTTTTTAGAAATTTAACCTACACACCTACACACTTAGTAAAACACACACACACACACACACACACACACACACACACACACACTGGGCCTTTCTTTACTTGACACATATTTAATCACTCTTGTCTTTTCTACTATTATTACTTTGCACATTTTGTCATCACCATTATTATTATTATTATTATCATTTGTCTTGTCTTCCTCCTCTTCTCATATACACAGAGGAGGAGGAGGAGGAGGAGGAGGAGGAGGAAGGAGGTGGGTAAAATAGTTACATATAAGAGAGAGAGAGAGAGAGAGAGAGAGAAATAATTATAGATTGCATAGTTGTGAATTTATTTTTGATTATTATTATTATTATTATTATTATTATTATTATTATTATTATTATTATTATTATTATTATTGTCATCATCATTATCATCATCATCATCATCCAAAAAAGCAGTAAAATGGAAACACACACACACACACACACACACACACACACACACACACACACACACACATTTAAATTTGAGAAGAACACTGTAACATATATGACTGTAAATCAAGTTAGGTCAGGTCAGGTCAGGTGAGGTCAGGGTACATTAGGTTAGGTTAGGTTAGGTTAGGTTTTTCAAGAGGTAACTCAAATATTTACTTTTTTTTTTCCTTTTTTTTAAGCTTTACCATAGATGCATTATGTAAAATTTATGCGTTTTTAAGGTATTGAGCAATGAATCTCTCTCTCTCTCTCTCTCTCTCTCTCTCTCTCTCTCTCTCTCTCTCTCTCTCTCTCTCTCTCTCTCTCTCTCACACAGGGGTCTGAAGGTGCTGGAATTCGACAGTGTACAGTTAACAGTCTAATTTCTACTCTACTCAGCACCAGTCTCAAGCAAAAACTGTTAATCTCAGCCCCAAAAGACCCCCTGTTTCTCTCTCTCTCTCTCTCTCTCTCTTTATTAAGTCACCTTTGTTCATGTCTCCTCTAACACTCTAAAAACTCCCTAAATGTTCATGTTTTTTTTTTATCCCATTCCTCGTAAAAAATTGTTTATTCTCCCTAGTTTATTTATTTATTTATTTATTTTTTTTTTACCCTGCACTCTTAAAAAAATTGTCTTAGTTTTTTATTATTTTTTTTACGTTTTTACCCTGCGCTTTTTAAAATTCTCTTCCATTTTTTATTTACCCTGGCTTTCTCAAAATTCCCTCAACTTCTCCCTAGAATTATGGTTTTTTACCCTGTTTTCTTAAAGTTTTTGTGTTTGTGTAAGTCTTTCACATGAATTTAATTTGTCCCTAATTTTCTTAGTCATTCTTTGTGTGTTTGTGTGTTTGTGTATGTTTCTCCAACCAATCTTTGAAATTTCCCTTGATTTTTATGTTTTTTACCCTGTGCTGTGTGTGTATGTGTGTGTGTGTGTGTGTGTGTGTGTGTGTGTGTGCGTGTGTGTGTGTGTGTGTGTGTGCGTGCGTGTAATCTGTAGACAAAACAAGCTAAAAATAAAAAAAATAATAATAAAAAAAAGAATTATGGTATTATTAGGGTGAAACAACTTAAATAGGGTGAATAAAATGAAGAAATTAGGGTGGAAGGTCAAGGAACTCTTATTTATACCCCAAAATTGGATAAAAGTTAATATTTTCCTCTTTTTTCTTTTCTCTCTCTTTTTTTTTTTTAGCTGCTCGAAATAAATGATAAAGAAACAGGTATGTAATTAGTCCTTTTCTTTTTTCTTTCCCCATTTATAATTTGTATTGTATAAACGCTATCTTTCTCTCTTGTTTTTTGCTCTCATCCTCTCTCTCTCTCTCTCTTTCTCTCTCTCTCGGGATATTGAAGTGTTAGGTTAGGGTGACTTGCAAGGCTGGGCTGGTGTAGAGAGGTGGTGGTGGTGGTGGTGACAGTGGTGGTGGTGGTGCTAGATTATCCTTTGTGGTGTTGCAAAGGATAAGGTTATTGATAGTGTGGGGTTTAAACTTTGATATTTGGTCTATAAACTTGAGGGATATTTTGCACTTTTAGGGGGATGTATGTTGAGATGTGGTGGGTTATATATCCATTCATTGTACTATAAATCTGGGACAGTATTAACGGATTCTTAAATATAGAACTTTTTTTCTTAAATGAACTCTTAGTCTTAAAATTAGTCTTAATCTCCAAAAATTGTTGTACTTAAGTTATTATCTCAAGAGTAAATTTGAAGTTACTGATGAGATGAAGAGTAAAATTAAGTACAATGCTATTTTTAGGAGGTTAAGATTGACTTTTGATTTTAAGACTAGAAATATGTCTGAGGAAAACAAGCTACATACTTAAATAATCTCTGTTAATACTGTTCCTGTGAATTATTATTGCATTACCCTGCCACAAAAGACAGATACAAAAAGCAAAATGAAAACTGTCAACTGATATTTCTCTTAATTTGCATGAGAAATAAACTAAAACTCCATAAAAATATTCAACAACAAAATCACAAATGCCAGACCACAATATAGCACTTTCTTGCTCCAAAACATTTCACTATAGCCGGATAAAACTATAGACTCACAAATTTAATACCACTTCTTCCACCTGAACACTTGATAACTCCACTTGCCATCATAACAGTGAGATAAGACCATAAACTCTCACACTACAGCACTTTCTAGCATTAACAACACCAGTGAACTTAATATAACAGCCTGATCTTTAAATAACCACTGTTTTTTAGCTCTATTTTGCATCGATAGCACCAAAATATATAGAGTTTAGTGTGTAATGATATCAGTTTGACCACTTTCTTGCATGGTCTCAAAAATCTTTGCTGTATCTTGCACCACAACAATGAATTCTAGTGTGTTCATAGTGTTGATTAATGATTTATATAATTTTCTGGCTTCAGACCACTTCAAAACTATGTTCCGTAACAAGAAAAAGGACTTTAAACTCAAATTATAACACTTTCTTGCACCAACACATCAATCTTTCACCACATTTCACCTCAAAGTCACAAATTATTAGTATTGTTTTGTCACCACACCACCACCACCACCACCAGGACACTTTGATTTCACCACAAACTCACAAAATTTTAACTCTGTCTTCCACCAAAACCACCAAAAAAACAGATCAGATTTCACTTTAAACTCACAAAACATTGAGCTTTCTTAAAGTCATGAAGTTTAGCACTAACTTCCACCAATAAGCCAAATTAGAACCAGGTTAGACCACAAACAAACTTCCCATAAAACACCACTTTCCAACACCACAACACCACTACATAACCCAGCACTGATACACACCCGTCACCTCATAATATACACCCTACATAACCCAAGAGAGAGCCAGATTATCCCAGTTAATGCCATAACCTTGAGTCTCCACACCTCGGCCACCCCTGAACCCAACCCCTAACTCTCTAATATTACAGCATCACCTCATACAAACCGCATATACCTTATCCCGCCTTATCCCACCCCTGCCACCAGTTAATGCCTTCAGTTTCCACGGCTACGCTACCCCCGCACCACCCCACAGTGAGTCAGGACCACTACAGCTGTCAAATTATACTCTAAGATTCACCACAACATTTTATTAAGCCTTGAATGAGCCATTTAGCAGGTCAGAGGGGGTTAGACATAAAATATAAAAACCTTGGATACTAGAGTTCTAGCACGTCATATCATATACAAATAGATGGATTTTTATTATTGTTTTTTTTTTATTTTTATATTTTTGTTTTTTACTTATGCTGATACCTTCAAAAAGTTCCTTGCCCTGCCCCCCATTAGCTCAGGGATTGTGTGGGTGTTTTAGGGACGTGTGTGTGTGTACGTGTGTGTGTGTGCGTGTGTGTGTACGTTTTTTTTCAGGGTGTTTTTTTGGGGCGTTAAGAATTTTGGTGTCTTTCGTTTTGGTTGTTGTTGCTTTTTTGGGTGTGTGTGTGTTTTAAAGGGTGTTTTTTTGGGTGTTTAGAATATTGGTGTTTTTAATTTTGGGGGCGATTCAAGAAAATTGTGTTTTTGTGTGTTTTGCTTGAGTTTTTTGGGAGTTTTCCATTTTTGTTTGAAATTATTGTTTTCTTTTCATTTGAGGGAGTGTATGTATGTTTTTTTGTTTGTATTTGTGTTTGTCTTTCTTCATTTTCACATCAATTAGTCCAATCTGATATAGTTTTACGTATTTTGAATTGCATACATTGATGTGTGTATGTGTGTGAGTGTGTGTGTGTGTGTGCGCGTCTGTGAGTGTGTGTGTGTGTGTGTGTGACTGTATATATATCTTTCTCACTCTTTAAAAAGTTAACATTATACAATTTATTTACGTATATTATTACAAACAACAAACTCAACTAATGTGTGTGTGTGTGTGTGTGTGTGTGTGTGTGTGGTGTGTATGGTGTTTGAGTGTGTGTGTGTGTGTGTGCATGCATATTTCACCTCAAAAAAGTAATAAAAACCATTAATTTACACATAATTTCACAAATCTTCACCAATTTTGCATGTAGTATTCTTTTGGTCTTCACTCAAAAATATTAAAAAAACCAATGAATTTACATACAATTTCACATTTTTCCACTTATTCATGTATGTATGTATGTATGTATGTATGTATGTATGTAATCACCTCAAACAAAAAAAAAAATTAACATATATTAGCCAATCAAAGTATGTGCGTGTATGTATATGTATGTGCGTGTGTTTGTGTGTGTGTGTGCGTGTATACAACCCTGCCAGTGAAGTCAACATGTTACGTCATCGCGGATACACAAATATACGTATATTTGAATGAATTGGATACAGTTTGCAGCTCAAAAGTAGCGAGGATTATTTTATTTTTTGTCAATTTCCCGCTACATTTAAGGTATCTCTCTCTCAGGTCTTTATTCCTCCTCCTTACACAGGCAAATTATTATTATTATTACTATTATTATTGTTATTCGTGGCCACTCTTCATCTGCCGTCTACCCTTCTTGCCAGTCAGCTTAGGTTAGGTTAGGTTAGGTTCTGGCCGCTACTCTGCTCAATGCTACCTGTGTGTGTTCGTGTGTACGTGTTCGTTTGTAAAAGTGCGTTTATTTTGGACTAATGGGACTGTTGTAACTTCCACTGCAACTAACTAACTAACTGTGTGTGTGTGTGTGTGTGTATGTGGTGAAAATTTCCTTATTCACTCACTATAAATCCCAAATATTTCCATCTCAGTGTTGCAATGTACAAGGAAACACTGTATTTCCACCACAATATTCCCTTGACCCACCCATTCACTGTGAAAACGAGATAATGAACAGCATCACCACCTGTGCAAGAGATCTTTACCATCTCCAGCATCTGCGAGAGAGAAATGCATAGAAAGAGTGTCTATTTTGCAATTTCTACAGTTTAAACATTTGAGGTCACTAATGAACAAGTAATGATATGGTAAAGTGATCAATTATTAGGGAAAGATGGAGCTAATAGTAGTGAAAAGGGTTAAAATATGCTTGATTACCAAAAAAACTGATAATCTGATGTCTTTTTTAGCTAATTTTTGGGGTGGGGAATACAGGAAGTTTACCTTTTTTAAACTTAAGATGGTAATATTTTGTTCATTGAGTTAAGCAGTGTTGTCATGTCTCTGTTCTCTTCTACCTCACTGCCACACACACACACACACACACACACACACACACACACACACACACACACACACACACACTCACACACACACACACACACACACACACACACTGAATAATAAATGAATAAATGTGTTTTGTATGAGTGATAGAGATTTAGAGTAGTAGGAGGAAAATATTGTACAGAAAGTTTATTAAGAGTGGTGTTCCTTATGGTCCTTTCTTGTCTCTCTCTCTCTCTGTTATTCATTAATGCTCTAAACTTTCCCTGTTATTCACTTCTATGCTAATATATAAACAATTTTCTCTTCATTAACCTTCAGAAAGTCAATATAACATAGGAAAGCCACAGAACACCTCAATTTTTATCTCTCTCTAATGTTTTTGATTGTGACGAAGCAAAGTTAATAGTCTTCAATGCCTTAAAAACTGTATTCCTCCATTAATTAATTTTATATAACCTTCGAGACTGCTATCTTCTCTTCAATGACACTCTAATGTTCCCTTCTTCTATACTTCTATCTTCTTTTTGTCACTTTATTTATGAATTTTGTGTATCATCTATTGTTTGTTTTTATTTAGTTTAGTGTGTCTTCATTTGTAAAGTTATATTGTTCTTCTCTTTACTGTCTTTAATCTTCCTCTCTTTCTTTTTCTCTCTCTGTAGTGTTATATTTCTTGCTATCCTCACTACACATGTTCTTCTTTCACTTTCCCATCCCCCTCCCTAATGCAAGAGTGAACCAGTATCCTTAATCTTTCATCTATTTCTCTTGTCACCATCACTTCACAATACTTTTTTTCTTCCTTTCCTTCTCTCACCACTTTCCCATCCGCCTCCCTAATGCAAGAGTTGACCAGTGCTGTTAATCCTTCACTGCTTTCTCTGACACACTGCGGAACTCTTTGTCTTACTTTGTGATTTGATAATAATTTAGAAAGGAGGTTTTTTAAAAGATTTATCCTCGATTTTGGATGATTTTGTAAAGTTTCTGTAATAGTAGTAGTAGTAGTAGTAGTAGTAGTAGTAGTAGTAGTAGTAGTGTACTTGTATTGTGAGTAGATTTTGTGTTATGTTTAGTGGTAATCTAATTTAATCTAATCTAACCTAACCTAACCTAACCTAACCTAATCTAAGCTAACCAGCAGTCCAGGTTAGCCACAGATATTGCCAGTGACCCCATTGTTATCATTATCATTATTATTATTAATATTATTATTATTATTACTATCATTATTATTATTATTATTATTTACTGAGCAACAATAACTTCGCACGTAAATAAAAAAAACATCTATAAACAGTCTTTGACATTCTGGGGGGGGTGGGGGGGGCATTTTGGGGGGCTTGGGGGGGGTGGGGGTAGGTGCAAGGGTCTGGAGGAATCACACACACACACACACGCACACACACGCACACGAACAAATTACTCCCCACGTACACATGGCGAAAAAACAATCTAACGCACACACACGCACACACACACACACACTAAAAAAACAATGCTAGAACAATTAATAGAGATTGTACATCTGTCTGTCTGTCTGTCTGTATGTAGCGGTGGGGTGGTGGGGGGGGTGTGGGGTGTGGGGGGGGAGGTTGTAAGGGTGTGTGGGATAAAACTCTCTCTCCCCACCATTAAATTACCTCTAAAATGGCCAAAGTCTTGAAGAAATCCATGGTAATCTGAACCTTATAGAAGTGACCTTGAAGCTGCTCTATTTTGGGGGGTTGGGGAAGGGTTGGGGATTAGGTAGGGGTTGACTGGGGAGGTGAGAATATAATTGGGGGGTTAGTTTACGGTAGAAAATATGAAAAGTGCTTATAAATTCATGTTTTTTGTATCTAATTTGGTTGGGGAATTAATTTTTTGTGTTGGGGAGGAAGTGGGGAAAGTTGAGAAAGATTGGGGAAGTGAGAATTAACTTGGGGGTTAGTTAATGATGTAAAATGTTAATAGTTTGCTTATAAATTCATGTTTTTTGTGTCTTAATTTGGTTGGGGAATAAATTTTTGTGTTGGGGAAGAGGTGGGGAAGGTTAAAAAGTGAAAGAATTAATTGGGGGATTAGTTTATGGTGGAAATATTAAAAGTTTGCTTATAAATTCATGTTTTTTGTATCTAATTTGGTTGGGGAATTAATTTTTGTGTTGGGGAGGAAATGGGGAAGAGAAATTAAACTTGGGGGTTAGTTAATGATGTAAAATGTTAATAGTTTGCTTATAGATTCATGTTTTTTGTATCTAATTTGGTTGGGGAATTAATATTTTTTGTTGGGGATGAATGAGCAGAAACAAAATACCACATTAATTATGCATTGGGATGAAAAACTGTATAATAACAAATACATCTAAATTCCTCAAGTTTTTTTGTGTCACTGGGGAGGAGAGACAGGGTTGGGGAAGGAGGGGAGGGGAGATTTGGGGAGTTAAAGTGATAGATACCAACAGAAACTGAACTATTAATTTGAGGTGGGGAGGAAAGCTGTTTTTTTTGGGGGGATGGGGAGGGGGGGAAGAGCAGGTTGGGGAAGGGTTGGGGATTTATTAGGTCTGTTTTTTTTTATGTTGGGGAAGTAAGCTGTCTTTCAAATACAGTCTTGCAATTCTAACTTTTGTGAAATGTTATATAATTTTGAGTGTGTGTGTGTGTGTGTGTGTGTGTGTGTGTATGTGTGTGTGTGTGTGTGTGTGTGTGTGTGTGTGTGTGTGTGTGTGTGTGTGTGTGTGTGTGTGTGTGTTGACTTTTGACACTGGAAACTTATGGAGAAAGTCAAATTTAAGAGTTTTTTCTAAATTTATGAGGAAAAGGGACAAATTTTCACGTTTTTTGTTATATTAGAGAAGTTAAGTTTAGGTTCGTGTGTGTGTGTGTGTGTGTGTGTGCGTGTGTGTGTGTGTGTGTGTGTGCGTGTGCGTTCATGTCAATCATCCTAATTAAGTTGAAAATCCTATACTTTCCACTGAATTATAAAACTTGATCATTATTTTTTGGAATGGGGAGGTGGTGGTGGTGGTGGTGGTGGTGGTGGTGGTGGTGGTGGGGAGGGTTTAAGAAATAACTACAATAATAATCAAAAAAAATTTCCATCTATTGATTTTGGAGATATTTTTTGAGTGTCTGGGGAGGCAAGGAGGAGGAGGAGGAGGAGGAGGAGGAGGTGAGCAAGGAGGAGGAGGAGGAGGAGGCAAAAAAATACTATTAACATAAACATTGTCATATATTCCGCTGATTTAAGAGTTTTTGGGGGGTTGTTTTTTGAGTGTGTGGGGAGGCAAGGAGGTGGGGAGGAGGTGGTGTACATAGTTGGGGAAGGTAGTGGTGGTGGTGGTGGTGGTGGGGGGGAGGGGGGGAGGGGGGCGGTGTGAAGATAAACAAGTGTAATGTGCCTATCTGGACTGAAAAAGTGAGATAGAGATAGAGAGATAGAGATAGAGAGAGAGAGAGAGAGAGAGATCGGCGGGGGGTTCACATAATATTGCACCTGTTTTGGGGGCGTGGGTGGGTGGGTGGGTGGGTGGGTGGGGGGGGTAGGGGGGTAAGTTTCACACCCACCAACCGACTCTCAATACAAAAGAACGGGGCGTATCCCACATGATCACCTTAATATTACAAGTTCACATTAGCTTCTGGAAGGAACTCTTCAACATATGTACCATTATCTTCTTCTTCTTCTTCTTCCTCTTCTTCGTCTTCGTCTTCGTCTTCTTCACCTCAACACACATCACAACGAACACTCGACGCTAGCAAACTGTCCAAAAACCACGGCTCTTTTGAATCCTCCTCCTCCTCCTCCTGTTGCTGCTGCTGCTGCTGCGTCGCGTCACTAATTACCTAAACTCACCCCCCCCCCAGCCCCTTGCCCCCGCCCCGCCCCGCCCCGCCCCGGCCCCGCCCACCTGCACAGTTTATCAAAGTTCATCACCGGTCAGTAACAGTGCGTTGTCCATCGGGTCAGAGCGGGGCGGGGCAGGCCATGGCGGGGCTTGGCTTGGCTTGGCCTTGAGATCACGGCCATGGGGGGCGGGGCGGGGCTCTGGGGGCGTGGCTGTGGGGGCGGGGCGGGGCGGGGCGGGGCGGGGGGCGTGGTGGTGTGGGGTGTGGTGGAGGGAGGGAGGGAGGAAAGGAGTGCATCGTGCCTCACAAACAATGTACACTTAGCAATAATGTTACCCTGTCGATTAATGGCAAACACTCCTCGTGGCCGCGGCCCCACACACGCACGCATCACTTCGCGGGGCGGCTGGGGCAACGTTAGGGGTCCCGGCTGGTGCTCTATTGGCGGGGCGGGGGGCGGGGCGGGGCGGGGCGGGGGGGGTAACAAATATAAAAAAAGCCAACACAAGGAGGGAGCTGACAGATAATAAACAATGAGCATATCGGCAGCGTGCGAGAGAGAGACACACACACACGCACAAACGCTGCCTTAGTGACACGGCCTCGCTACGCCAGGCGGTGGTGGTGGTGGTGGTGGCGGTGCTACTACTACCTACCTACCTACCACCGGCCGTCTGTCTGTCTGTCTGTCTTTCTTTCTGTCTGTCCGCCCCGCGCCTTAGAAACCACCAAAACCCATCCCCATGCTTGTCTGTTTAATTCTCTCCAGCATTGCATTCTGGGAGTACCCCTGCGTGTAGGGGGAGTTGCCGTACGGGTAGGGGAAGCGAGGGGAGGGGACGTGGAACCCTGGGGCGGTGGGGGGGTAGGGGAAGGTGGAGTGGCTGGGGGGCGGGTACCCTGGGGAGGTGTCACTGTATTGCGAGTAGGGGTAGGGGAGCTGGGAACCGGTCATCCCCATGGAGGAATGTAGGGCCCCCATAGCACCCATGGACGACCCACCCATACTTGAGCTCATGGGGGTCGGGGAGGACATGAGGCTGGGCGACCCCATGAAGGAGGAGCCCATTGGGGGGGTGTGGGCCAGCATGGTGGAGCTCATGATGTCCGGGTAGGAGGAGTGTGACGGCGGGGCGGCGGCGGGCGGGGCCGGGGAGTAGGACTGGCTGTACATGGATGGGGAGGGTGCCGGGGCGGAGCTGGTGAGGGAGGACACGCTGAAGGAGGAGGAGGAGGCTTGCTGCTGCTGCTGCTGCTGCTGCTGGGGGGAGCCGATGTCGTATGCCCCTGCGCTGCTGTAGGACATCGTGGTGCTGAGACTGCTGTTGGCCAGGGAGCTCACGCTGAAATTTGTACTCAGGTTTGTACTGTTGGAGCTGTAGTGGGGGGAGTACGGGTGGCCGGGCTGGGGGGACCCGTAGTGCGAGGCCGGGTACGCTCCCCCGGACCCTCCCCCCCCGGGGTAGCTCTGGTACGAGGAGGTGGGCGGAACGTGGCCTGGGCTGAAGGGGGCGGGGGGCACGGCGGGTCCTGGGGTGGTGGGGTTGGAGCAGGGGGCGGAGTTGGAGTGAGCGGAGTGCTGGCTGCTGGTCTCGTGCTCCGCCAGGCTGGGGATCTGGTCCACCAGCGACTCCAGGCCGGACAGGCTCTTGGAGGCCACGTCCGGCTTGCCGCCCAGCGTGGGGGACTGGCCCGGGTGCAGCGGCGCGGGCTTCACCATGGAGGGGGAGTGGGAGGTGGTGGAGGGGTTGGAGGGGTAGGAGGGGTAGTTCTGGTAGGAGGTGCCGTCCCCGGGGGTGGTGGGGTTGGAGAACTGGCCGGGCATGGTGGGGGTGTGCTGGGGGGGCAGCTCCCGGCTGGCCAGGGGCAGGGGCGTCTTGCCCTCCTCCCGGTGGGCGGGGGTGAGGGCCGCGCCGCTGCTGGCCGTGTCGGACGCCCCCATGGACAGGTCGCCCTCCGGCATGCTGCTGGGGGGCTCAAAGTCCGGCTGGGCCATGAGGGGCGACGCCGGGGGGGAGGACAGCCCCAGGTGGTGCTCCTCGTCCACCTTGAGGTCCCCGCCCCCCGCGTCACCCACCGGGGGAGGGTAGAGGCCCCGGGGCGGCAGCTGCTGGTTCACCGCGGGGCCGGGGGAGTAGCCGGGGCTCTGGCCGAATTGCTGTGGCGTGGGTCCCCGGGGCACCATGGCCGGGGTGTGGCCGGGGGTCTGGGTGGGGGTGAGGCTGCCCCCCCCATGGACGGGGGTGTGGCCCCCGTACTGGGGGGAGAAGGTCTGAGCACCAGGGGTGGGGCTGTACCCCGCGGGGGACATCATGCCGTTCATGTGCGCCAGGCCCACAGGGGGCTGCTGCTGGCCCAGCTGTGGGTGCTGCCCCAGCTGGGGGTGGTGCAGGTGCTGGGGTGGACCCTGCTGGGCCAGCATCTCCTTGAGGGCCTTGGGCTTGCGGCCGGGGCGTTTGGGGGCGGGGATGGAGCCGTCCTCCAGCACCTTCTTGGGGCGGCCGCGCTTCTTCTTGATGGGCTGCTCGCCGTTGAACATGAGCGGGTCGGTGCTGATGGGGCGGGGCCTGGGGCGGGGCGGGGCGTTGGGGTCGTCTGGGGTCTTCTTGGGGCGGCCCCGTTTCTTCCTGATGGGGATGGTGGGGCACTCCATGCAGTCCAGCTGTTCCCGGGTCATGCCGTTCAGGTTGAACAGCGTCCTGGGGATGTCCTTGGTGAGCTCCTCCTCCTCCAGGTCACCCTCCAGCTTGGTGGGCAGCTCCAGCTCCTCCTTGATCACCAGCCGGTCCTCCTCACCGCCAGGGGGCGAGCCCAGGGGGTGCTCCGGGCCGCCGCGGCACACCTCCCCGCCGGGCTGGCCCTCACACCGCGCCTCGCACCCCAGCTCCATCTTGTCCGCCGCCTCCATCTTGAGGTTCTTCACCTTGGCGTTGATGAAGGTGATCTCCTCCTCGTTCAGCTCCTTCAGCGTGCCCTTCAGGAAGTCCCGGAACTTGCGCAGCGCGGTGTAGAACGGCACCTTGTCCAGCGCCCGGGGCAGCTGGGCACAGCGGGCTGACGACGACGGCATCACCCACACGTGCTGCAACGGACGGGGGGGGCGTTAGCGGCGGGTCAGCTCACAGTGGGGTCAGCTCAGGTCAAGTTAGGTCAGGTTAGGTTAGGTTAGGTTAGGTTAGGTCAGATTTAATCAGACATTCACTTCAGACAACTAACACGCCTACCAATGGAGAAAAAATATATATATCACTTAAAATTTCTACTCTTCTATCTGTCTTACATCAAACAAAAACAATTAACACACACACAAACACCCCCCCCCCTTAAAAAAAACACCACACATCTTAAACCACCCTCAAACCCCCCCACAAACCACATTAACAATCCCACAACCCTAATCACTCACTTAACTAACTAACTAACTGCCTTCCTTCCTTCCTTCCTGCCTTACCGTGCGCGTCCCTTCGATCTTAAGCCCCCCACTACCTACCCACAAACCACCTTAACAATCAAACAACCCTAATCACTCACTTAACTAACTAACTAACTAACTAACTAACTAACTACCTGCCTTCCTGCCTTACTTACCGTGCGCGTCCCTTCGATCTTCTCCGGTTGTCTGCCGAAGGTGAATTCTTTCTTGCCGGAGAATATTTCATAGATGCCCTTCCCATTAAAGACAGCAATCCTGGGCTGGAACTGCTGTAACTTGGTGAGCAATATTTGGCCCCCTGCAAAGACACAGAATATGGTGCTGCGGGGAGGTGGGTGTGTGTGTGTGTCTGTCTGTGTGTCTGTGTGTGTGTCAGTGTGTGTCTCTGTGTGTGTGTGTGTGTGTGTCGTGTGTGCTTTGGGGATAGTGTTAATGGTGTGTGTGTGTTTGTGTTTGTGTGTGTGTGCGCGCATCAGGACACCAAAAATGATTATAATATTGAGGTTTATGAATGGATAGGAGGAAATGTACGAATGGAAGAGAGAGAGAGAGATAGAGAAAGAGAGAGAGATACTGGGGTTTTGAAGGGTGTTTTGAGGGTGGCAGTGATAGTTTGACAGTTGAACAGGCTGCAGTGGAAGTTATTGGGGTTTTGAAGGGTGTTTTGAGGGTGGCAGTGATAGTTTGACAGTTTAACAGGCTGCAGTGGAAGTTATTGGGGTTTTGAAGGGTGTTTTGAGGGTGGCAGTGATAGTTTGACAGTTGAACAGGCTGCAGTGGAAGTTATTGGGGTTTTGAAGGGTGTTTTGAGGGTGGCAGTGATATTTTGACAGTTGAACAGGCTGCAGTGGAAGTTATTGGGGTTTTGAAGGGTGTTTTGAGGGTGGCAGTGATAGTTTGACAGTTTAACAGGCTGCAGTGGAAGTTATTGGGGTTTTGAAGGGTGTTTTGAGGGTGGCAGTGATAGTTTGACAGTTGAACAGGCTGCAGTGGAAGTTATTGGGGTTTTGAAGGGTGTTTTGA
>CM035186.1:12363710-12374993 GCA_020233015.1 Callinectes sapidus | reverse complement strand
GAAATTTTCGTTCATAGATTTATGTCATCTTTCCTTAAATGATTTCTAATATAAATGTCTAGTGTTTGAATTTCAAGTAACATACTTTACTAATTAATTTGTTATAGAAATGGCTTAAAATCAACAAAAAAAACAATGTTAACGTTAATAATCTCAGTATTGCTTTTGTTTCTATCTCCACAATTTTTGTTTGACTGATACTACAGTCCTTAGTTTGTCCATGTCCAGCATTCGTATCTCATAACTAACGCTCTTCATATTCTCTGAGTGTTTGTGCCTGAGGCGACACACGACTAACGTACACTCAATATTGCAGGTGAAGCGGCCAGCAGGAGACCACCCAGCCACATATCAGGCAAGAACCTCAATGTCCACGAGTCGGTGCGCCATGAGTGAAGGCATCAAGACTATGGGACCACACCTGAAGCAACTCTCACCACAAAAGTACCACACCACCACATCCTCCACTGCCAATTCGTCTACTATATGACCGCTGCTGCCCACAGAAACATTCAAGACTCAGCTGCAAGACCAAGGAGTCACAGAATACTCCTTTGGACACCACAATCGACCCGCCATAGAATATTCCCTCAGGGGGCCACAGATCACCCCGCCGCAGACCACGCCCTAGAGTACTACACGTCATTCCTCAAGACACCACAGTCACCCTCCAACCTCCCTCCATCCCACCTCACAATACACCTCACTGCACCTCCCTTCACATGACATCGCCTTTTTTTTTATAGCACTGAAAATAGTATAGTAAAAGAAATACTGCATAATCTTATAACTTCAAATGATCAAATAATAACATGAAATATAAAAGCAGCAAATTTGAGTATAGCGTGAAAAATATGAAAAAAAACCCTCAAACTTTGTTCCCCTTTTTACCAAAGCTAAAGATAAAAGGGTTTACTAAAATCTAAAGATGGAAAACCATTCACACAAGTATTACATATTAAAAAAAAATGAAAAATCGATAAGTCACTCCCTGCACAGGTATTCATCATTATATTCATGACATGCTGACAATAAAATTACAAGCATCATCACCATCACCATCATCATCATCATTATCATCATCATCATTCTCTCTTTCTCTTTATCTATCTTATAATACTACTAAAAAGGTAAAAACTAACAAAGGAAACCCAAGCTACACACACACACACACACACACACACACACACACACACACACACACCTATGAAATGAGCACAAAGATGGAGAAAAACGTCCTTGCTTATAAAATACCAATAATAGCGGAATCCTTACTTGGAAATTGATGCGATAACTACACAGAAGAATTTGATCTTGTTTGTAAATAAATCGATACTAGTAAGAGTCTACCTCCTCTTCAAGCCACACACACACACACCGCCTACCCACACCACCTACGCCTCCATTCTCCACTCGCTAACTGCTTTTATGTATGAGATTTTGGATGGACAACTTGCAGCTCCTCTCAGTCTTACCCCCTTTCTCCGTCAAGCCTCCACTAACGTCCCTTATTTTTTCTCCCTTGCCAAGTTTTATAGCAATGATAATCCCACTTTATTTCTATCAGTCACAGCTACTCTCCCTTCCTCTGCTAAGTTTCCTCACCCTTCCTTTCCTTCTTCTCCCTTGTCAAGTCTTGTAGTAATAATAACCCTGCCTATTTGACTCTTACCAGTCATATTCATTCCCTTTCCTCTGCTAAGCCTCCCCATTCTTTCCTTTCTTTTCCTCCCTTGTCGATTCTTGTAGCAATAAACCTGTCTGTCTTACTCCTACCATTCATACTTACTTCCTTTTCTCTGCTAAACCTCTTCATTCTCCCCTTCCTTCTTCTCCTTTGGCGAGTCTTGTAGCAATGATAACCCTGCCTGCTTCTCTCCTACCAGTCACAGTTACTCTTCCTCTGGTAATCTTTTGTAGCCATTTCCACCCAGCTAATCTCTTCCTACCGAGAATTGTCACAGTATCCTGCCCTCCTCTCCCATGGCAAGTTTTGTTACCCTGCACTCCTTTCTGCTGTCAAATCCTGTCACCTCACCTTGCAAAATTTTCCCCAGTCAAGTTTTGTCACTCTCTATCCTTATCTATCTATCTATCCAGTTTTGCACACATCTCGACTATACTAAAACTGTTGCTGCCAAACCTCCTGCATGATATCCTTATTCACCTCCACCCTGTCTAGCATTGCAGCAAAACCCACCCTGCAATTCCTGGCCTGCCAAGCTTTCTACTCTTTCTCCTGCTTGCCTTTCTAATATCAAACCCATCCAGATAATTTTTTCCCATCACTCTAAAGATCCCGATCTTACCGAATGTTACACCCACACATAAAAATTCCTTTTGTTAAACTCTATAACGATCTCTTCATCAGCCTTGGTTCCCTGTCAGGCTATTATCACCTATACAGACACTCAAATTTCATCTTTTCCTTCCCTTTAGTTTGCAAATATGTAAGTGTTTATCTGTTTGGCAGGATGGAATGATGTTCTGTGTCGCTAGTGTCACTACTGTTTTCCAGTATTATTTCATACTTCCGCATGCCTCCTCCCTAAGCTTGTCTGATTGCATCTCCACAAAACTGTTATCTTTGTGTTTTTTCTTCCCGCGTCCACCATCTCTTTAATTATGATATTCGTTTTCCTTAGCCATATATATATGCTGTGTATAATATAGATATATAGATATATATTATAATATATTATGATATATATTGGGGGCTAGACGGAGTATATATATATAATATATATATATATATATATATATATATATATATATATATATATATATATTGCTACACCTTATGATTCACCTTTTTCCTATTGTTATTTTTTTATCATTTCCAGCTGCCTATTGGTATTTTTCCTTCATCATTTATGATCTGAAGTGTAATGCCAACCTTCCCAATGAGACTTTTTTTGTTACTCATGATGGTTTTTATCTCTCCACATCCTCCAAAACTTATCCTCTTGCATCTTAGAAAATACATGTTACTGTTGTTTTTTTCTTCACTCATGATTTTTGAATAATCACAATCTTCACTATTTCTTATAAGATATTTTTGTTTTATACTTTATGAGTCTCGTCTCCTTAACCCAATCTATACTGCATTTCAACAAAGACTTCCACCCCCTAAAAGGTTTCCTAAACTATCTTAATCTTTTCTATGTGAGGTTTTGAATCACATCATATTATTCCCGTTTACTGCTAATCTCCTTTTTGTTCTGATATATACGTATTCTGTTTAGTAGCATCGCCTTTTCTTCTTTATTTGCGTTTGTCTACGGTAAATATCAAGAAACTGCATTTTCCTAATGCTTCTTTTTCTAACAGATGATATTGATTAACTGTTACTGGTGTTGTGTTACATATGTGCGTCTGTGTTGTGCTGTTGTTATTATAATGACGCCACGTATCCTGTCTGCATTGGTAACAGCAAGTAAGTTTTCTGTGTCCCTTAATTTTGATATTATTGTTTCCTCCCTGCCTGTCTCATATATATGGTTTGCGTTCATGTTATTTTCTTGTAGTGCGCTTGTAATTGATGCTGTGTGGCTCTCTCTCTCTCTCTCTCTCTCTCTCTCTCTCTCTCTCTCTCTCTCTCTCTCTCTCTCTCTCTCTCTCTCTCTCTCTCTCTCTCTCTCTCTAAGCATGATGGTCTTTACGTAGTTTGTCTTCATGTGGTTTGTATCTGTGTTGCATATTGATAATGAGTGGCTTTGTTGTTTTCTTTTCATGATGGCGTATCTTAACTAACAGTCAGAGTAACCTTGGCCATCCTTTTCTTATCTATCCTTTAACTATTTGCTTTATGAGTGTAGAGTTTTGTTCTGACTAATGCATAACTCCCCTGGAATCTTATCTGTAAAGGTGAAAAGTGAAATATCCCACAATTGTTATCACTAATTTCTATTATCTAATACCTGTTGCCAGTGTATCTTCACTCAGCATGGTTAACTTGTGTTTTTTCTTCTTATTTTGCTTTGTCTTTTACCTAAGTAGTGTCTTTATGAATGTAAATGCTTGTTTTGAAGTCTTGCCAGTGGAGAATCAGCAAGTCATGTACATCTGCTTCCCGTCATGATATCTGTTGAGTGTTATTCTAGTCTGCCTCGCATAGTTCTCTTGCCTGTCATTTGCACCACTCCTGGATTTTTTCTCTCCTATAAGTATCTTTAACCTTACAAACTTCCATTTACGTTCTTTACGTATTAATCAATAACCATAATATCCTTAACTATTTCGATTTTAAGTCCTTCAGTTATTACGCTATGGTCGTTATTCTAAAAGCTTCCTTAACTGGCGTAGATTCTTTACTCCTCTATATGTTCCTTCATATATCCTTTTTCACTGATATTCATAACCTAGCAAACTCCTTCATATATTGCTTTTTTTCCCACGAGTATATTAACCTATATATTTCAATTGTCTGCCCCTCAGTTATTCAATCATTGTTATCATTATTTCTTTTCATTAGCATCGTTAATCGCAGAACCTCAACTTTAGTTACCTCACACATCTTTCCTTCCTTCAAAAATCGTCAATTCCTCTGCACGTTCAGTAAAGAATATTCATATTAACAGCCATCCTTAGTCAGATCCCTCGGTTACTTAGTAGAAGCTTAGAAATAAAAAGAAAATGCATATAGAATAAGAGGAAGACATTCAGTAAGAAAACCTTTGTGACGAGTCATTATAACAAATTCACAGCAGAAAGAGTTTATAGGTGATGAAGGCATAGAAATCATTGAGATCATAGCAATTCCTAATGTAGCTCCTATCTAAGGACCTACTTACCACTCTCCATGCTCCTATACTGCTGTTCTTCGTGCTTCCCTGTTTGTAGTGCTGAATGGTACATCTAACAGCAGACATTTTGTGTGCAGTGCGTGGCTCATACACTCAAGTCACGTCCTGAAAAAAGTGAATCAGATGTTAGAATATAAAGTCAATCTTTTCATCAGGAATTGACATGTTAACAAGTATTTTGAGTCATGCGGGTGGTAGTGGTTAGACTGAGGTGACATGGTGGACCAGGAGGCATGTGAGCTTCCATGGATCTCACCACAGACAACACACTCACTCACACAAAACCCACTCACTCTCCATGGTGACTTTCAGAGTACAACACAACAGTACATTAATTCTTTCAACACATTCATGGTTATCACCGCACTGAGCGCCACGACACACCAGAACACGGAGCATGCTTAAAAAGATCAAAAAAAGATAGTAGATATGTCCGACTTCCTCCCCCCCCCTCTCCCTCTCCACCTCTGTCCCTCCCCGGGGCAGCGCCAGCCAACGCCTTGCCTCCGCCGTGGCCTATAGGATACACGCCCTCCCTTCTCACAGATATGGTTCCTCCAAGCCTCTGCAGAAGGGAAGGTGTGTCACGCTGCGTCTAAAAATCCCGTGAAGTAAAGCTGGTATCCTTCGTACGGCGCGTGAGGGAGGGGTGGGGGCCGAAGGGAGGCGGCGGCGGCGGCGGCGGCAGTGGCAGCGGCGGAGGTTTGAGCGGGCGAGCGGGTCGGCAGTAGCATTAGAGCATCTGGCGTCACACCTTTCACCACCTGTAGGGCACCACATTCCCGTCCTGCCCTTGACCTGGTCTGCCGTGGAGCGCGTGCAGGCTGCGGCCACCTGCAGGGGGCCTGCACCACCTGCCTGCGCCACCACCATCGCCACCTGGACCGCCTGGGGGATTTTTTTTTGGCCGTGAGTGAGACGATGCGTATCACGGGCCCGGTGTTGTCCCCTGCCCCCCTCGAGCACCACGGTGACGTAACACACCGCGGCCCAGACTGTTTGTGCCAGTGCAGAGAGCAAACCAGTGCGGAGTGCCTTAGATACTGATAGTGTTGTGTCAGTGATAGGAAATGTGGCGTGTTGATTCTCCAGCAATTGGCTCAAGAGGACGGCGTGTGCTTTTCTGAAGTGGTGTGTGTGTGTGTGTGTGTGTGTGTGTGTGTGTGTGTGTGTGTGTGTGTGTGTGTATATATATATATATATATATTTGTGTGATAATTCCTGCATACCTTAATGGCTATACTACGTAATTAAATAAACACAAGTGATATGATCTTGTGAAGTGAAAATGTTCTCAGGCAATCAATCTATCTATAAAGATGACAGTGGTGTAATACTAAAGCTTAACAGAAAAAGCAATAGAAAAGGAAAGCTGCATGCAATCAGTGTGTTTGTGACGTAATGGTGTTCCTCCAGAAAGCTTCCATGTGCCAAGCAAGTAAAAATGTGTGTCAGAAATGTGCTAACTGTGACAAACATTCAAGAGGAAGACAAGACAGAACAAGAATAAGTGAAAAATAAGAAGCACGCACGAAAATCAAGACAACACGCCTTAAATCACGTAAGTTTTACCAATTGTATTTCATCTCTCATTCATTAAGTAATGTTAGAAGAGCGAGAATAAATACTAGACACTTTCAGTACAATTTTAGCCAGTCAAATTATATCATTTCTTTAAGCACTACTCGCTACTTCAGCTTCATTTCAGATTCAGCATACTAATCTTTACTATTCAAAACTAAGCAAAACAAATCTCGTCTCTCTCTCCTCTCTCTCTCTCTCTCTCTCTCTCTCTCTCTCTCTCTCTCTCTCTCTCTCTCTCTCTCTCTCTCTCTCTCTCTCTCTCTCTCTCTCTCTCTCTCTCTCTCTCTCACACACACACACACACACACATGCAGATATTGTTTCTTGTCTCTTTACTCAACAACTCATTCTCTTACTCAGTCCGTTATTAGCCTTTCCAGTCAATTAAATATTCTCTTATTGTGTCAGTAATCTATTCTCTTTTCCAATCACTTATTCTTTCGTATTCAGTCAGTAATTCATTCTCATCGATTCGTTATTTTTATCTTACTTTGTCAGTAATTCATTCTTATATTCACTAAAAACTTCTGTTTGTCCAGTATATGACTTTTTGTTTCAACCACTCAAAAGTCAGTATTTTCTCCCGTCAGAAGCTCCTCCCCCCCATTCAGTCAGTAGTTAACACTGATATTATGTCAGTAAGTCACCCTTCTTTCCTGTCAGTCAGTCACTTTTTCACTCAGCAATTTTTCGTTCAGCTAGGTCAGAGATCCTTCTTTCTGTTCAAGCACATCAGTAACAAGTCATGTGGGAAGTAACAGTCCATCTCAGCCACTTGTTGAGAAAGTGTATGGCATCAGTCACTGCTATAGGAACGTTCTGCCTCTAGTTCATCTCAGTGCTCCCTAACCATAAGCCAACAGGACAAGTTAGTGCGTTCTCTTCTGAGCTCCAATTGTTATATTTGTAGGAAAAAATACTTATGACTGCCAATAAGAAACATATGGACCCAAACAATCTGAAGGAGGTGCTGGGACTGCCTTGAAGTAGTTTACAGTAGAGAATAGGAATGTAGTGGAAAAATATATGAACTTTAGTGAGTGTGAAGGAAACAGTCTTCAAAAGTAAAGTGATTTCAAAGCAGGTAAATTTCTGTGCCAGCATTTGTATTGCGTACAAGTCAACGCCTCTAGTGGTTAGTCTCAAATATTAAACCTAAAAATGTTTAGTTGAGACCTAAGAAAATATATATCCTTTAGTAAGTTTAAAAGAAATAGTCTCGAAGAATTAAGACAAATTTTCATGTAGTATTATTATTTTTTCAGATGATAAGTGAAAGTTTTAGAGTGAAAACTGTAGTGAGAAACATGAATCTTTGTGAGTCTCATCGGAATATTATTGAAGATGAGTAATTGTTTCAGAGCAGAGTATAAAGTTTTGTGGTAGTATTAGTGGTGTGCAGGACTCACCACTGTTATGTTTACTGAAAATTTAAGACCCAGAACTGTAGTGAGAACATATGAAGCTTAATGAATCTGAAGAGTTAAATAATTTTAGAGCAACTGACAAATCTATTTACAGTTCTTTAAGTCAGCAGGAAAATCTAGTGCTTTTTCTTGTGAACCTCGAGTGTTGTGTTTATAGAAATTTTAGCATCAAGACTGTAGTGGGAAACAGGTCTGAAAAAGAATGATGGAAGAGAAAAGTAAGTGATGATGTCAGAGCAAAGAGAAAATCTGTGCTAGTGTTGCTGCTCTTATCTAAGTTATCTGAACACGTTATAGATTGCTGTAAGCCCAGATCTTGTACGTGTAGAACAGATAAATCACCAGCAAGTCAAAGGAAATATTGATTGGAATAACTAAGTAATGGTATTTGGGTAAAGAAAAAAATTCTGTGCTGTTTTGTAGCAATATTTTCTAAGGCTATTTAACAGTATGATATTGCTAGCACTGGGACTGTGTTATGCTGTGCACTGCAGAATTCAAAGGTAACATCAATGTGAACAAAAAAATGAGGGAAATAATTTTAATAATGATTTAAATGA
Organism: Callinectes sapidus; assembly: GCA_020233015.1. Taxonomy (NCBI): domain Eukaryota; kingdom Metazoa; phylum Arthropoda; class Malacostraca; order Decapoda; family Portunidae; genus Callinectes; species Callinectes sapidus. Next base: position 12,366,617 of record CM035186.1, on the reverse strand, counting down.
ATGTAGGTCAGAATGGTCTAGTTTATAAGGTTAAAAGAATAAGACACAAAGAATAAAGTCCCGTAATGTGACTCACACTCGCGTTAGTGAAGGCAGGGCAGTGTGTCACTCGGCACACAAAGTAACCTTGACAATGAACAAGTTGAGGAAGGTCATAGTGTCCTGAGGGGCGGGCAGGGGCAGGCAGGGGTGGGGGGAGGAAGCCTGGCCGTACCAACAGTCCCCTTTAAGTAAGAATCAATGGGTGTTAGACATCTCAAGGAGTCTGTTTCTGTACACCATTATGGGCCATATCTCCCTGGCTCTGTCCTCACACCTGGCCACACCTGCCACCACCACTGCCTTCCTCACACTGCCGCCACATAGATTTTCTCTTCACGCTAATGACGTGCTGTGTGTGACAGCCGCGCGTGCACAGATACAAGTGCACGTCATCACCTCAGCACGCCCTCCACACACGTGTACGTTGTTACCATGACGAAGTGAAGTGTTACTCATGATCATATTCCAGTTATTCAGCCTTGCGTTATCTACACAAGTCCACCATTCCATCGACTGGTTTTCTTTCAATATGACAGAAAACGAATCCCTGTGTGACTATTTTCCAATCTCCAACATGCACTGCACACCAGTACACGCATCCACACACCTATGTAGGCAGCTTTACCCATTATTTCCCTACACGATATGGAATGACAGACAAACACGGGAATAATGGTGCAAGTGAGGCTAGCGTGTGACGAGTTGGCCACACAAGTAAAGGATTGTAGTACATTGATTAACCGAGGAAATATACTCGGCTACTCTCCCTAATACTAATACTACGATATTCAGCAATAGCACATAGAAGTGCTGAGTATAAATGGATAAAAGGTAGATACATAGGTATATTTCTATTGGCCACATAAAAACGAAAATTAAATCAACCACAATGTCTGAATATTGATGACTCATAATAATAATTCACTTTCTTGCGAGATGCAATAAATGTTAAGTTCATATATTCATGATACTCTTGCTTGTCTTCTTTTCTATATAATCAACATGGTTATCGATGTTGTTGTTGTTGTTGCTGTTGTTTTTGCTGTTGTTTTTTTATTGTTGTTGAATTTCAAACCAAGAAATTATTTGAAATACGAAAAAAAAAAACTAAGAGAGATAAACCTTAGGAGAAACATGGAAAGATTTTAAATTATAGTAATAAAAAAGGAAAAGAAAAACTAAGTGTAGCACAATTATGCACAAAATACACCAAACAGATGATAATGATGAACATGACGAGAAAATGGAATACCTTGAAATATATATATATATATATATATATATATATAAAGAACAGGAAAGACGAACAAACAACAAAAATTTATGGGTCATTGAGGACACATTTATTACAACAGCTAACTAAATTCATCTAACCTAATATGTAATAGTAAATCACAGAGGTAGAAAAGACGATGACTCCTTCCCCACCATTTACTCATCCACTCTGGAGAATGCAGACACACACACACACACACACACACACACACACACACACACACACACACACACACACACACAGACCAAAAAGAAAAAAGGCAGGCTTCCTCCTCCCTGCTTCCTGTAAGGCTTCCTGCTAGGCCGCCTGCTGCCTCTCGTCCCCTGCCTCCTGCCTGTCTTGCACCGCTGTGCTGGACTGTGGTGCTGCTTACACTCGCCACGGATGGTGTCGGTGAAAGTGTCATCCTTAGAAACTAAACAGAAGAAAGTACTTAAAACTCCTCCACTTTTCAGTTTAATCCAGAGTGTGGGTCTTTGTCTCAGATATGTCTCTGTGTGTGTGTGTGTGTGTGTGTGTGTGTGTGTGTGTGTGTGTGTGTGTGTGTGTAAGACACACACACACACACACACACACACACACACACACACACGTGCGCGCGCGCGCGCACTCACCTACACGCACACACACACACACAAAAAAAAAAAAGATAAGTAAATAGACGTATGATCTGATTGATTGGACCCCCAAAAGATGAAATTACTACGTTAAATCTATCTCTTCTCTCTTCCCATTTCTAACAGAAACAAGAGCCAGGAAAAAAAAATTGAAAACAAAGTATGCCTATTTCATCAAATTAGTCGTTATGAGTACAACCAATCACGCACTACTATACCAATGTCTCCCATTCTACTTAGAGCAATAGAAAGGAAATTAAATGTCAGCAAAGACTAGAATTCCTTCTGTTCTTTCTCTGTCTTTCCTTCTTTCTATGACTTGAGATTTGTTGGACTCTGATTCATGAACTTGTTTTTCTTCAATGTTCATTCCTTTCCTTTCAAGACCAAGAATTGATGTGCTTTTTTAATGCACGTTTTACTTCCATACGTATTTATTCTTATTTTATGTATAAAGACTCCTTTCTCTCAATTCCACATAATTCTAGACAGAGATGACAATTTTTCATCAACCCCTTTACTACTGGGGCACATTTTATCACGAATTTTGTGTATGATTAAACGATTTTTTTGACGTTCAAAAGGGTACATGGGAGTCAGATGAATTATATCCAGAGCGCGTATTATTTTAGTCCCCACATAAGTTTAAGAAGATATACAAAATCGCTAAAGAATAAACAGGAGTAAATAAAAAAAAATAAAAAAAACGTGTGCCTTTACTACACAGATTGTGGGAATAGAAAAAAATTAGCAGTAATCTGTAGGTTCTGGAATATGTAGGAAAAGACTTAGATAAGACTGATTTATAGATGGAGACGATAGATAGAAAACGGTAGGTAGATTTCATAGAAGGATAGCCACGTACAGGCCTGATGGATTGTTGCAGATTCCATTATTTTCTTATGTTCTTATACTATCTTTGTCATTTCATTTATATTCCAGACGACATGTAGTCTCTCTCTCTCTCTCTCT
>CM035186.1:12242383-12245235 GCA_020233015.1 Callinectes sapidus | reverse complement strand
TCCCTCTCTCTTCCTCTCTTTCTCCCTTTCCCTCTTCCTCTTCCTCTCCCTCTCCCTCTTCCTCCCCCTCTTCCTCACCCTCTTCCTCCTCCTCCTCCCCCTCTCTGGAGCCAAAACACTCACCCGTCCGTCCCTGACACCCGCAGGAGGAGGGAGAGGACAAGATCAGCAACACCCACGTAGTTATTGACGACCGGGGGGAGCTGGCCGCCACCTACGTCAAGACCCACCTCTTCAGCGTGCACATCCCCGAGAGGAACCTGCACCTGGAGGAGAAGACCTATGTGACGCCAGGCTCAGCTGTGCACCCCCCTATTGCTACTCCTGTCGGGGAGGTGGCCATGGCTATTGTATCCTTTGGTGGTGGTGGTGGTGTGTGGTGATGAGGGAGAGGAGGGGTGTTCTTTGTGTTGTGGTGGTGGTGGTGTGTGATGAGAGAGAGAGAGGAGGGTGTTCTTTGTGTGGTGTGGTGGTGGTGATGTGGTGAGAGAGAGAGAGAGAGAGAGAGAGAGAGAGAGAGAGAGAGAGAGAGAGAGAGAGAGAGAGAGAGAGGAGGGGTGTTCTTTGTGTTGTGGTGGTGGTGGTGTGTGGTGGTGTGTGGTGATGAGAGAGAGAGAGAGAGAAGGGGTGTTCTTTGTGTTGTGGGGCTTTGTGTGGTGATGTGAGAGATTTATCTTTCTCATTCTCTCTCATCACTTTTAAACACTCCCTCCCTCACTTATTCTCCTTTTTCTTCATTCCTCTTCTTCTGTCTTTCATGAATTCCTTTTGCTCTTTCTTTACTTATTTCTCTTTATTCCTCCTCCTCCTCTCTCTCTATCTCTCATTCAATTCTTTCCTTTCTCCCTCATCAATTTTAAACACTCCCTCCCTCCCTGTCTCCCTCCCTCTCTCCCTCCCTCCCTCAGTGTAGGTCCTTAACTCAGGGCAGTGTTATGACATGAGGTTCCCAGAAATGAGCTTAATGCAGCGTTCTATGGGTGCCCACATCCTTACCTTCCCCTCTGCCTTCACTGTCACCACCGGCCTGGCCCACTGGGAGCCCCTGCTGCGTGTCAGGGCTATTGGTAAGTAGGGAGGGAGGGAGGGAGGGAGGGAGGGAGAGGGAGAAGGAGGGAGGGAGGGAGGGAGGGAGGGAGGGAGGGAGGGAGAGAGAGAGAGATGTTTTTGCTTCTCTCTTTTCTCTATTTTCTGGGGTTATGAGGAGAGATAGAGAGGGAAAGAGAGAGAGAGAGAGAGAGAGAGAGAGAGAGAGAGAGAGAGAGAGAGAGAGAGAGAATATGTGTATGTGTGTTTTATTTCTATTTATTAATTTTTTTGTCTTTTTCTTCCTCCTCCTCCTCTTCCATCTTTCTCTCTCTTTTATTCTTGTTTTTTTCCTTCTCGTATTTTCTTCTGCATCTTTTTGTTTCTCTCTCTCTCTCTCTCTCTCTCTCTCTCTCTCTCATTTCTTCTTTTTTATATTTCACAAAACTTAAATACTCCTCCTCCTCCTCCTCCTCCTCCTCCTCCTCCTCCTCCTCCTGGCCGCCCCCTAGAGACGCAGTGTTACGTGGTGGCCGCAGCACAGACGGGACAGCACAACAAGAAGAGGTCATCGTACGGTCATGCTATGGTAAGTCTTGTTAGGTTAGGTTAGGTTAGGTTTGTTTTTTATTTCATTTATTTATTTTTACTTGTCTAACTTAATTGTTTTTTATTTTATTTATTTTTTCTTACTTGTCTAACTTAAATGCTCAAAACTCAAAGATAAAAAGGCGTTCTAGTATTAAAGATTTTAGGTTAGGTTAGGTTAGGTTAGTTTTGTTTTTTCATTTTATTTTATTTTTTTTTTTACTTGTCTAACTTAAATGCTCAAAACTCAAAGATGAAAAGGTGTTCTAGTATTAAAGAGGTTAGGTTAGGTTAGGTTAGTTTCTTTCATTTATTTCTTTATTATCTAACTCAATTGCTCAAAACTCAAGGTGAAATGTCAATAAAACCATCTAATCACACCCAAAAAACTAAATGAAATGTGTCCCAGTACTGAAGGGGTTAATCTGACAGCTATACACCCTTGCTAACCCCAAAAAACTAGAAAAAAATGTGTCCCAGTACTGAAGGGATTAATTTAACACTCATATACCATTATTAACATAAAAAAACTCAAAAAAATGTGTCCCAGTACTGAAGGGGTTAATCTGACGTAAAAAAAACTAAAATAAAAAGTGTCCCAGTACAGAAGGGGTTAATCTGACTAGCAAATGTCAATAAAAACCATCTAATCACACTCAAAACTAAAAAATAATGTGTCCCAGCTATGACAAAAAATCTACAGCAGCTATACACCCTCATTAACCCCCATAAAAGTAAAAAATAAAGCATAACATCAAAAAACACTCAAATAAACCTTCTTAACCCCAATAAAACTAAAAAATAAAGCATAACATCAAAAAACCTCCCATAAACCTTCTTAACCCCAATAAAACTAAAAAATAAAGCATAACATCAAAGAAAACTCCAATAAACCTTCTTAACCCCAATAAAACTAAAAAATAAAGCATAACGTCAAAAAACACTCAAATAAACCTTCTTAACCCCAATAAAACTAAAAAATAAAGCATAACGTCAAAAAAACTCCAATAAACCTTCTTAACCCCAATAAAACTAAAAAATAAAGCATAACATCAAAAAACACTCAAATAAAAAGTGTCCCAGTACAGAAGGGGTTACTCTAACTTGCAAATGTCAATAAAACCATCTAATCACACTCAAAACTAAAAAAGTAAAGCATAACATAAAAAAACACTCAAATAAAAAGCGTCCCAGTACAGAAGGGGTTACTCTAACTTGCAAATGTCAATAAAACCATG
>CM035186.1:12227383-12237383 GCA_020233015.1 Callinectes sapidus | reverse complement strand
GTGTTGTCTGTTCTCTCACTCATTCCTTAAGTTTCAAGGTTAATGTGTGTGCTGGTGTGGGTTTGTTGTGACTGGGTGTTTGTTTGTTAGTTGAGATTTTTGTGTGTTTGTAAGATTTTTTTTTATATGGGGTTGTATTTTTGTGTTGTTTCTTCTCTCACCCATTCCTTAAGTTTCAAGGTTGATGTGTGTGCTGGTGTGGGTTTTGTTGTGACTTGTTTGTTAGTTGAGGTTCTTGTGTGTTTGTAAGGTTTTTTTTATATGGGGTTGTGTTTTTGTGTTGTCTGTTCTCTCACTCACTCCCTAAGTACAAAGGTTAATGTGTATTACTGTGGTTTTTTGTGATTCTTGTGTTGTATTTTATTCACACACACACACACACACACACACACACACACACACACACACACACACACACACACACACACACACACACACTGTACATTAATCATAAAGGAACCATTTTGCATGAAGTTAGATTAAGTTAGGTTAGGTTAGGTTAGGTGTATATTTCTTTTGTGTGTGTCTTTTGTTGTTTTTCTTGTGTGTTGCTGTGTTTTTGTATTGTGAGACACTTTATTATGCCATAGACTCTGATCCTTACAATATGGCTCTCTCTCTCTCTCTCTCTCTCTCTTTCTCTTTCTCTTTCTCTTTCTCTTTCTCTTTCTCTTTCTCTCTCTCTCTCAATAAACAACAACAATAAACAAACTCCTTAAAAAAACATTGATAACTACAAACTCAAATCACTCACACTCTCTCTCTCTCTCCCTGCTGTGCCGCACCCCAGAGCTGTGGTGCTGGACTGGGAGCTGCCCCGCCTGCTTCCCCTCGGCCCCATCGCTGTGCCCGACGCTGCTGTGGTGCTCAAGACTAAACATTCCTGTGCCTTTGTCGCCCCCAACCCCATCCTGCCCGGCCGTATCCTTTGAACTAAGAACGTGGGGCAGTGTGTCTTTGGGGGGTCTTGGGGTCACTGCAATTTGAGGGGAGGTTGGGCTTCCACTCTGGGTAATGGCTCTCAAATGGGTGGGTTTTCAGATAGGTGGTCTCCTTCAGGTGGTTCCTTTAGCTCATTAATTCCCCTTAAAAAAGCCCATTTTGTTTAGATTAAGAAAGTTAAGGTTAAGTATTTCGTCCTACAGACAGACAGACGACCAGCCCTTCAGGGAGTTAATAGGTTACGCAGGGATGCCACACAACACCTCACATTTGCTCATCTTTGTACTATTTCTGATTGTGGCACAGAAAACTTAAGTGTATGCATAGAACTAAACAAACAATAACAATCACTCCCTTAAAACAGTACCAATTAAGAGAGAGAGGCCTTTTTAATGATCAATAACAGAAATATATACAAAGAACTAAAACAAACATTACTAAACACTCCCTTAAAACAGTACCAGTAAAGAGAGAACTAAACAAACATTACTAAACACAAAGAGAGAACTAAACAAACATTACTAAACACAAAGAGAGAACTAAACAAACATTAATAAACACTCCCTTAAAACAGTACCAATAAAAAGAGAACTAAACAAATAGAGAACTAAAACAAACATTACTAAACACTCCCTTAAAACAGTGTCACTAAAGAGAGAACTAAACAAACACTACTAATCACTCCCTTAAAACAGTACCAACAAAGAGACAACTAAAACAAACACTACTAAACACTCCCTTAAAACAGTACCATTAAAGAGAGAACTAAACAAACATTACTAAACACAAAGAGAGAACTAAACAAACATTAATAAACTCCCTTAAAACAATACCAATAAAAAGAGAACTAAAACAAACACTACTAAACACTCCCTTAAAACAATACCAATAAAGAGAGAACTAAAACAAACATTACTAAACACTCCCTTAAAACAATACCAATAAAAAGAGAACTAAACAAAGAGAGAACTAAAACAAACACTTCTAAACACTCCTTAAAACAATACCAGTAAAGAGAGAACTAAACAAACATTACTAAACACAAAGAGAGAACTAAACAAACACTACTAAACACAAAGAGAGAACTAAACAAACACTACTAAACACAAAGAGAGAACTAAACAAACACTACTAAACACAAAGAGAGAACTAAACAAACATTACTAAACTCTCCCTTAAAACAATACCAATAAACACAGAACTAAACAAAGAGAGAACTAAAACAAACATTACTAAACACTCCTTAAAACAATACCAATAAAGAGACAACTAAAACAAACACTATTAATCACTCCCTTAAAACAAACATTACTAATCACTCCCTTAAAACAATACCAACAAAGAGAGAACTAAACAAACACTACTAATCACTCCCTTAAAATGAACACTACTAAACACTCCCTTAAAACAGTACCAATAAACACAGAACTAAACAAAGAGACAACTAAAACAAACACTACTAATCCCTCCCTTAAAACAGTACCAACAAAGAGACAACTAAAACACTACTACTAAACACCCCCTTAAAACAGTGCCATTCAAGAGAGAGAGAGAGAGAGAGAGAGAGAGAGAGGGGGGAGTTCCTTAACAGTACATTACCAGACGTGTATGTGTCATCGCTGGCGCCGTGCGAGGGACTGCGAAGGGCTGGGGCTGCGCAGGTGGTGGACTTGTTCCTGGCAGCTCAGATGGTGCAGAAGTGTGTGGAGACTCACCAGGGGGCCGCCGCATCCACCCTGGTCATGCTGGAGTCCGCTTGTCCTCATCAGGTGTGTGTGGAAGGGTGGAGGAACGGTAGGTGGTGGTGGTGGTGTGTGTTGTCAGGATAGGGGAAAGGAAATACATTATACAAGACATTGCTAACTTAATTTCTCCTTCTTTTCCAGTGTAGTTTTAAGTTAAGGGAAATATTAAGACAAAATGAAACTTGGGTGGTGTTGAAATTGGTGTAAACTGAAGATAGGAATGGAAAGTGTGAATGAAGAGGAAAACTTATCAGACAAATCACTTAATAGAACAGATAGTAAGAATTAACTAACTTCTTTCTTTCTTTCTTTCTTTCTTTCTTTCTATCTTTCTTTCTATCTATCTATCTCTTTCTCTACCTTTTCTGTTTTTTCCTCTCTCTCTCTCTCTCTCTCTCTCTCTCTCTCTCTCTCTCTCTCTCTCTCTCTCCTCTCTCTCCCCCCCCCCCCCCTCCCTCCCTCATTCAATAAATTTCCTCTCATTTTTCCTTTCTTTCTCTTCCTTTTCCTTTTTTTGCCCCTTTCCTTTCAATTTTCTTACTTTCACATTCTGTCTGTGTCCCTGCCTCTCTGTCTGTCTGTCTGTCTGTCATTATTATTATCTATCATTATTATTATCTATCTATCTATCATTATCTATCTATCTATCATTATTTATCTATCATCATTATTATCATCTATTATCATTATTATCATCTATCATCATTATCTCTCATTATTTATCTATCTATGTATCTATCTGTGTCACTCCAGCAGCACCTTCAAGTACAAATAGTGCCGCGCAGTGAGGACGACCTGCCCACCAACGATGACATATATTCTGCCGTCCTGAGCCACGCCAGCCAAGCACCCCAGTGGACCTTCACCGCAGAGCTCGCCGCCGTCGCCAGTCAGCTCAGGGGTCTGGTGTCCCTCATGTGAAGGCCCCCGCGTGCTGTGATGGTGGTGGCTCGCTGTGTTGTGTCTGTCTGTGTGGGTCTTTGATAATCTTTGTGTGCGTGTGTGTGTGTGTGTGTGTATGTGTGTGTGTGTTTCCTAGTGTGACCAAAAATAAGGTGATCTTTGCTATGCCATGTGTGTGTGTGTGTGTGTGTGTGTGTGTGTGTGTGTGTGTGTGTTTGAATGTCAGCTAACCTAACCTAATCTTAACTGTGAGAAGTGTTCTAACCCAACCTAATCTAACGCATCCTAATCTGATCTGTGTGTCTCGGTGTGTTTTCTTTGTTTTTTGAGGTGTGTTTGAATGTTACCTTACCTTAGTGACGTAATCTGTGACAAACCTAACCTAACCTAACCTAACCTGATGTGACATAACAGAACTAACTTTTACCAGCCCGAGCCAGTCGCTGCACCACCCACCCACTGTTTAATCACTAAGTGTGCCAACCTAACCTAACCTAACCTATCCTAACCTAAGCCATCATTTACAACACTTATTTTTTGGGATGTATTTGTAATGTAACCTAACCTAACCTAACCTAACCTAACTAAACTAACCTAAGCTGGTGTTTACGAGACATTTTTTGGGGGAATGTATTTGTAATGTAACCTAAACTAACTTAAACCAGCATTTACGAAACCTATTTTTCAGGGGATGTATTTAAATGTAATCTGATCTAACCTAACCTAACCCAAGCTGGCATTTAGGACTTGTTTTTTGGGGTATGTCTTTGTATTTAACCTAACCTAACCTAGTCTAACCTAACCTAATGCAAACTTAACCTAACATTACATAGCATAACAAAACCTAACCTAACCTAACCTAACCTAACCTAACCTAGTCTAACCTAACCTAATGCAAACTTAACCTAACATTACATAGCATAACAAAACCTAACCTAACCTAACCTAACCTAACCAGCAAATGTTTTTCCTTCCTAACCTAACCTAATGAGTCTGTCAGTGTTCAGTCATAATTTTGTCCTCTGTGATAAAGATATAGTTAATGTAGCAATCTTGTGTGTTCGTTCGTGTGTGTGTGTGTGTGTGTGCGTGTGTGTGTGTGTGTGTGTTCCTGTGTGCGTATTTCCTCAAAGGTGCTGTTACTTAGTCAACGTACATATTCATTTAGGCTGTGTTATGTATATTTAAGTCTTGCTGTGTGTGTGTTTGTACGTGTGTTCGTCTGTTATCCATTAGTAGGTTGTGTGTGTTTTTGTATGGGGGAAACATTTTTTTGTATTCATATCATCTTATTTTTCTATTCATATTCTTTGCATTTATTTTATTTCTGTTTTTCATATTTTTGGGTATTATCATTTGGGTGTTTAATTTTTTCACAATACTTTTTTTATCAAATAATTCTGTGCAACTCATAACATATTTATTTATTCATATTTTTTTTGTTATATGATGTTATTATTAGTTATATATCCTGGTTCCTATATTCATGTTTCTAATCTATCTATTCTAATCTATTTACTTTGCATATACTTTTTTCATTTCAATAGTACAACAACTTTTAACACATTCATTTATTCATATTTTTCTTATGTGATGTTATTATTATTAGGTATTTTCCAGTTCCTATATTCATGTTTCTGATCTTCACTCATTATTCTCTTTGTTTACATATACTAATTAAAATATGAAATACCAACAGGAAGAACAAGAAGAAGAAGAAGAAGAAGAAGTATGTTTTGTTGGTAATATGAGATGTTTTATTTTATTTTTGATGATTTACTTTGAAATATTTCTTTGCATTTTTATATCATGTCTTATTTTGCAGCTATTAGTGTTATTTTGTTGTTTTTTGTTATTATTTCTATTATTTTATTGTTATTATTTCTATTATTTTTTGTTATTATTTCTATTATTTTATTGTTATTGGTAGTGTGACTTATATTCTTAATCTTTCCTTCATTGTCTTCATTTGCCGAGCTATCACAAAATATTTCTTTACTTTAATTACAGGTATTATTGATATTTTGTTGTTTTTTGTTATTATTTCTATTTTTTTATTGTTATTGGTAGTGTGAGTTAATATTCTTAATCTTTTTTCCACTGTCTTCATTTGGCAAGGTCTCACAAAATATTTCTTGCCGTTTTCATCACTCTTCATTGCAGGTACATATTATCATTATTTTATTGTGTTTGTTATTATTTCTATCAGCAGAGAATTAATATATATGTCTATTTTTACCTTTTTGTTTTTGAAGTGAAGTATTAATTGTGACATTTATTTTTATTCATTTTCCTTTTTCTTTCCAACTTTCTCTTTTCTTTCATTTTCTATTTCTTTTTCTATTTCTCATTGTTGTTTTGGTGTTACAGTTTACCAATAATTCACTTCTGTGCAGTATATCAGTGAACCCATTACGTACGTACATATATTACTTTGGTCACAATACTTTTTCTCTATTTTCTTCTATATTCGTTGATTTTATTACTGAATTATATATTTTTGATGTTATTTTGATGTTACAGTTTACATATCACTATTTTTTTTCATATTTATTATTATTTTTTTTTTACATACTATTATATTCTTATTTTTATATATGCTTGAGACAAACTTATTATTTTGACCAATTCAGAACATTAATTTAGTCATGAGTGAATTTTTGTATGCATTTCCTCTTTGTATTTTGTATTATGCTCTTTTTTATATATATATTCTACCACATTATTATTTTTTGAAGTATAAGTGATATATCTTTTTAATTTTCCTTAACTCAGAACATTAATTTATTTATAAGGGACATACCTATCCCTATATCTTTTAAAATACTAGATCTTTCATTTATTTTATTATATTATTATTTTTTCAAGTATAAGTGATATATATTTTTAATCTTCCTGAATTCCTAACATTAATTTTGAGGGATGATTTAATATTTTCCTGATTTTCCATATTAGATCTTCAATTTATTCTGTCGCATTACTATTATTATTATTATTTGAAGTTGGCGAGTGATATGTAGGCTACTGTAGATGTAGTAATGTTTCTCAATCGGCAACATCAGAGAAGCAGCCATTAGGAAGCACAGCAGTACATACATACTTCAATGAATTAACATGTTGCAGTAGTTAGTGTTCGTTTTAGCGCAGTTCTATGTCACTCAAAAATACCCAAGAGAAACGAAAAAGTTAACGTTAATATTTCTAGTTAACGTGAATGTATTTTGAGAATTTTTATACGTACACGAACCAGGAAAAAACGAGAGAAAAAAAAAAAAATGTTGACAGTGTTTAGACAGTGTTAGTGCAGGCCGCCAGGTTTTCATTTCCTGTCATACAATGCAATACAATACAATACAATGCAGTAACTCAACATTCCCACCGGTCAAGTTAATCGCTCATTGTTTGTCCGTTACTCACACTTGTATTATTAAACTCTCCACTCTCTCACCACAACAATATTTCCAAGATGACACAGACAACTAGCCAGGTTTCCAAGACAGTTTCCCCTTATAATGAACTAGAAATATTATCAATCCATCACTAAAACCTTAAAAATACCCTTAAAAACACGACCATCTTTCGTAACCTGTAACAATCTGGAACGTTTCAAAATGCTGCAAAGTTATACCAGTGTTACAGCGATCAGGAAAGTTATAAAATACTGCAGAATTATATCATTATTACAGCGTCATTAACATTGCTGTAGTGAATGGTGGTATTTTGTAACCTTCTGTAACAACCTGAATGGTAACGAAATACCTGAAAAATTCCACCAGTGTTACAGCATCACTAAAATTGATACAGAGAATGGTGGAGTGAGTGTTTAGTAACCTTTAACAGTCTGAAAGGTTACCAAATGCTGCAAAATTATATTAGTGTTATAACATCAATAACTCTGGTGATATTGTGAATGGTGGAGTGTTTCTTATTAACTGTCGCAACACTCTTGGGAACCCGGCTGGTCATTTCTGTGGTCGTGGAAGACAGTCATTGTGGTGAGAGAGCAAAGTGTTTCTGAATACCGACCCAAGACGTAACCCATAGAGATTGTGTCAAAAAGAAAGAAAATAAGATGTGTGTGTGTGTGTGTGTGTGTGTGTGTGTGTGTGTGTGTGTGTGTGTGTGTGCGCATTTCAAGTAAGAGATGTCAGTTGATGTCTAAGGTTTCCCTACAGTTAGTGTGTGGTGTGTGACTTTAAGTTTGTTATTGCTGTGACAGATTGCTTCAAGTTATGTTAATGTCCCAAGAACGAAAACTTGGTCTTGTATTCTCAAACACTTCTGTACTTCACCTCCACTATTTCACAAGGCTTTTTATTTAAGTTTTCACAAGATTTTTCAAGGGTGTTTTTATGGCTGTCAGTGCAGAGTGACAAGATTTTCACATTATTAACAGGAGAAACACTCTTGAAAACCCCGCTGGTCATCTCTGTAGCCTTAGAAAACAGTAGTGGTGAGAGAGAACAAAGCGTTTCAGAATACAGACTTTAATTGCATAATTGTAGTAATGACAGTACACCTCTCCCTTCCTCTCCCTCCCCTCCCACCCCTCCCCCTCCCTCACCCCTCCCTCCCTGACCCCTCCCTGACCCCTCCCACCCCTCCCCCACCCCTCCCCCTCCCCCACCAACCAAAAAAATAAGGTTGTCTGGCCATGAATGAAGTGCAGAGTATTCTTGATAATAAAGACAAGAAGGAAGGTGATAGTGAAGACAGGAAGAAGCGATAGTGAAGAGAGAAAGGTGGTGATGATAATGACAGGAAGGAAGGTGATAGTGAAGACAGGAAGAAGCAATAGTGAAGAGAGAAAGGTGATGATGATAAAGACAGGAAGGAAGGTGATAGTGAAGACAGGAAGAAGCGATAGTGAAGAGAGAAAGGTGATGATGATAAAGACAGGAAGGAAGGTGATAGTGAAGACAGGAAGAAGCAATAGTGAAGAGAGAAAGGTGGTGATGATAAAGACAGGAAGGAAGGTGATAGTGAAGACAGGAAGAAGCAATAGTGAAGAGAGAAAGTGGTGATAGTGAAGACAGGAAGAAGCGATAGTGAAGAGAGAAAGGTGGTGATGATAATGACAGGAAGGAAGGTGATGATAAAAAAGACAGGAAGGAAGGTGATAGTGAAGACAGGAAGAAGCAATAGTGAAGAGAGAAAGGTGGTGATGATAATGACAGGAAGGAAGGTGATAGTGAAGACAGGAAGAAGCGATAGTGAAGAGAGAAAGGTGATGATGATAAAGACAGGAAGGAAGGTGATAGTGAAAACAGGAAGATGCGATAGTGAAGAGAGAAATGTGATGATGATAAAGACAGGAAGGAAGGTGATAGTGAAGACAGGAAGAAGCAATAGTGAAGACAGGAACGTGATAGTGAAGATAGGAAGGTGATAAAGAACATGAGAAAATGAGGAGGAGGAAAGAAGCTGTAAGAATTTGTTAGGCCTATTTGTGAACACTACTGCCTATTTCCACCCATCATCATCATCATCAGCCATAAACTTATCCAATATCCTTTTGAAACTCCAATCTTCTTTAAAAAAAACTCCAAATGAAGACAGGAAGATGATGATAGTGAAGACAGGAAGATGATAGTGAAGACAGGAAGATGATAGTGAAGACAGGAAGATGATAATGAAGACAGGAAGATGAGTGAAAAAGATTTGTAATTAAGACTGTTAGTTAATTAGTCATACTCCCTACACTCTAAACTGTCCCTTTTTGTGAGTGTAGACTGTCTTCACTATACAGAAGGACTATATAGTGAAGACAGGAAGATGATAGTGAAGACAAGAAGGTGGTGATTAAAACTTTCATTAACATCATTGCAATCTATGTGACCACTTCTTGTCTGTTTACAATAAGACCACACAACCACCCAACCATACCACAAACTGCAGCTTTTGTATGATTCTGTGGTTGTGTGTGTGTGTGTGTGTGTGTGTGTGTGTGTGTTCATCCATGTTTGTCTTGTATCTTTTTTTCCATTTCTAGTCATTGTTTTCTTCTATTTCCTCCTCACTCTTTGTCTTCAGTACTTTGTGAGTGAGTCTGTATGTTTTGTACTAATCTTGGTAAGGTTTATGTGGCCTCAGTTAATCTGGTGTTGCTGTCTTCTTGTGTTTCTATTCTCATCTAATCTTTCCTTCAGTTTGTGCACACTTGTTCCTGTTATTACTATTTCTTGTGTTGAATTATTCCAGATTTCACTACTCTATGGAAAGTTGTGTTTCTTTGTGTCCTTTAGGCATTGTTGTGTGTGTGTGTGTGTGTGTGTGTGTGTGTGTGTGTGTGTGTGTGTGTGATCTGAGGACCAAAGTGTGTTCTTGACTAACCTAACCTAACCTAACCTAATTGTGATGTTTTTAATTGTAGGCACAGTTCATTGCCGCCCATAGGTGTGTGTGTGTGT
>CM035186.1:12090126-12116899 GCA_020233015.1 Callinectes sapidus | reverse complement strand
AATACATAGATATATAGATAGATACATACATACATAGATACATAGATAGATGAGTAGAGAGAGAGAGAGAGAGGGCGGGGGGGGGGAGGGGGGCGTTTAGGGGAGATTCAGTCATATCAATGTGTTCATCAGCTGAGTGTTTGTTTATTAATTTGATTTACTATACGTAATAAGATTCGTCATGTTCTTCCAGCGTAACCTGTCACTCGAGTACGATGGTTTGTTTAACATGCACAACGGCCATGACACCCTTGACAAGCTGGGTGAGTACGATAACAACAATCATAATTACAACAAAATCAACAATAACAACAGTAACAACAATAATAACAATACCAATAACAATAACAACAGCAATAACAATAACAACAACGGCAAGAAGAGAATAATAATAACAGCAACAACAACAATAATTACAATACCAACAATAACCTGTACAACTCTTGTTTTTATCATTTCAATTCTGGGATGTGTTTTTATATGCATTCTGCTTATCATTTGGCAGTTTTATGCAGCTTCAGAAACTCGTGTGGGGACTAAAATAGTACAGACTCTGTCCATTAATCTTCTGACTTTCCTAATGTAAAAAAAAAAATCGTCTATTTACACCAAAACTCGAGATAAAAATGTGTCCGGGTACTGAAGTGGTTAATGACACTTTCAATCAGTAAATTTATCAACTTTTGCTATCTTTAGAGGTTTTTTTATTTACTCTTTTTTTCCGGCCCAGTGTATCAGTCAACCTTTGCTGGGTGAGAATTAAGCTTTATTTTGTACGTTTCCTTATCTTCCGGATCAGGTGTGATGGACTGGTGGAACTATGGGAACGAAACAGACTACTTCGACTACCCCTGCAACCTGGTGGAGGGTTCAGCGGGGGAGCTGTGGCCACCGGGACAGCAGAAGACCAACCTGTCACTCTTTAGCCCTGACCTGTGCATGTGAGTGTTGAAGGGCAAGGAGCGTGGGTGTGAAGGCATAAGGACATTTCTTTCAAACCTTTACTAATAATTCTACCTCTCCTCCTCCTCCTCCCTCTGACTATTTCATGCCTTTCATCAAAATTCTTCGTAATGATGGTTTTCATACCCCAGCTGGGCTAAATCCTCGGGTCCCTCCTGTTGTTCCTAAAAACTGTATAATCTGATAAGTTTCTAATGATTCGGTACTAACAACTTCATTACCAAGTCTATTAATTTCATTTACCCACTCTGCCTGAGAACCAATTCTTTCCTACCTCTTATCTTTAATCTATATAAAACTTGTTAACCTGATTACTGACATTGAAAACTTCGCTTATTTCACCATTAACACTGTCCTTCCTTCGCCCCGCACCTCCCCCAGGACCATGACGCTGTACTACAAGGAGGAGGTGAAGGAGGACAATGGTCTGCCGGGCTACAGGTACTGGGGCACTAACGAGACCTTCCCTGGTGACGGCTGCTACTGTATTGACTCAGTGTGCGCCCCGATAGGTGAGGCGCTGGTCTTGCTCTGTTTCTCCTCCTCCTCTGTGAGATTCTTTTCGCCTTTCATTTATCTTTTTTTCAGATTTTGTTCGAAATCCCTCTTGTGCTATAATTCATTGATAAATAGGCAAATGTATAAATGAATGAATGAATGCACTGAGTTAAATAAAAGATAATCATGAACAGAAAATATGATTCAAGTAATGTAAACAAAAATTAAACTTAAAGAATATCAACATACATTGATAGTAGTAAGAAATTCAATTTAATAAATTATACGCATAATGGAATAAGGTAAATGAATGAAGTAAAATACAGTGATATAACATACGTATATACACAGATGAACCATCAACAAAGTAGCATTTACAGAATAATTTAGTTAATGCTATAATTCTGGCAAAGTTATAGCATCATAGAAAACGTAAAATCTTTATGGAAGACTTAACCAATATTTTTGGGTTTTTCTTATCTGCTTCACCATTAACTTCCTCACCACCTCTTCTCACCACTTTCTTCCACACAAATCTCGTCTTTATATTACCACCACCCGGCACCTACTCCCTCACCAAGTCTCACCACCACCCACTCCTTCACCAGGTCTTGTCAATGCTGAGTCTTGCCGTATGGGAGCTCCGGCCTTTGTCTCCTTCCCTCATTACCTCCACGCAGATCCTTCCCTTCTGGACTCCTTTGAAGGCGTCTCCTCTCCCGATCCGGACAAACATGGCTTCGTTCTCGACATGATTCCCGTAAGTCTGAGTTTCCAGCATAACAAGTTTTTTGTCTTTTGTAATGATTAATAAATCTCTCTCTCTCTCTCTCTCTCTCTCTCTCTCTCTCTCTCTCTCTCTCTCTCTCTCTCTCTCTCTCTCTCTCTCTCTCTTCAAATATACACCTATCTACTTTTTTTATTTTTTCTCTCTCTTTCTGAATAAGAGTGTACATATTCCTGTCTGATTTTCTCTTCCCCCGTCAGGAAGTTGGCATCCCAATAAAGGTGATGGCAAGGATGCAAATCAATATGCTGGTCAGACCTTACAGGCAAATCAAGTGAGTTACAAATTGAGAGCCGATTCATTTTAGTTCCCTTTAGCAATTCTCGGTTAACCTTCCAGTGGGTTTTCGCTTGCGACTTTGAAATAATAATGTTAGTATTCACGTGTCATTCTTGAGGTGTGTGTGTGTGTGTGTGTGTGTGTGTGTGTGTGTGTGTGTGTGTGTGTGTGTTCACTGTACATCGCACCCAAACTGATGGCCAACGTCAGGCACCACACAACACCTTAACTTTTTGTTGTTGTGGTTATTGTTATTGTTGTCTACCTTCTTCATCATTCTTAGTTTCCTATTTTCCTTTCTTTTTGGATCTCTTTTCCTATTTCCGATCCCTCTCCTATAGGATCCTAAGGAACGTGAAGGAGGTATACTTGCCGCTGCTGTGGTTCGAGGAGGAGGCGGCGATCCCTGACTACATGGCACGGCAGCTTCAATTGCTCCTCGCCATCATGAACACGCCCATTATTTACATCATCCTGGGCGTAATGTTGGGGCTTGGAGTCATCGGAGCTTCCTTGGTTTCCATTTGCCACTATAAGAAAGCCAAAAGAGGTCGGAGAAGGGCGTCCAAATCCTAGAAGGGAGACGCGAGGCCTAAGGAAGGACAAGCTGAGAGGTGATGGTCTTGTGATGGTATGAGTAGGAAAAAGACTATCTATGTTCATCACGAAATTTCGAGGAGACAGTACCCTCTTCAGCACTGGGACGCATTTTCATTTTTATTCTGCTTATTATTTGTCAATTTTATACAGCTTCAGAAACTAGTACAGATTCCGGTCATTGATCTTCTGACTTCTTTAGATCCTTCTTAATGTGAGTAAAATCATCTAATCATACCCAAAACTCATGGTAAAAATGCATCCCAGTACTGAAGGGACAAGACAATAGAAAGGAACAAGAGAAATTACAATGGATAGGAAAAAGAGATGATGTATATGTTATGACAGAAAGAGAACATAAATCAAGTGAGAAGGAGTGAGACACACTTCCATTATTTTCAAAAGGCTGTATCTGAAGCTGCATTGGTTCTTAATCCCTTCAGTATTGGGACACATTTGTACCACGAGTTTTGGATGTAGTCAGGCGATTTTATTGACATTAGGAAGGGTCTACGGAGGTTGGAAGATTATTGGCCAGAGTCCACACTATTTTAATCCCCACCTAAGTCTCTAAAGTGGTATAAAATCAGCAAATTATAAGCAGAATAAATATGAAACTGTGTCCCAGTACTGAAGGGGTTAAAGGTGTGTTTACATTTATGTATAGTAGCGACAAATTAACAAGATTTCTACATTATCAAAAGAAGAAACAGTCTTGAAAATCAAAGTAAACATCAGTTTGGTCTTTGAAAATCATTGTGGTGATAAGGCAGTGTTTCTATAAATACGGGCCATTGTCCACTGTTGTTTTCGTTTACTCGGCCCATACACACAGCCAAGGTTGCCATGTTTGTCCTTTTAAGGACAGTCTGTCCTTTTTTGGTCGTTTGTCCTTAATTTTTCCTGAAAAAAGGAGACAAAATCTGTCCTTTTCTGTCCTTTTTTCACTAAAGTGTATTACTGATTGCAATTAATATAATTAAGACGCTGACAAATTTATTGTGATTACGTACGTGTCTGTACTGATATTACTGAATGCATTGGGATTAAAAATAAATATTTAAAAAAAAGTAGGGCAAGGGGTAGATGTCAGTTTACGGACGTGACGGTGACAGGGAAGTGACGTGTCTAGAACCTGTACAGCGAGTTGCCCAGGCTGCACCATCGACATTGGGTTACCGAAATGACGTTGGCGAAAATGATATTTTCCCCATACCTTACATTGCTATCAAAGAACTTTGAATTATGTAAATATAGTTGGAAACTGCTTGACATTTCATATGGAGGAAAAAAAAAAAAAAGACGAAAATGCCATGTAGTCCACGGTGAGTGTTATACTCAAAACTCTAAAAGATATGTCGTAGCAACTACGGTGCAGCTCGGAACTTGAGTCTTGAAGTCTAAGGAAGATGTGGAGACAGTCACATAGGAACTGCCAACACGCTTGTGTGTACGTAAAAGCTAAACAGGACATCTTCTGAAGGTAACAGAGAAGTAGATCAGCAGGCTGCAAGTACCTCAGCAGCTTCAGGAGAAGGGGATTCATTTAAAGAAATCCTAGCAATTGAATTTTAGAATGTAGCTATGTATATATGTACATAGATATGTTTGTAGTGAATATTGCTTCATTTCACGACTACATCCATTTCTACATATTATATATATATATATATATATATATATATATATATATATATATATATATATATATATATATATATATATATATATATATTATTTTTACGTTTGCCCTTTTGGGGGGGCAAATGTCCTTTTTTTTATTGTAGGTTTGTCCTTTTTCTCACTGTAGTATCTGGCAACCCTGCACACAGCTCACCGCCAGCAGGCCTCACTTTGCCTCCTTATCGCGGCTTATTCGATGTGTTGCCAAAAGCTCCTCGCCTGAACCTATAGATAACTTTACTGCTCCATTAGTGTTTCTTCGTCATGACTCCTAAGATTAATTATTAACTCTTAGCAGAAAAAACATGTGGAAAAGTGTGTGTGTGTGTGTGTGTGTGTCCCATAATGTCACAAAACCTCGAATAAAATTGTATATTTGAGTTATGGTTTATTTGATTATCTGGAAGCCACATTATTTCACATTTTCACAATCAAATTGTCGATATCGAGATCTAAACATAAGGAGAAAAAAACACTAACAAAATCATCTACACACTACATAGATCTCCCTTTCTACTAAACAAATATACACAGATCATTAGATACCCTCATCAACTGTAATGATTAGATCACCTATTCGAAAAAGGGGACTGGCACATTTGCGGGCTTTTTTTATTTTGATATCTTTATTGCCCTTGGCCAGCTTCCCCCTCTTACATAAAAAGGACATCTACCATTTGATTTAGTACCTAAGTATAAAGGTGAGTGATCAAACTAATCAACACGTTCAACACCAATGCACTGTAAAGCTAAAAAAAAGTTGAATAATCTCAGTCATGGTGCAAGTTCCGCTTCACCCACCCCACCCCTAACCCACTCTCACAACATCACGGCTCACTTTCATACAGGGAGGATACACGTACACGAAATGCACCATGAGTTGTGAGCACAGCACATGACTCTTACTAAGCGGAAACCGTACAAGTGCATGACGAGGCACCTCACCGTACCGTGGGGATTATTCTTTGTTCCCGCAGCTCATCTCGTCCTGCCATCTCCTTCGGCCTCCTTGAGCTCCACGATTCACCTACTGTCTCGTCTCCTCTCGTCACATCAGAATAACACTGAAGTGCACCAAATAATACGAGATCAATCAATGCAAGAGTGGGTTAACAATGAACGAGCGTCTGGTACCGATGCACTGAGTGGGAGGAGCCAAGTCAAGGCCAAACACTCCCGACACTCATCCCACAGTCCACAGTCGTTCGATAAGCTGCGCTGGTGATAGGAGTTTTTCCCGTGGTTGTCTTCGTGGTGTAAGCTTGTCTCCCACTTATCTGACCGACAAGAAGAATGTGTGATAATCAGTGAAAGCAAATGAGTGTTGTGAATTGATGATAAAGGCATATGAGAGAGGAGTGAAGGTTGTGTATGTGGTGAGGGGTTCATTACTCTCGGCTTTAGTGAATGTTGTGCAGTAACAATAAACCATAACACAACCCTGTCAGCTGTCAGTGTCCGTTTTCGTAGATCCTGACTGCTTCACCACGCCCGGCCTCGGCTGTCCTCGCCTTCCGCAGCATTTCTAGTGTTCCCTTCACGACATGGATGTGGAACCGTTGCTCAGGGGCGCCTCTTCAACGTCTGATTACGGTGTGTGTCCAGTCAGCCTTGTCGTCACTATCTGTCTTTTTTTTTTTCTGCTTATGTTATCCTCACTGAAGGTTTGGGTCATCTCGTGTAGTCTTTCATGATGAAGTGTCAAGTGTGTAGTGTGCGCTGAAGTTCAGTTTGTGTAAATTGCAACGTTATGAAGTCTGTCGTGAAGTATGGTTAGTTAATTGTTTGGGTTTAATTGATCATTTATCTTAATACTGAGGTGAAGTGGTAGTCACTGAGCACCGGTACTATTATTATAGTGTAACCCCAAGCTGACACTACCGGCTGACATCACTTGTTGGTCAGCTCAAACAAAATCATGTTACGCCCCAACACTGCTTATGTCACCGCACAGCTGCCTTCCACTGGAGCGTGTGGGTGGCGGAGTAGAAGGGAGGAGCTCAAGGAAAATAATTTCCTTAATTATGTTATTGTGAGCTGTGAGCCTCAAGGGAACGAACAATAGATGAGCAAATATACTGTTTATACTATACTCCATTCAAAATACAAATCTGATACATGCTCTCTCTCTCTCTCTCTCTCTCTCTCTCTCTCTCTCTCTCTCTCTCTCTCTCTCTCTCTCTCTCTCTCTCTCTCTCTCTCTCTCTCTCACACACACACACATTATTTCCAAGCGAGCCAGAATAGAGCAATGTGACGGGAATGAGAATGCGGTGTGATGTGATGTGAAACTTGTATGTAGAAAGAAATGACGAAATACAAGAACTCTAGTGTGCAGAGAGGATGAACATTGTTGCGTAGCAGCGAGAAAATCGAAGCTTAGGGAAAACGAAAGGAAAAAAAAATCATTAAATAGTTGATAGGAATGGTAAGAAGGCGAACAGTAGTAAAAAATTAGTTGTTGCTGGGTGTGTTATTGTCATCCTAACCGCTTATAAGATACAATAACAATAGTACTGCTTATCTGTTAACCTCCTAGTGTGTGTGTGTGTGTGTGTGTGTGTGTGTGTGTGTAATTTACGTGCTGGCCTGGTGATCTTCAGCTTTGTATGGCTCCATCTCTGTGTTATACTTCTCATACTATACATATATCATACGATCTCTCACATGGCATACACTGAGCGTGGTTATGATGAAGTAAGATGACAGGAAGGGGGGTGATAGAATAAAAGAGAATATCCAATCGGAAAGAATGTGAGAAAATGTAGAAATGAAAGAGGTATGCAGGAGGAGTCTGTTGCATAATGTGTTGATTGAGAATACCACGTAACCTATTCTTCCCTTCATCCCGTAATTAATTCAATAGTGAACGATTTCATCTCCAGTTCCGCTTAGTATTTGGTAGACCACCGCCAGACAGAGAGAGAGAGAGAGAGAGAGAGACGTTGTCCATACTTGGGTATGTATATATGTAAGCTACAGAAATATACATGGACTTCATACAAATAAGCTCCTTTGTTTTGAGATAACACACACACACACACACACACACACACACACACACACACACACACACACACACACACACACTTATCGAAACTAACCTTTCTCCATAAGAATGATACCCTTTACAATATCTTTTTGTATTGAGATAAGATAAAAAAGAAATGCAATTTTTTTGTGTGTGTGATCAGTATTAGATAAAAAAAAACATTGTCTGCAGAGAGAGAGAGAGAGAGAGAGAGAGAGAGAGAGAGAGAGAGAGAGAGAGAGAGAGAGTCGTTAAAGTTAAAATACTCTTCTTAAGGCCGGCCACACACGTGCAGTTAAAACTGTCAGTTTGGACTGTTCAGTTATAAC
Organism: Callinectes sapidus; assembly: GCA_020233015.1. NCBI lineage: Eukaryota > Metazoa > Arthropoda > Malacostraca > Decapoda > Portunidae > Callinectes > Callinectes sapidus. Next base: position 12,108,732 of record CM035186.1, on the reverse strand, counting down.
TGACAGTTTTAACTGACGTGTGTGGGACCATCAGTCTCAGTTCAACAGAACTGCGCAGTTCGACTGAAGGAAATAGAAAAGTTAAAAGTTTTAACTGTCAACTGTGGCAGTTTGACTGAGAACTGAGCGTGTGTGTGGGGCTTAACTGCGCAGTCCTCAGTTGACTTTCAGATTGGACGGAAACACCATGTGAGGGAAACACTTTACTTTTGGTAACGTTTCGTACAGAGTACTTCTGAGTACTCTGTACGAAATGTTACCAAAAGTAAAGTGTTTCCCTCACATGTTGCTTTCTGTCCATTCTGTCTTAACTTATGTGTTTGCCTTTCAGATCTCATAGAGTGTTTCTTTTCTTTCAGTGATCCAAAACAGTAATTATGTCTAGAAATATAATATATATACATAAATATAATTATATATACATATAATAACGCGTGTACTGCACCATCTCCATCTCCAACATTTGACCGAAGCGTTTTGACGAATCTTCAACATGGAGCACCTGGTTATTCTATCGCGCATTCGGAGGATTCGGTGGGAACCTTCTTCTCTCAATATAATCCTAATATGTGATGTGTCGACTCATGACATAATTGCAAATAGCATACAAAATACTTATAAATACAATAAAGTTATGAAAGGAAGCCATATTACTTTTGCAATATCTGTATTCACTTAAAGAAATGTGATGTTTTTATTTCCATGGACCAATGTAGTACCTAAATATTTTGTGTGTGTGATTGCATTGATGTAATTGAGTTACATAGAAGATTAATAGAATTTTTTTTCCATTTCATTCCATTAATTTTGTTTTTGCACACTTATAAGAATGGGATGTTCTTATTTTCATGGACCAATCTAATGCCAAAATATTTTTACTTGTGTGATTACATTGATGTAATTAAATTACATAGAAACATTAATATAACTGTTTTTAAATTTTGTTCCATTAATTTCGTTATTGTACAACGAAAAGTACTTGAACATGAATTGCCAAATCACAGGAAGTTTAAGCATTTGTGCAATGTCACTATTTGTTTTTCTAAAATGGTAAATAAATTTATAACATACATACCTGCATATACATCCGCAAAACCTGGAACAATGCGTCGCACGTTTCAGGGATGATTTTTCCAAGAGCTTGAGGAGATATTCTAGTGGAGAACTTAAGGCACTCATATGATCGTCCTGTCGCTAGAAACCTTAAGGTAGCCGTTAGTCTTTCATGAGGCGATATTGCACTGCGCATTACTGTATCTTTCTTTTTAATGAAAGGAGATACCAGGGAAAGCAATTTTTGGTACACATTTTCACTCATTCGTAGGTAATTTTGAAAATCTTTTGGTTCATCACTTATTTCTCTCAGTAATTGAACATCAGAAGATTTATTTCGCCTCAGCAACCACTTCTTGCACCACTGTTTGCGCTTCTTAGTGTTTTTTTTCCTATTTTCCTGTGCCATTACTAGCAATACCCCGAGCGCTGCTAGATCGTCCTCCTCGGAATCCATGGTTAAACTGAACGATTCAACTGTACGTCTGTGGACTTGTCAGTTGACAGTTAAAACTGTCAGTTATAACTGAACAGTCCAAACTGACAGTTTTAACTGCACGTGTGTGGCCGGCCTAGGACGGACACGCACGCACACACACACACACACACACTATACATGTTTTTTTGGTTTTTTTTTTTTTTCAAAGATAGCATGTTGACATTAGAACAGCGGATATCACGAGCTTGACCTAATCCTGTGTGTCTATGTGCGTGTCAGTCCGTCAGTCATCAACCTCACCAGAATGACTCACAGACACTCTTCCCTTCACATGACTTGCTTTCTTGCCTCATGAACGTGGCACAGCTTTGAGACCTTTACTTTGTCGCCTCCGAGATGAAAAACAGGATGTCAGGGCTTGGGTTTTTTTCAGATTTGCTTGTACCTACTTGTATTCTCTCCTTTCCTTTTCCTGCGTTTTTTTTTTTTTTTTTTTTTCTTTTTCTCTCATTCTTTTTTTCATTTTACTAAGTTTTCATTTTCTTTCTAGAAGGGATTTTTTTTTTTATTATATATATTTTTTGCCTCTTCTTTTTAATCTGCAAGGTGCTCTGTTCCAGACTCGTATTCAGCCTTAAACCACAAGATTTTATTGCATTTTTTTCGGTTTCCTTAGTACCACCTCCATCTTATTTTCCATTTATGTAATAATTTATACCAATACACCCCAACAACCACGTAATACAGTGCAATAGGTCAGTTACTCTAAAAGTAACTTTTGTATGTTAATTGTCTGTTAATTGTTTCATAATTTTCATTCATTCTCAGCAACTTTACTTAATATTACGTACATTTCACCGCGCACATAAACAGATAGTCAAATTTTATCGACCACAAACATTACTGACATTACGTAAAGGTGGAAAAGATGACTATGGTCCAAACATACTCGTCATGAAAATTACGGTGTGTAGCATAGAATCCTGATTGATAACTAATGAAAAGACAAAAAACAAGAATTTGCATCAAGTAACCATAGGAAAAGATAAAATTGCAAGGAACACGAACACAAATCAAACACGATAACAGCACAAGACACGTAAGACACCTTTAAATTCCATGTAAAATATCTGCTTCTAAAACGGATTGTAGAAAAAAAAGACCTATTAATACAAAAAGGAAGTCCCTACATGACTTCGACACTCCACCATGCTTCACCGACGCCTCACAAACCTCCCCGGTCTCTTCCCTGCAGGAACTAACGACACTAAGCGGAATGGGGTCCCCAGGAATGCCGCCGACGAGGAGGAGGATGGCGGTACCGTGGTGGTGACTCCTGTAAGATGGTACCTGAGTGGCTGTCAGATAGCGGTGGTGGTGCTGGCGGTGCTGGCGACTGTGCTGAGTGTGGCTATGCTTGCTGGGGGTTACAAGGCGATCCTCAACAGTGCCCTTCGTGAGGTAAGAGGGATTAACGTCCCAGTCCCCCTTTTTTTTTAACTTGTTAGAATTCTTTCTCTGAAGTCAGTATTATATGAAAGTACGTAGAAGCTTTTAAATTGAGAATGTTAATGATACAATGCTTAACTCAATGTGTGTAGGCGAGCAACCACTGAATTACATAAAGTCATTCCTCTTAACCCAAACGAGTAGAGAAACGATCCAGATTCTGAAGTAAATAGTTTACTACTATGATCTTTTGTTTGTACATGCATTGGACCGTAGCCATTGACTTGAGTACTATACAGTCGACCTGCTACTTCATGAATAGGTTTTCCTACCAATAATTGTAACAAAATGGACATCTAGCATTCTTTTTCACGGCCGCTGTCATTGGCTGAAGATGTCTAATCTATATCATAGGCCTGCCTTCTCCATTTCCCCCTCCACAAACCCCTTCCCTCCTCCATGCTTCTTCCCCAGCTCTCTCTCTCTCTCTCTCTCTCTCTCTCTCTCTCTCTCTCTCTCTCTCTCTCTCTCTCTCTCTCTCTCATGAACTGTACATGTATTGTGTCCTTTACCCCATGTGCCTCCCCTCCTCTCCCTCCAAGTATTTCCTGTCTTGTGGTATGTGCCCCTCCACCTCCTCCTCCTCCTCCTCCTCCTCCTCGTGTTTCTTCTACGAATTACCACCACCACCACCTCTGTCACCATGAAACACTATTATTACCATCACTATTGTCACCAATATTACTGATGCTTGTACTATCACTGGGAGGGCTTTTGTCATTACTACTACTACTACTACTACTACTACTGTGCCTCCTCCCACAGCAACTGGTCATCAAGGAAGGTTCGAAAGCTTATGACATGTGGAAGTCAACTCCTGTTCCTCTGTCACTGAAACTTTACATCTTCAACCTGACCAACCCTGAAGACTTCAAGAAAGGGGCCAAGCCAGTGCTGGATGAAGTGGGTCCGTATGTCTGGAGGTGGGTGGCGCTGACGAAGGTAGATGCAGGCCTCGTATTAACAGAGATTCTTTATTTAGCCTTTATTTCATCAGCAGCTTTAATTTTACTGCTGATAAGTTAATGGTTTAAGTATAAGACCAGTTTTGGGAGGTTAAGCTGGATTTTAAGACTAGAAATTCGTCGTAAGAAAGTTACATATGTACTTGAGAATTTCTATTAATACGGAGCCCATGATTAGGAAGCTTAAAATTGGATTTATTTTGTTTCAATTTGGAAGTTATTGAAATATTAGAAAGGTAAGAATAAACTGACAGGATGGAATGTGGGAATTAGTGACGTGTCAGAGGAATGATGGGAAATGTTAAGGTGGAAATTGAGTGGATAGAGGAAATATGGTGGGACAGCTTATGCATTCAGAAAAGAAGGATAAATAGTCCCCAGATTCAGGATACTGCTGGTGATGTTGTATAACTCTTCTGGGACTGATGTCCGACTCTCTCTCTCTCTCTCTCTCTCTCTCTCTCTCTCTCTCTCTCTCCATGTTATTAGAATCCTCAATACCCTTTATTTATTGATTTATTTGTTCAACTTTTTCACTTTATATATTCTTCCTTGCCCAGAACCTTTGTTATTTACTGCTAGGAAAACTCTAACTTGGCTTGAGTCTGAGTGATGAAAACACAAGATATATATATATATATATTATTATTATTATTATTTTATTATTATTTTTTTTTAATCTACATATGTATATATTTTATATCCAGTGATCAAGACTTTCCTATGCAGTCAATATAGTTCACCAGTCACATGCTATTTTTTTTTTTGTGCATTGCTTCACAAAGTTAGAAGTTTTCCTATTAACACATGAAAAAAAGAAGTGAATGAGTGACCCTCCAAATCCTCACCTGTGCAGAGAGTACCATGAGAAGAAAAATGTGACCTTCCACCCCAACGACACCGTGGCGTATCTACAGCAGCGGTGGTGGGTGTGGGACCAGCAGGCCTCTGGGAACCTCTCCCAGGATGACTCCTTCATCACCCTCAACACCATCCCTGTGGTAGGTGGTGGTGGTGGTGGTGCTGCTGGTCGTAAGAGTGATGATGACTGGATGGCTGACTGATTGGTTGGTTGGCTTGCTGGCTGGCTGCCCATCCTCACACACAGTTGAGGATGGCAAGATGCTTCAAGGACACAAAAAAATTCAACTCTCCACAAAGAAGTATAGAAGCATGGAATAGCCTGAGTGAAGATGTTGTGTCAGCAAGGAGTATGCATAGCTTTAAAGAAAAGTTGGACAACTCTAGATATGGAGACAAAACCACACGAGCATAATGCCCAGGTCCTGTAAAACTACAACTAGGTAAACACAGACACACATACACTCACACATACACACACACGCACACACACACATTGCTTAAAATTAACCAAACTACCTTCTGTGTCTCCTTCAGGCTGCAGCGTATGGCATGCGAGACTCCTCCTTCCTCTTTAAGACCTTCCTTGACTTAGGCTTTAAGAATGTGGGTGAGGAGCTGACCATCACTGCCACTGCCAGACAGCTTGTGTTTGATGGAGTGAAGGTGAGGATGTTTTTGACACTGCTCAGGTGAGAGAGTGTCTGATGCTGTGCAAGTGAGAATACTACTTTGAGTATGTTAGTATGTAAATCCCCTAGTCATGGTATTTAATAGAAAACTACAAAAAATAAATGTTCTAGCTTGCTGGAGTGAACTAGAGTAAAACTGTAGACACAAAATAAAATCAATTACTGTTTTTAAGTAAAGAAAGGAAATAATTAAATCAGTAATTTTACCCTCTCAAGTATAAAAGTATGCAATACATTAAGGAGAAAAGAGGTAACCAGAAAAGAAAAGCCAGGAAATGAAGTTATGTGGGATTGAGAAGGAAAGGAATGAAAGAGAAATTAATCAAAGGAATCCATACTGAGAGAGAGAGAGAGAGAGAGAGTCAATCAGTTTGCATGTGTACTGTACCTACACAATTACTTACATGACTATTCTGATGCCCTTTTTTCCCAACTCCTTCAGGACCCTCTGCTTGACTGGGTTCAAAAAAACATAGTAAACGAGAAAGGACAATACCACTTTCTGTTTCCGTTTTTCGAGGGAACTGCAGTGGCAGAGTTTGAAAAGTTTGCTTGGTTTTATAAGGTGAGACAAGTGGCTTGGATGTTCTTTGTTGGTGAGAAAGATGAAATTGGAATATGTAGGAATAATAATAAGAGAAAATATTGCATTGTTTGTTTTTTAGAGTACTATTTAGATCATTTTTGCTTTACGAAGAGCAAGTAAAAGGATGGAATAGGAAGAGAAATGAAAGTGTTTGGGGAGAATATAAAAGAAGAGTCTATGAAGGTAGGAAGTGGAATGAAGTGATTTTTTTTAAGGGAAGGAAGAGGGAAAGTAAACCACAAAGTGAACAGAGAGGAAATAGATGAGTAGATATATTGAGATGTTTGTCAATACTGTACCAGTAACTTAGATGATTAATTTACCTTATTCACCCATATATGTGTATGTAGCGTAACCTGTCCCTGACGTATGATGGAGAGTTCAACATGATGACTGGGGAAGACACACTGAATAACCTGGGTAAGTATCAGTGGGTGGTGGTGCTGCTGGTGCCACTGGTTACTACACTGTTAACGTACATGCAATACCTACAGCAATTTTTATTCTCGCACAGCTCTAGAACAAAAGATGACAAGGAAGTCTGGTAAAATTAAGAAAGAAACCAGTCTTGAAAGCCATATATATGTTACTCATGTTTTTCCCCTTGGTGATGTCCTCTGGGTGGTGTTGCAGGAAGGATTGACAATTGGAATGGCCGTAACAGCACCAGCTTCTACACACCACCCTGCAATGAAGTGACAGGCTCAGCAGGGGAGCTCTTCTCCCCTCACCTCAGCCAAAAGGATCTCGTTTTCTTCAGCTCTGATCTCTGCATGTGAGTATTGCCTTGAACAGTGAGAGGGAGAAAGAGATAAAAAGAGGAGAGGTGTGTACATATACTGCAGTGGAGAGAGTCTGTTTTTGCTTACTCTTTAGTTCATTACAGGAGTGCCAAGCTGTTCTTCAAGGAGGAGGTGAATGACTATGGTGGCCTGGCTGCCTACCGCTACTCTGGCACCAACCACACCTTTGCCAATGGCACCACCGTCCCTGGCAATGAGTGTTACTGTGTTGGCAAGACATGTGCTCCAATGGGTGAGTCACCAAAGGCAGCTTGTAAAGTACTACACTGGCCCTGTGACTGTTGAAATACTTATGAACTATGTCCTCTTCACTTTCTAAATGGCTCCAGTTGAATAGAGTCTTAAGTGTATTTTTAAGGTTTTAGTACAAGATTAACAAAATTGCTAAATCGTTAACAGAAGTACTTGTGAGAACCAGCAAATAATCTCTGGCCTTTGAAAATAGTCATGATGTGATAGTAGAGGGTTTCAGAATGCAAGCAATACTGTTGAGAGATGATGCAGTTTTCAATTGTTAATTCATTGGCTGTTGTGCATTGTATCTTATTTAATAACAAGTAACCTTTGATTGAGTGATTTCAAGACACTTGACAGTAAGTGGAGTGAGTGAGTGGTTTGAACTTTTGAGGGTGTGTAGTGTTATTTTTTCTCTATTAGATTGTCTAAGTCCACTAGAAATACAGAATCTTCATATTGGCATTAAAAATATGAGGATGAAGCCACTCATTACCTTATCCTTTCACTGTAATATGCAATAGTTTATGACTGCAAAAGCAATGTACACACTATAAAGTCTTTAAAACACCAACAATGAAAGAAAGTTAATTAAAAGACTAGATTTTTCAAATTCAAACCAAAATAATGAAACTGCAAGATGCATAGAAATGTCTGACAGATCAACAATTTTAACAAAGATATGCCAAGTAGCAATGAAGGAGATATTAATGGGCTTGTCATGTTGGTCACTGTAACACTTATTCAGATACATAATGAGGTAATCCTCTCTTGTGACTTGTGAGTGAAGGAGGAGAGTATTTGATATTGTGTGATCAATAAACTTAATCTGAATGAGTGAATATATTTATAATGTGAGTGTGTTTGTGTGTGTGTATTTCCCCAGGTCTCCTCAATGCTGAGTCTTGCCGCATGGGTGCTCCAGCCTTTGTCTCCTTCCCACACTTCTATGCTGCCGACCCATTCCTCCTGGATGGTGTAGAAGGCCTGGCACCTGATGAGAAGAATCATTCCCTCTTCCTGGATGTTGTGCCGGTGAGTGTGTGCATGTGAGGGACAGCTGTGAAGAAATAACCAATTTGCTTTTCACATCTTATTACATCCTTTTATATTGTGTGCATGTGTGTGTGTGTGTGTGTGTGTGTGTGTGTGTGTATTTACCTATTTGTAATGGGAAAAGAGCTATGCTTGTCCTGTCCCATCTCCATATGTATGAAAATCCAACTTTTCTTTGAACTTATGAATTGTTCTAGCTTCAGTAACTCTCTTATCTAGATCACTCCACACCTCTACACATCTTTGTGGAAAGCTGTGTGTATGTGTGTATAAGGATTCCCTCACTGTATTGCAGAACTTGGGTGTACCTGCTACTGTGTCCATCAAGCTACAAATCAACATGCATGTGACACCTTTCCCAAGTATCAGGTAAGTTTTGGATTTTGACTCAACCTGACCTGACTGTGACCTTTCCCTACACCCTCATCCCATCCCTAACCCTTCCTTGTACCTACAGCCTGCTGGAGAGCGTACCTGACGTGTACCTGCCCATGCTGTGGTTTGAGGTGCAGGGGGGCATGACACCAAGCATTGCCTCTCAGATGAAGATGCTGGTCTACCTCATGACCTCCAGCGTACCCAGTGTGGTGGTGTGGTCGGTGATCATTGGCCTGGCGGTGCTGGTGGTGTTGGTGGTGATATTGGTTGCCTACAGAAGGAATAATAGTTATGACCTGGTGACCTAATTAGGGATCCATGCATTATATTGTTGTTGTGTACTGTATCTAGCCATGTCTTGTTCTGTTGCCACTGCACTGTCCTCTTCTCTGCCTACCTCTCCTGTCCATGTTTTCATCTCATGCTACTATAGTTACTACAGTGAATTCAGCTATGCCTTCTGCTATCATCACCTACAATATTTCCTTCTCCTCTTCTTTAGCTGTGTGTGTGTGTGTGTGTGTGTGTGTGTGTGTGTGTGTGTGTGTGTGCATAAAAGAGAGAAAGAAAAAAAATTATTGCTTGGTGGTGATGGATAGCATAGTTGCCTGACAAGTGGAGATCCTGTTGTGATTTCCAAATGGTGCTTGCTTCATGACACTCTTGTGTGTGTGTGTGTGTGTGTGTGTGAGAGAGAGAGAGAGAGAGAGAGAGAGAGAGAGTGATAAAGAAAAGTAAGCTAGACAAACAGACGTATCATACTGTTCTAATGATGTAAACTATCATTGAATATATATTACATGTACCTTTATTATATTCTAAAGACAGTTTTATAAGTTAATATTAAGCTTCAATGATTCACTAGGTATTGTGATATATAAAGGCTGTGCTACTTGTATTATTTTTATTGCATCTTCCTTTGGTCTATGATTCAAAATGTGCACAAGGGAAAAAATTGTGCAGTTATACATCTATTATGTCTTTGGTTGGGATGATTTTTCAGCTATTTTATCACGTAATTGCTCTCTAGGTGTTCATCTTTATTACCATAGGAATCATGAAGCAGGAAGTTTCATACTTTATGAACCAAGTTAACACATTTAATGGATTTTAGGAATGTCTTGTTGTAGGTTTGTGGTAGAATGTAATCTTAATTCAAATAGTTTTGTATCTTAAGTTTTCTATCATGTTATTAAACAATGGTAATGTAATGATCCTTGGAATAAGTAATTGTTTATGCTTAATGCAGTTACACATGAGACAAATTACATATAAAATCAGACAAATTTAAGGAGAGGAATGGTAGGTGGATATATGAAGGTTAGAATGCTGTCTTCTGAACATGACACCCTGGCCCACTACTGCCCAGCTCTCTTTATTTTCTGGGTGAAGGTCACAAGTCCATGCCAAATATCACATCATACACTGCCTCCTCCTCACGCTTCACAGTGGCCTTGATCTTAGCCCGGAAGCCACCAGACTCCATCCGTTTGTTGTCCTCGGAGCCTACAAGGCACGCAAGGCTGTCCATGCCCCAGGTGACACGGCCAATGTGCATGCCAGGGAAGTTCTCAATGTCCCTCACTACCACCGTCAGTGTGGCACGCCCGCTGGAGTTGAAGTCCACTATCATGTCTCCTCGCTTCAGACCATCCTCCACTACCGGTAGCCCTTGTCCATCTTCCACCACCTTCACATCGGTAAAACTCACTTTCACAATGGCGGGGGCTGCGGAGGGCCCAAGAGGCATGGAAGAGGCTGTGATGCGAGTCTTGCAAGATCCGCTCATCATCTGCTGCTCCACAATGGTGATAGCATCCATGGGGCGGTGGTGGTTGGCCTTGGATACCAATGATGGGGACTTTGTGGTGGTGCTGCGACATTGCTGAAGATGGTCACGGGCGTGCTTGTCAACAGGGACCACCACCAGCGTCAGATCCACATCTCGTGGGCCGCCCACATGTACAAAGTACCTGCCACAATATAACATGAACAGCAGAACAGCACTACACCCACGCATGCCATAGCACAAAACAGTATGAACAGCAACTTAGCAGCAAAGCATGGCAAGGCCCCACCACTCACCTGATATCTGGGTTGAGGATGATGTAAGGGACCAGGTTGGAAAGAACTATCTGACGGGCATTGTGGGGGAAGGGCTGGTCTGTGCCACCTGTACTTGTCCCGCCACCGTAAGGGCTGCCACTCCGCTTCTATGAGTAAGCAATAGACACTAACAGTAAGGCACACACAATTCTTTAGTCCCACTCCAATTGTTATCAACCTCAGCAAACATACATCATTGCAACTACTCCCACAGAAGCCTACAAAGTTTCAACCCCCAACTACCTCTTCTGCCCTTCTTTCCCTAACCATATTCCTTGTCTTACTCGAGGTTCCCGCACCGATGAAGGAATATTCAGGGCCTTCCCATTGCCTCCTGGTGTGAGTTGGTCGTCCTTACTGCGCGAGGAGTTTGGGGGTGTCTTAGGTGTGGGAACTTTCAGATAAGGTAGCAGAAGGTGACTCAATTGAATCCATGGCGTTGGCATCACCCAGTTCCCCAGCCTGACGAGGAAAGTGTGAGGTAAGCCATGGAGGAGGATGTAACAATGTCATACACATGAGGATAACAGGAAATGGCATGCTCAGAGGAATGGGGTACAGATTAGATACAGACAACGAAGCAGAGGAGATGAAGACACAATTTAGACGAAGAAAGTAACGAAAGATAGGTGTAAGAACAAACCACTGAGAGAGAGAGAAGAGAGAGAGAGTGAGAGGGGGGGGGGGAGGGGAAGAAATAACACGAATTTCAGCCTTTTACACAATCATCAGCAAAACAACGACAACAATCCAACGGTAACAACCCAAATAATCACTGTGGTCTTCAAAAATAATGGCGAGAGAGCCAAGCGTTTCTAAACACCCACTGACCTTAGTAACACGGTGTCTGAGAGGAAGGACATGTTGGCAAGGTGGGAGCAACGCGAGGCTAGAAACACCAGGTCGCCCCACTCGTCCTGCCTCGCCTCCCACTGACTCACGCACTGTCGTATCTCGTGCAGGTTCGTCCGCGTCGTCATCATCTGCTCCGCCTCCTTCACCACCGTCGCCAGGTACTCCCCTTCCTCCAGACGCTTCTTCATTGCTTCTATGTCCACGTCCCGGTGCTAAGGGTGTAAGGGAAGAGAGGCATGGGTGAGTTGATAAATATTGACAAGTGGAACTCTCTCTCTCTCTCTCTCTCTCTCTCTCTCTCTCTCTCTCTCTCTCGTGTTGTTATGAAGTCCACTGTTATTTTTCTCTTTTCTTCGTTAATTACCCTTATTACTGTTTTCTTTTTTTCCGTGCTAGAACTATTCGAGACAGTACCGAAACCCCAATGAATCGTAGAGCAATATGAAGCCTTTCCAGCGGCCCTTCTTTAATGCGCGTCCCTGGACTGATGATGTTCCTTTTACAGTCCTTCCAATTACTGAATCTTACCATGGGATTACATTAGTAGGCAAATCTTATACTTCATCTCTTAAAATCACGAGTATTTTTTCAGTGCTTATAACTTCCTCTTTACATACACCATCACCTCTAATCTTTAATGAATGAATAAATAATAGATTACATAATAAATAAACGTGAACGTCCATCATCCTTTCTCAAAAACCGTGGATAATTCTTTCGACTATTAAGATTTTTTAGAGATTGTCACTTCATGCTCTTCTTTTTACCTTTTTAAGTGTTCCTTTCTGCACCACTCACCTTAAGCGTAAACTTGCGGTAGATTTCCATGAGAGAGTCGTGCATGGTGTCAAGAATAGTGTAGTGGCGCAGCATGGCCACCGCCTCGGATCGCAGCGTGGCCAGAGAGTCCAGGGTATCGAGGACTTGGTGGTTTTCGCCTCGAGAGTGCGCCACCACCGTGCAATCCCGGCATACCACCACACGACACTTGACACAGTAGAAGTTTAGCAGGGCGCCGTGCAAGGCTGTCAGGGTGAAGGAGAGTCAAGCACGTGGTGGTGAAGAAAGGCCAAAGATGTAGGAGAGAAGGAAGGCCAAGAATATGAAGAAAGACAGTATGGTGGGGGCAATAATAGAGCAGAGAAAAGACAACATGGGTATGACGTGAAGGCAGTACAATAAAGGATGGAAGGTGCAGTATAAAACAATAGTGTGACTGTGGCAAGCGTTAGAAAAAAAGAAAGATAGCAGCAAGTAGAGCCAACGGAATGGAAACACTCACAGCACATTTCCTGAGCCTTGTCGAGGGAGCCTGTGGGAGGGGCATCCTGGTCCTTGTTCCGTGGTTTTCTAGAAGGCTTAGTGACCTCCGATGCGGAATCTGAGTATGTAAGCAACACCAGTAGAAAGAATGATAATAAAAACTGTAGCCAGTGCTCTGAAATACTACTCTCTCATCACGACTATTTTCAGAAGCTACATATGTAATTAGTCAGGTTTTCGAATATTTATCCTGACTGTAATGTAAAAATTTTGTTAAGCTTTCACTAGAATTCTTAAAACCCCATATATCTTCAACTAGTCTTTTGAGAGTAGTCGGGTGAAGTGCAGAAGTGTTTTAAAATATCATCGTCTATCCTGTTTCACGAATTCTATCTTTATAAGCTAGCCACCTAAAGACTTCTACATGTAAATCCGGCGTCTTTTAAAAAGCTCAACAAACCAAGGTTATATTATTCATCGCAAATTTCTTATATTTAATCAGACGGAAGCAGGTCACTGTGGGTCTCAAAGGCCGTGTTACGTCATTTCTTGGGAATAGCCATCTAACAAACAGTTGAATTTGTATCAAACTTTGAATTTGAATAGAAATAAACTAATGCAAACTAAAATTACGTTTCTACCAAAACAGGAAAGAAGTGACACGATAATAGAATGAGGATGAGCATGAAACCAGACAAGAAATTCTAAACATGATTAAATTAATCAATCGAAAAGAAGAAAAAGAAAACGAAACCATGAACAGATAAGAATGAAACTGCGGGAAAAAAAGTGTCGTGGCAAACAAAATGGCGGAGATAAAAAGGAAAGCAAAATCAGGAACAACCACTAACCATTCTGCTTCAGCTCCTTGGGTGGGGGTGTTGATGCTGGTGTTTGTGGCTGACTTGGTGGTAGTGGTGCTGGTGATGACGGCGTTGATGACGGTGATGGTGATGGTGGTGGTAGCGATGATGGCGGTTCCTCTTTGCCCATTTTCTTTGCAGGATGCTGCTTGGATTTTGAGGCTGAAATGTAGACACGAGATAGACTCCAGCGGGATTCGAACTCGTGATTATTGATGCGCAAGAAGTTTACGACTGAACCACTGCGGTCTGGATGTGAGGAGGTGGCGAGAGTGAAGGAAGGAGAGTTGGAAAATGGAAAGGATGACAGGAGGATACAAGAAGTGATGAGATATAAGTGGAGAGATGGGGTCAAAAGGAGGAGGAAGGGAAGGGGAGGAGGAGGTGGTGGTGGTGGATAGGTTAGAATTGAGCATGAAGAAGAGGAGGACGAAAAGAAAGATGGCGAAGAGAATGGAAAAATAGAAAAAAAGTGGAAGAGGAGGGTAAGGGTACACACACACACACACACACACTCACGCAGATTGATGTCCTCCTTATCACCGGTATTTTTGGAGTTGTTGTCTGAAAGCTCCTGCATGGTGGCAAACTTTAACATCACTAGTTCCTTCTATAGAGACGCAGACACTGCCTCAACAAATGCGCCTTCCGTTATCCCAATGTCAGCACACAACCTTGTCTCTTACGCTTCACTCGCTCGCCCACTTTCTATCTCAATTATGGAGCTAAATTTCACAATCTTTCTCTCGTGGCAGTACTAGTAATAAACGCCTGACGCTTCTCTCCCACACTGGTGCTACTCCGGCCTCAACGAATGCTGATAACAGCTTCCTCCTCGCCAGGTTTTGTAATGTTATCTGCCCGCAGTCTGTGAGTCAAGGGAAGAATAGAAGGGAGGAGGAAGGAGAGAACAAAGAAGCGTCATCTTGTCTAAGCAGAAAAGAAGGGAAAGAAGATATTAAGAAGATGGAATCTTATGTTAAGATGCAAGAGGAGGAGGAGGAGGAGGAGGAGGAGGAGATCTGTGTGGAAAGTTTGTCACAAATGGATTGACATTTCGTATCTCTCTCTCTCTCTCTCTCTCTCTCTCTCTCTCTCTCTCTCTCTCACTTATTCCTGCCCTTTGACATCCTCTGCGTTACCCTCTGCCACTTAGCGCCTTCCTTCACTCCCCTTTACCCCAGCCCCGTGCAGACACTCTCCTGGTATTCCCATTGCATTACTTTCTTATCGTGTCTTGTGTTAGTGAAGAAGGAGCGCCAGTTTTGTTATTAACACCTTATTAAGAAACACTTCTGTGCCGTACTTATATTACATTCAAAGGCTTCCATTTGAAATTACCTGAGCTCTTAAGGGTGTTTCTGTGGCTTTAGGGATAGATTAATAGGATTTCTTCATTGCTAACAGGAGAGATACGCTTGGGAATCCGGTTTTTCATCACTATGGGCTTAGAAAATAGTCATCATAATAAAGCAACGCTTCCTAAAATCTTTTTTTTTTCCTTTTCACTGCTAGATTACTTTTTTCCTACAACGGACAACTTTCAGACATTTATTTTCGTATTACATTCTCGTAAATAGTTATGTAGCTGAGAAAAGACAAAATAAACTTATATTCTCTTTTTTTCCGTACATCCATGCAAATATTTCATAGCATTGTGTGATTGTTGACGAAGAATGATGGCAACGGCGAAGGATTAGGAGACTAGAAGCGTGAGAAAGTGAAGGAAGGAAAAGCTCGTACTTTACTCACTATAACTCCGGTGAAGAAACTGCGGCTTCTTAGACATAATGGAGGAGACGACGATCTTGGCAGCATCCTTGTATCTGAAACCACTGTGTCTCTCCCGCTCCTTCTTCTCCCCATGGGCCTTGTTAGGATGGTATAGGAATTCTGTCACCTCCTTGCCGGGGCTTCTAGAGAGCCGGTGATGTCTCTCCTGTGCCACCTCAAGGTTACTCTCAAGGATGTTTGTCATGGAGGCACTTCTTTTCGCGCTCAGCTTGTCCTGGTCACTGAGTCTTTTGTACCGCACGGGGTCCTCTCTGCTCTTCCTCTTTTCCTCGTTGTTACTTATCCTCTTGGACATGCGGAGTCTTGGTGGCTTGGCCGGGGCTACCTTCTTAGTCTGATCGCTGCTTCCTAGTGGGTTTATGCAGCTTTTACAGTTCTTTGACACCTCACTAGCAGCAGTGTCTACCTTGTCTACTCGCTCGAACTCTGCAGACCACGTATGCTTTCCATCACCAGCGTTTCTGTTCTCGGCGCACTTTTCCTTGGCGCGCATGGTCACTTTCTTGGGCAGAGTAGCAAACGTGTCACTCTCGCTGTCTGAGCTGCAAGAGCCGCTGTAGGCGAGGTGGCTGTAGATGCTGCCCAGTCGGGATATCTTTGGTGGATACACGAATCTCAGGGGCACATCCTCGTCCTCATCTACTGACAGAGGCGATGACAAGATATCCGTCGATGGTCCGTCATTCGTTGTGTAGAAGGATTCGGGCAAGGAGTCTGGCGTGAGGCAGGGTAGGTGGCTGGATGGGCGCGACTGGGGAGGGTAGGGTACGTTCTCGACAGAAAAGAAAACTTCTTCATCCCCGACTGAAGGACAACTGCACCCACTTCCCCTGGTTGACTTATTATCTTTCTCCTCCTTTTTCGCCTCCTTCTCATCCTCCTCCACTTTACCCTCTTCCTTTCTTGTCTCTATTTGTTGGTTTTCCTTTCCGGTTCTGTCATCCCACTCGTCCTTCTTCTCCGTTCTCTTTTCATCCTTTTCCTTCTCTACAACCCTTGCCTTTTCGTCCTTTTTATCTTTTTCATCCCTTGTTATATCATCCCCCTCCCCTTTCTCCTGCTTGTTCTTCGTTTCTTCATCCTGCAGAACTTCACTTTCCTCCTGAATCGAAGGATACCTGTCGGAAACAATTAATGAGAGATTATCACCTGTTGCTCATTAGCGTATGAAGAAAAATAGTCCATTTCATAATTATTCACCTTCTCTCTCTCTCTCTCTCTCTCTCTCTCTCTCTCTCTCTCTCTCTCTCTCTCTCTCTCTCTCTCTCTCTCTCTCTCTCTCTCTCTCACCTGTAACATTCACCACGATTACTCCTCAGAACTGACGGTGCTGACGAGGGTGAGTCTGGGAGCTCTTCGGGGACTTTATAGAGCGCGGGGAAGAAGGCCGACAGCTGGTCATCCTCGAACAGACTTGGCAGGGAAGTGTAGGTAGGAGAAAGGGAGCTGTTGGGAAGGAAAGAGCTGTAAGCAAGAGAAAGGAGGTTGTTGAAAAGAGTAGGATAGGAGAAATAAGAGTAAAACCAAGTAATAGGGAGGTGTTGTAGAGGTGTAGGCAATAGAAAGGATAGGGAAATTGGTAGGTGTAAATAGGAATACAGGTGGTACAACAGTAGAAATTGTGAAAGGCTTTAACCGCTTCAGTACTGGGATACATTTTTACCACGAGTTTTGGTCTGTGGAGATCAGAAGATTGATGGCCAGAATCTGTACTGTTTTCATCCACACACGAGTCTCTGAAGTTGTATAAAATCGACAAATAATAAGCAATATAGATATAAAAAAAAAAACTGTCTCAGTACTAGATAGGTTAATAATTGCTGGAGGAAGTACATCACTTTGAATCACCCATTTTGATCTAGAATCACACAAAAAAACATGAAAAAGAAATGGAAAACATAACACACATAAACACAGACAATAAACACACACCCAAAACACGCCATCATCAGCAGTTCTCTAGTTTACCACCTGGAGCACTAACACACACACGCACCACCACCGTCACCACCTCCACAACGTTATCAAGTCCCCGCACCACCACCACCACCACAAGGCACAGAACTCAAGACAGGAGCGTGTTCCTCTTTGTTGCCTTACCACATCACACTCCCAAGGTCTGGCCACCGACATTATGAGCTGGAGGTAAACAATAGTAAGACGACACACACACACACACACACACACACACACACACATACCTAGTTGCAGATAGCTTGTGATTTCTCCGTGGCCGCGGCCGTGAAGACCCCAGGGAAGGGAGGGTAGGCGATAACACTACAGGAAGAAAAAGATATCCAAAACAATAGAATCTCTCTCTCTCTCTCTCTCTCTCTCTCTCTCTCTCTCTCTCTCTCTCTCTCTCTCTCTCTCTCTCTCTTACTACTACGACTATTACTACTACTACTACTACTACTACTACTACTACTGCTACTACTACTACTACTACTACTACTACTACTACTAATAATAATAATAATAATAATAATAATAATAATAATAATAATAATAATAATAATAACAATACCATTCGTTTAAAACACAATGGTGCATTATAACCTTCGAAGACAAAAACATTACACTAATTTCACTTAATCACACACACACACACACACACACACACACACACACACACACACACACAGAGAGAGAGAGAGAGAGAGAGAGAGAGAGAGAGAGAGAGAGAGAGAGAGAGAGAGAGAGAGAGAGAGAGAGATTAGACCTAATCAAAACAAACAATGGATTCTTTAAGGTTACTGGGTATTCAAAGTATTCAATAACTAATACTTGCCTTCATTTTCATCATTCATGCTGTGTGGTTGGTATTATTAAGCCAGTTTCTGTTAATCAGTCTGCCTTTCACTCTGTCCCTCTCCACACTGGGTCTTATCTTCCTTCAAGCGCCTCTTCTTGTAATTATTCTTCTCCGCATTCTTGTTCAAT
This sequence comes from Callinectes sapidus, assembly GCA_020233015.1. Lineage (NCBI taxonomy): Eukaryota > Metazoa > Arthropoda > Malacostraca > Decapoda > Portunidae > Callinectes > Callinectes sapidus. The sequence goes on along the minus strand of CM035186.1, from coordinate 12,090,332 downwards.
TCTTTCCTGAAATGTGGAGTGTTTTCAATCCCTTTGTTTTGTGTTGGGAGCACTATTGTTTTGCCTTTTTTTCTCCTCGTCCTATTTCTTATTTTCTTATATTATCGTTTCTGTTTATACTGTTGTTGCTATTGTTGCGACTTCTATAATATACTACTTCAACTGCTGCTGCTGCTGCTGCTGCTGCTGCTGCTGCTACTACTACT
>CM035186.1:12076185-12089280 GCA_020233015.1 Callinectes sapidus | reverse complement strand
CTACTACTTCTATTACTACTACTACTACTACTACTACTACTACTACTACTACTACTACTACTACTACTACTACTACTATTACTACTACTGCTACTACAAAGTCTCATGTTACAGTAACCACCTCTCACTACTACAAATGCACCACCTTCCTCCCTTCAATTACAACACCAATGAACACACGACCATTACCATGTCGCCACCATCACCACCACCTCCACCACCACCACCACCATAATCACCACCATCACCGTAACCCGGCCGTGACCAGGAATGCTGTTATTGTCACCACCACACGGTCTGGGAGAATTAATATGATGAGAGAGAGAGAGAGAGAGAGAGAGAGAGAGAGAGAGAGAGAGAGAGAGAGAGAGAGAGAGAGAGAGAGAGAGAGAGAGAGACATTCAGATTATTTATAAGAAAAGACAACTTGTAAATCAAAGTTGAACTTCGTAACATTACAAAACATTTTGGAAAGAAAGTAAAGAATGAACAGAATAAAAAAAGAAAAAAAAAAAGAAGAAAATAAGAGAAACTGCAAAAAAAGGTGAAAAAAAACTTATAAGACCGTCAATAAGAAGAATAAGAAATATGTTAAAAAATCCTTCACTTTCCCTTCGTATTTCCTCTTCTTCCACCTACCTCTCACTCTGTCAATTATTATACTCTCTCTCTCCTCTCTCTCTCTCTTTCTCTTAAAACCTCTTTCCGTCAGCCTCTCCTCTCCTAACCTCCCCCTGGCCGCTCTTGAGCCTCGCTGGTCGGTCTCGAGAGAAAAGCAATTGTCCTCGTCTAAATGTAAGTAATTAGGTAAGGGCAGAAGGCTCAGTCCGTCTCCTCCTTCCTAGTTCATAATCTCTCTCTCTCTCTCTCTCTCTCTCTCTCTCTCTCTCTCTCTCTCTCTCTCTCTCTCTCTCTCTCTCTCTCTCTCTCTCTCTCTCTCTCTCCTGCACTGCTATTTGAATATCTTCTACTCGTTTCTTACTCTTGGAAAATTTAAGTACACACATACATACCTGCATACATACATACATACATACATACATAGACTAACACACACACACACACACACACACACACACACACACACACACACATACACACACACACACAAGTGACACGATACATGTACAATTGAGAAGAAAAAACACATTTAGATAGATAGATAAAGAGAGAGAGAGAGAGAGAGAGAGAGAGAGAGAGAGAGAGAGAGAGAGAGAGAGAGAGAGAGAGAGAGAGAGAGAGAAATCTGACGAAGGTAGCAGGATTAGCTGAAAAGGGGCTGGGAGGAGGGAGGCTGTCAGGGAGGGTTGCTTTTGTCCACACCCACTTCAGTAGCCTGTATCACCTCCCCTTACAGGTAGAGAGAGCGCTCGAGGGGAGAGGAGCGGCGGGACAAAGGGGAGTGGCAAGATATTACCTGATGTCTGACATGAAACGATCGGCCTCCTTCCCCTCACCACCTTGAGCGAGAAAGGTAAATTGTAGTGCTTGAAGAGGGCCCAGGAAAGGACGGAGGGAGCACAGGAGAGAAGTGGGAAGTTTACTGGTACTGGTGGTGGTGGTGGTGGTGGTACTGGTGGTGGTGGTGGTGGTTTCGAGTAGTACTGGTAATGGTTATAGTGTTGTGGTGGTAGTGAAAACAACTCTGAATGGTGGGGGTTGGTGGTGGTGTTGGTAGTGATATCATTATTAGGAGAAGTAGTAGTAGTAGTAGTAGTAGTAGTAGTAGTAGTAGTAGTAGTAGTAGTAGTAGTAGTAGTAGTTGTAGTAGCAGCACCAGTAGTAGTAGTAGTAGTAGTAGTAGTAGCAACAGCAACAGCAGCAGTAAAGGCAACACCAGCAACAATATTGACAAAACAACACTCCTACAAGCAAGAACAACAAAAAGAGCAGCAATAACAAGAGTAGCAGCAGCAGCAGCAGCAGTGGAATCAGCAGCAGCGGCCATACCAGCAAGAGTGACATCAACAGCCACCACGGCGAAAGGATGTAATAATTAGAATTTCACCACGCTTCATAAGGAACTGAATAATTTATAGATATACATTTCCATCAGGATCGGTGGGGGGCAAATGAATATTATTATACATGGAGAGAAAAATATGTGAAAAAAAATAAGTGAAGACTCGTTTGCAATTAATAGATGGCTCGTGATCAGTCTTTGGTTTTCTCACTGATGCAAATGTGATTAATGAAAGGATAAATAAATAAAGGAAAAATAACGTATGGGAATGATGGTAATGAAAACGGGTTAGGGTAAGATGAGATTCACTCTGCTGTGTCTGTGCATGTCAATTAACGTCTGTACGGCGCATTTTGTATGGAGACTGAAAATGTATTATACTGTATTGCATTAGGAAGCGAGTGAAAAGCCTGACGTAAATCCTTCTGAGCTGCCGCTGTTGCATTTACATTTTTTACGCAGTTATGATTATTTGACTTTGCATTATTACGTTTGTTATCCAACTTAGTATATTAATGTTATTATCATTGCTACTTTACTAATTGTACTAACACCTTTGCTACTAATACTGCTTGTGCTACTATTACCACCACCACTACAACAATAACAACAGCATCAACTACTACTGTTACTACTACTACTGTACTACTACTACTACTACTACTACTACTACTACTACTACTACTACTACTACTACTACTACTACTATTAACACCACTAATATTTTTACTGCTGCTGCTGCTGCTGCTGCTGCTGCTGCTACTACTACTACTACTACTACTACTACTACTACTACTACTACTACTACTACTGCTGCTGCTGCTGCTGCTGCTGCTGCTGCTGCTGCTGCTGCTGCTGCTGCTGCTGCTGCTGCTGCTGCTGCCATTCTACAATTATTTTTTGCTACTACTACGACTACAGCTACTGACTGTTACTTTCATATGTACTATTACTTCTACTACGATTTCGCGACCCAGTTTCTGGCTGAGGACGTTTTTCATGCGTTTACAGAGTTCATAAAATGGTTAGATCTGCTATTGGCTTTTGAGGCAAAGGTACACAGAGACTCAGGTTTAACAAATACATATGCCTTGGAAATGCTGACGCCAAGGGAAAATAAGAGTTCCTACACAAGTTTTAAAGTAAATTACTTTTTGGAGTACATAACGCTATGACGTGTTTGGCAATTTAACATAACACCATAAAAAAAAAAAGATATACACTTCAAATGAGGTTTCGTTTTCATGTAGTAAAACTTAAATTGGTCTGAATGTGAGTTGAAATATTTTTAACCTCGTGACCAGGGAAATGTTGCGATGAATTTTCCAGCCCATCAAAAAACACGTATTTCTCCCTTTGGACGACACATGCTTCGGACAGTTCATCATCTTGTATTAAAGCAGACCACGTTATGGGCCCCACAACCCACCGCGCGGCCAGTCTACTGCTGAATTAAGTGCAACGTCACAACAAAGGTAGCAAGCCAATGTGCACAGCAGAAATATTATTGAGTTGCGAGGCGAACACAAAACACCATCCATGACGGAACTGTTGACTGGTGGGGTCATTCATATAGACTAAAAAAAAGACTTTCAGTAATTCCTCTTCCTTGCATTGTTTTATGCGTTTAATAGAGGGATGCTGGCCACAACATAAGACAATATAAGAATGCCCACTAATTTGCCAGTCCCCTTGTAGGACCGAAAGAGTCAGCCAAAAGACAGGGATAAGTGCATTGAAACCTTATCCTCTTTAAATGCACATCAGTACATTTCCAGTCCACACAATACACTATGCACCCACACACCTTTCAATCCTTTCCTAATCTCACCAAACCAAACCTTCCTTCCATTTACATCAACTCCCTCCACTGTGATACAAAGGACGTAATATGAGACACATCCCCACAACTCCTAATCCAAACCTGATGTGACCCAATATGACATAATATAACATTACGAACACACCCTCATCTCCTAACCAAACCTTAACCAACACGCACAGGTTTTTTTTCCTCAGAGTGGGAGAATGACTCAGTGAAGGCCAAACTTTATACACCCGCATTCAGAAACACGTTCTTTTCTCACTATGACAACTTTACAAGCCCACAGAAACAACCAGCAGGGTGTTCAAGAGAGTTGTTTCTCTTAATGGACCAGAAATCTTGGCACTATATCACCAGAACCATAAAAAAATACCCCTAAAAAGATGACTGTTTTCAACTAAAGCCTATGGAAAGAAGTAATGGTGAAAGAAATAAGCGTTTAAGAATACAAGTGATAATCCTCTTCCTTTTTCCCATCTCCCCCCTTCTCCCCCCCTATCCCGTGCAGTGACCCAATAGCGGGATGAAAAAACACTCCGCTCTGACAAATGAACATCGCTACGTAAACAGAGAACTGACCAATGAGGGAGCGGAACTCACGCAAATAATGACGTCACTGCCTCCCGTGGCCTCTTACGTTCTCCGTCAACAAAGCCGATAATCTCATTTCATTTCCCGTGCATACGATCCTTCTATTCTCCGAGTATTCAGCGTCGGGCCCTAAAGGTTATTGGAATGGCAGGGGAAATATTCTTTTATTATCATTTACTGTCTGTCCGTCTGTTATTTCCCCTCCTTATCCGGCTATTCTCATCTTGATTCCCTTCTTCTTTCCCTTTCACTCATTCTTCCCTGTATTTCATCTCCTTTACTTCTTACTCCATCTCTCTCATTTACCGTCATTCTTCCCGTCTCCTTCCCTTCCCTAAATTTCATCCAATTCTCTTATTTATTCCTTCTCATCTTCCTTCCTTTCCTTCATAATTCTTGTTCCCATCTTCCAAGACACGGTTAACCTAATCTTCGTGCTTCCATTTGTTTTCTTATTCTCTCTGCGTCACTGGGAGAGGAAGGGACGGCCAATGATAAGAGAAAGAAAGGAGAGGAAGAAAGAGGTCAAATAAATTACACGGGAATCATTCATGGAGGGCGCCACTGCACACACACACACACACACACACACACACACACACACACACACACACACACACACACACTTCCTCAATATACTTAATATACATAATTGCTAATGCCATTTAAACAAAAAACAATAATGATATATAATTAATAAAGAGATAAACTATGTAATTCCGGCTCGATGACAGGAGAGAGAGAGAGAGAGAGAGAGAGAGAGAGAGAGAGAGAGAGAGAGAGAGAGAGAGAGAGAGAGAGAGAGAGAGAGAGAGAGAGAAGGAAAAAATAATGAAAATAAATAAAAGGAAAAAAAGTATGTATATATGAAAAAGTCGTGCCTGTTTCCCCTGACATATGGCGCAGGGAAAATGTATATCATAGTGAAAAAAAGTTAATATTTTGCTGAGCTGCTCTGCCCACCCTAGGGAAGAGCCTCTCCCACCCCCTGTCCCTACCACCCCCCCCACCCTGTCCCTCTGCTCTCTTTATTCATCCACTCTCTCTCCTTTTTGCTGGCTCTTATTCGTAACTCTATATTCTACTTTGCTCTTTTTCCTATTTTCCCTCTCTCACTCCCTTGTTTCCCTTGTGACTCTCTCTCTCTCTCTCTCTCTGTGTTCCCTTATATCCATCCAGCTCTTCCTCTCTCTCTCTCTCCCTTCCTCCTCTCTCTCTCCCTCGTCCTCTGCTTGACAATTGAAAATGTTGTAATTGTATTTTTATAGGACCACGTGGATAAATACCCAGGCCTTTTAATTCTTGTATTTGCATTCTTTGTACATCTATTTTGCCTTTCTTTTTATGTTGGGGAAGCGAATATACTAAAAGAAAAAAACCTGAAAGAGAAGAATATTAAAACAAGAGGGGTTACGTTTCAAATTTAAATGCTTTCTGTTGAAATCATTAAAAGTGAAATATTGGCAAGAGCTGGAAATTATAAGAGAAAATACTTCTTTTGTTTAAGGAAACATATATACAATGAAATAAATTGCCTCAGGAATGCGTCTTTGTGCTGTTGTTAATGATGGTGGTGTTATTATTATTATTATTATTATTATTATTATTATTATTATTATTATCATTAATATTATTGTTATTTTTACTATTATTATTATTATTATTATTATCATTATCATTATTATTATTTATATTATTATTAGTGAGGTTGTTGTTGTTATGGTTATTATTGTTGTTGTTGTTTTCATTATCATTTATCATCATCATCATCACCATTATTATCAAAACAATGAACATTATAATTGTGATCATTGTTGCAATGGTAGTAGTAGTAGTAGTAGTAGTAGTAGTAGTAGTAGTAGTAGTAGTAGTAGTAGTAGTAGTAGTAGTAGTAGCAATAGTAGCAGCAGTAGTAGTGGCGGTATTCGTGGTAGCGTTGTTGTTATTCCGCGTGTTGTTTATTTATTCGTCAATATATTTACTTATTTATTCTGGGGAAACAATTTGGCCTGAATCGGAAACAGAGAGAAAATTAATCCTGGAAATTGAAATTGGGTATTATATAGAACGTGGCGTTTTTCGACGTTTAATTCCCGAACGAGCACGAGGAGGAAACACTTACAAATTTACTCCCTTACTGTGATTTTTTTTCTCCTAACTTTAAAGAACGTTATCATTTTCGGGAAGAGAGGAAAATAAAGTGTTCTTGGAAGTGACACCGTGAAATGCAACAATAAAAATATGTTTCTCTAACGTATTTTCTTGTTTTTTTTTCTCAATTCTTATCTTTATCATTCACTTCTAACGTTTCCCATTGCATATCTTTCCTTCACCTTTTCTCTCTCTCTTCCTCACACTTCTCCTTCCTACCCTCCTCTCGACCTTTCAGTCTTTCTTTTCCTCCTCCTCCTCCTCCTCCTCATTCTACTCAACATCTCAACCCTCTCCGTGCTTCTTCACCTCCTTTCTTCTTCTCCTCCTCTTCCTCTTCCTCCTCCTCCTCTTCGTCGTCGTCCTTCGCCTCTTTCCTTCATCACAAGATTTCACAACTCACAACTTTAGCGAGGCCGCATTGTTAGTTGTTCTCGAGTCTCTCCTTCGCAAACTTAACTCGTGTGACGTCATTGGTGTGCCACGAAGAGCCTGGTGGGCCTTGGTTTATTCACGTTTTATTCCTGTGTTGCTCCTGTGGGTGTTATTGATGGTGGTGGTGGTGGTGGTGGTGGTGGTGGTGGTCTTTGGTCGTGTAGGCGATTGTAGTTGCAAGAGCAGTTATTGTTATTGATGGTGGTGGTGGTGGTGGTGTTAGTTGTGGTGGTGGGTGTATCATAAGTATTAGCAGTAGTGGCTGTAGTTAAGAAAATTATGCACATATAAAACTGATGTATGTATATTCTCATTGATCGTCAACACCCACACCTAAACACACACACACACACACTCTCTCTCTCTCTCTCTCTCTCTCTCTCTCTCTCTCTCTCTCTCTCTCTCTCTCTCTCTCTCTCTCTCTCTCTTCATACGTTGGTACAGAAAACCCATCTTGAGAGTTTCAAAGGACCAAATTGACGAAAATACTGTTTCCTGTCCGTATTGACTGCGGATAATGATGAAAGGCGAACATCATTCTCAGGGACATACGGATAACTATTGAAGAATTATGGTGAGTTCGGTATATTTTGGTGGAATTCAGTTGGGTTTAGTTCAGTTCGGTAAGTTCCTATAACCCCTTTTCAGTACTGTGACGCATTTTTATCATTATTTTTTTTCTGTGTGATGAAATGATTTTATTGACAATACCAAAAGTTTATGGGGCATCAGAAGGTTAATGGTGAATTTTCGTTGGGTTTAGTTCAATTTGGTGAGTTTCTCTAACCCCTTTGAGTACTGTGACGCATTTTTACCATTATCTTTTTCTTCTGTTTGATTAGATGGTTTTATTGACACTAGTAAGGGTTTATGGGGGTCAGAAGGTTAATGGTCAGAGTCTTCGATGTGTTAAATACCTCATAAGTTTCTGAAGTTGTATAAAATTACTCATTAGGAAGCAAAATATATGAAAAGTCGTCACGGTATTGAAAGGGATTAAATCAGGAATATTTTAGAAGTTTAGTAGAAGGATGATATATATTCTGTTTCGATCAAATGTAGGTGATGAGTTCGACTCGATTTGGATAAATTTGGTTGAAATTAAATGGATTCGTTTTATGTTCACTTTTGTTTAATTGAAGTAATCTAACTCTACATGCACTTAAATCATTTTTTTTTTCCGGGTTGGTAATGAAATGTTTGACGAACGAAATTGCTGATGGACACTATATGAGGAAATAACACGAAAAGGAAAAAAAATATGTATATATTCAGTGAACAAAAAAAAAAAAAAAAACGACTTCAAATAAATAGGTAGCTACTCGTAAGTCAACAAACATAAAAGTAAAAGCAAAAAAGCAAACAAAAAATCAAGTACGTTTACTGAAATAAAAATAAAAGTTGTACGTATCTGAATAGTCAGAAAAAAGTGGAATTTTCTTTTTTGGATCCCAACCTTTGCTGTTGGGAAAGGCAAAAGTGGAATGACATTCGCTCTCTGTACGTACGAACCTCCAGGCAACTTCATTTTATAAGAACACACACGTGCTAAAAAAGAATTGAAAATAATCAGCTTTTTTGTGGTTGAAATACAATGAAAAGGAATTATCTTTACGCAAATGGCCTCTGTACAGCCCTTATTCCGTGATCAGCGGCAGGAAGTCAGGATGAACGGCGCTCGGGGGTGACATACGCGAGTTTCAATCAAAATAAACGTGATTCGGAACAACACCAATTTATATGAATTTTTTAAAAGCAAACATGTGAAGGAGGCATTTCTATTATAGCCTTTTGACATGTGGAGCTATTTGTATTGTGATTTTCTTTTAATAGTAAGGCCAGGGGGAGGGGGGTGTGGTGGCGGGTGGAGGGAGGGGGGGAGCACTCAAAGGCTCACGAACTCTAGTGAGCGAGAAGCGTGCTATGTCCGAAACCTCCTGGATTTTGGACACAAGGTTCAGGAACAATTAGTGTTGAGTTGTCCCGGGAGGCAGAGGGCGTGTGTTCGAGTGTCCCCCTTCTCTCTCTCTCTCTCTCTCTCTCTCTCTCTCTCTCTCTCTCTCTCTCTCTCTCTCTCTCTCTCTCTCTCTCTCTCTCTCTCTCTCTCTTCTGTCCTGCTCTCTTTCCCTCCCACTTCTGTGCTCCTCTCTCTACCTTTCGCTCTTCGTTCCTCCCTCCCTACCGGCCACTCCCTCTTTCTAAGTTGATTTGTTTCCAATCTTTCTTACCTTTCGTGTTTTCGTTCTCTCTCTCTCTCTCTCTCTCTCTCTCTCTCTCTCTCTCTCTCTCTCTCTCTCTCTCTCTCTCTCTCTCTCTCTCTCTGTCACTAGAAACACCTGTGAGTTAGTTTTATATACCTGTGGAGCCAGTTGGTCACCTGCATAATAAACCGTAATTAACCTAAACACTTGCGTTATGAGGGAGCTACTCACGCAACACCAGAGCCACACACACACACACACACACACACACACACACACACACACACACACACACTCAAATAAACAAAACGTTCCCGAATAAGTAACTTTTTTTCCCTTTCTATCTCTCTCTCTCTCTCCCTCTCTACATTTTTGTACATATTTACAGAAGACAAACTCTACATCAAACACCAACAGTATTGCCCTTGTCATTTCCGCCTCGAAGTACTAACCGCTCTCGTCTGTTCAAATAATCTTTTCTCACCGTCTTTGTCTATTTTGAGATCTGTACATATTTCACTCTTTTTTTTCCTCTGGCATAACTCGTAATTCATGGAGACGTAGCAATTTGTATTCTTGTACCAGTAACTCGTAAATCGTCCTTAGTCTGCTCCAGAAACATAAATCACCAGTCTTGTTTAAGTGGGAGTACATGGAGCTGGGCGTGCATGAAGGGGCAGAAGGGTGGAGCATGAGAGAGTGTAGTCGAAGCACTTGAGGGTCTGTTGAGGCGTGGCGAAGTGGAAAGGAAGGAAGTGGTAGGGTGAACAAGGGTGTTAAAAACGTGAGTCAAGTATGGGAAGGGTGGCAGGGCGCGAGGGGAGCGTGGGAACAGCGTGATACAGTGACTGGTATTACCTATGAGTCAGAGGTTGCAGGTAAATAAAAGACAAAGGGGGGGAAAGAGTGAATAAAGGTGAAAATAAGATACCTGGAGAGGTGATTGGGGCTTTGCGTGAGTCACAGGTTTTAGGTAAAGGCCAGATGAAGTAAAGGCCTGAATGAGTCAGAGGTTGCAGGTGAATAAATTACAAAGGGGGGGGAAAGAGTGAATAAAGGTGGAAATAAGATGCCCTGAGAGATGATTGGGGCTTCGAATGAGTCACAGGTTGTAGATAAAGGACCAGAACCAATAAGGGACCAAATAAGGTAGCTGGACGTGACAGCCTGTATGAGTCAGAGAGTGCAATTAAATGACAGAAAAAAATCATACAATTGCTTATTAGATACATGAAGTAATGAATCAGAAGCCGTAGGTGATTAATAGAGTATAAAAGAAGCCTCAGTACCTGTGCCAGTGACAAAAATAGAAAGTGGAAAGCTAATCAAGCATGGAAGGTCAGCACACAGAAACTCAAAACACTTTACGAATTCAATTTTCTCATTATTTCTACGTATGTCACCAAATAACAACGTTGGTGAAAAGTGTGACCCGATATTTCACAACGTAGGAAAGTTTTTAAAGAAATATAGTTTCGAAAAGCGGAGAGTCAAATGCTTTAAGTAGAGTATAGGGTTGAAAACAAATGATGATCGAGAAATATGAAAAGACGATAAAAAAGAAAACTTAAAATACCTGAAAATGAGAAAGCGCGGTGTTCAATTGGAGATAAAGGCGAAAATCAGTCGAAGGAAGACAACTGGAATGGAAAATTTGTTTGAGTTCCTGTTCAGGTGAGAAAATGCCAGATGTGGAAAAGGAAGAGAGTCAATGTAGACTGCCAAACTTGCTTGAAAAAAAGAGACAGGATGAAAAAAGAGAAGGAAAACGGATTGATGAGGATGCATAGAAGAGAATACTCAATACGTGGCTAGGAAAATAAACGAGTCAGAGTGATTGCAACTGATTGCAGAAAATATGAACCATGACAGCAGGCAACCGAAGGGGAAGGATAAATTACTCTCTCGATTGGGAGATGGAAATTCTCTCTCTCTCTCTCTCTCTCTCTCTCTCTCTCTCTCTCTCTCTCTCTCTCTCTCTCTCTCTCTCTCTCTCTCTCTCTCATTTATTTAGACCGCACTCCTCTCCCACTCATCGGAAAGGTGATCATTGCTTACATTCTGACCTTTTTGCTGTTTTTTAGTCCACCATTTTTTTTCCTTATTGTTTTGCATCGCCAGTGTTTGACCGACGGGTTTAACTTCAATGCAGTGGGAAAAAAAGAAAAAAACAAAAACAAAAAAATGGACGTGAAAGTCAAAGGGTATCACGTTCAATTATGAAAAGAGGTTTGCCACAGCCCACGCCAGAACTTACGTTGAAATGGATTGGCATCGAATTAAAGTAAGGAAAAATATATCAAATGTAATAAAAAAAAAATGGTGTGATCATGAGAGTAACTTAGAATAAAACAGAAGCGTTGTGAAAATTTCATGTCATATCTCTCGTGGTTTTCCCCTCGTGTGTGTGTGTGTGTGTGTGTGTGTGTGTGTGTGTGTGTGTGTGTGTGTGTGTGTGTGTGTGTGTGTGTGTGTGTGTCCTGCGATCCCTGCACAGCCTTACCACGACAACTGATCCATTTCAACAAGCGGATAGTTTGTCTAACATATATATATATTTTTTTTACTTTCTTTTTTCCTCCTTTATATTATCCCGTCCATTGGTCATTCTTCTTCCTCATAACTCAACGCCGCGGCTGTGTTGGGTGTGATTCATGCCTTGTTCTGGGCCATTTATCAGGGTTACACAGGCACGATAGCTTCACAGGGAGTGGGGAGGCAGTGCTGTGTGCCGTGGGGGTGTGGGTGTCGGTACTCGGTCACAAGATGGTTTGGTTATATGAAAACTGCTCCATTCACTCTTGTTCACTGCCAATGGAGACCGTGATAAAAGTTCAGACACACACACACACACACACACACACACACACACGTCCAGCTATCAATGAACGCCAAGCAATGATTAAGTCTGCGGGTCTGTCTTTTCATTAGCGAAGAGATTACTCAATAATATTTCATGAGCACTTCGGGGAACAATAGGAAGGGTCGCTTTCAAGCCCGAAATAGAACAAAAAGAAGCCATTTTGTAGCCTTCCTGACCGGTCGGAATTGAATGAAGCTTCTGCTGGTCAAATTAAGGAAAATGATCTGACTCTCGGCACTGACTGTTGGGTCGAGGGAGAAGCTGGAACAACAAAAGTGGAGTGGAAAAAAGGGGAAGGTAAAAAAGGAGGAGGTGGGAGGTCTTGTAAAATATAACAAGGTACAAACAGAGGTAGATGCGTATGTAAACATTGCTCAAAAGGGCAAGGCAGGCGTGACGGAGTGAATGAATGGTTGAGTGAGTGAATGAGTGTGTGTAAGCGTGAAGCAGTAGTGTGGGACGAAGAAAAGGAGCTAAGAAAAGAAAAGAAAAATCGAGTGCAAGAAAGTCTCCCCAACATCGAGAAAAAAAAATCGTTTCTCATTAAGTTAAACGAGGTAAATGAATATAAACTTTTGCAACTCAACTCTAAACACGAATGGCCGGACACGGAATGAACCCTGAGGAACGAAGCACATCCGAACTAGTTAAGCGAACATCCCTCCCTCCCTCCCACGCCCCCCCTCCCCCCACCCCTTTCCCCACCATCCACCAACATACAATACTCGCGTTCGTTCCCTCCGACCACTCCCCCCCTTCCCCCTCGCTGCGTCTTGCCTTCGCCTGGATGGTCCTTGCGGTGCCTGGCGAGCGTGATTCCGCTGATGCCATTGTCCCAGATCTCCTTCACCTGTTGCAGCGCCACTCAGCGGGAGATAATGGTACTAGTAACAAAGGTAACGGTGAACCAACACTGCTCTTACCAAATAAAACCACTACTAATACTACTAACATTCTAAGGATAACAGTAGTAGTAGTAGTAGTAGTAGTAGTAGTAGTAGTAGTAGTAGTAGTAGTAGTAGTAGTAGTAGTAGTAATAATAATAATAATAATAATAATAATAATA
>CM035186.1:12016647-12026647 GCA_020233015.1 Callinectes sapidus | reverse complement strand
CTGTTTTTTTTATTCTTTTGGTCTTGAAGTTTGGCTTTATTCTTAAACGTCATTTTGGAAACACTGCAATGATTACCAGAGTTTTTCTTTTGTGTATTTTGCTTTTACGAAACTATGAAAACAACTATAATTTCTGATAGAGGCTTTCAGTACTAGGCAAGGTGAGATGCGGAAGTGTTATAGAACTCGAACGGAAGTCTCATTCATTTCAGTCACTAAAGTTACGTCTGTCTGAAAGTTTAAATACTGATTTGTTATTACTAATGTTGAAGGAAAGACAATACTACACCTACTACGTAACGAAACATATATTCATTTACTGGGATTTATTCAAAGTTTGCCGTTCGTTGCTGCTTCACGTCTAGCTAACGATGAGAAAGGTGGTAAGACTGAGTAATGTTTGAATGGTATTAGGTTATAAAAGAGAATATACATCTAACATGGTTTACTGCACAGTGTACGTACAGTTTACTCGTCTATATTATTAGGAGCAGTTCAAGGTAAACCAAGTGGATGTTTGCGTCTTATTTTTCTCTTTCAGCTTCCTCGACCTATTGCAGTTGTTTTCGTGTTTCCTTCCCTCCTCACTTTCCTTTCCCCTTAAATCCTTCCTCTTCCCTACACCGTCCCTCTCTTCACCCCTTCATCCATACGTCCTCTTTTCTTTCTTCCTCTCTATCTCACCTTATTCAGCTTTCCTATATTTTTGTTTTCTTTTTATACCACTTTATCCTTCAACCTCTCGTCTCATCTTACTCTTTCTCTTTCTTTACCTTATCTATCTCATCTCACTCTGTCTTCCTGTGTTCTTCATCTTCCTTTGTCTTGCTTTCTTTGTCTCCACTCTTGCCCTAACCACCGTTCCTTTCCTATACCTTTTCAGCTCCTTCCTTCTATCCTTTCCCTTGAAGCGTCCCCGCACACCAACCCAGTGTGATGGAACTGATTTATCACGCCCCACCCCCTCTTACCACCACCACCACCACCACCACCAGCACTACCACCATCACCGAAGCCACCACAACCGCTTCAACAATCTTTACTAATATGGCTGGCCGCATTGTTTTCATGTGCGTAATTGATCACACACACACACACACACACACACACACACACACACACACACACACACACACACTTTCATAAACTGATGGCAAGGGAGTAAAAATGATACGTAAAAGAGTTAAGAGGGAAAGAAGAGTTCCGAATATATATATATATATATATATATATATATATATATATATATATATATATATATCTATATATATATATATATATATATATATATATATATATATACAAAACATGTATCTCTGGTATTTACTATGTTACTTTTCCTGTTGCATTTTGAGTGTTTGTTGCGGAGGACTGTATAAATTATGCGAATAACTCTTGTATTTGCATCAGGACAAAAATGCAAACCAAAAACACTCGAATATTCTATCAGAATAAGTAATTTTGTCCATCTTATTACGAGTACTGTGGCTTGTGTGTGTGTGTGTGTGTGTGTGTGTGTGTGTGTGTGTGTGTGTGTGCGCGCGCGCGCGCGCGTGTGCGACTGAGTGTGTGTTGCAGATATGTGTGGTAATACAATACATTGTATTTCTTAGCTTAACCGTTAGAGAGACTCAGTAGTAACATTGTGGTAAGTTGGAGAGATAAATAGTTAGATGCATGCTCTGATACACAGATGGGCAACAGCAGATAAAGTGAGCAAGTTTATGGCTGCTGATTCATCGTCAGCAAACTGGAGCACCTGATGACTGGTCTTTACCTAGATCTATAAGTGGCCTTTATCAAAACTACTTGAAAAATTGTCGCCTATATCATGGGAGAGAAGCAGCTCCAGCGGTGTATTCTCCCACAGAGCACCTCGTTACGGTCGCTGCGGGCAGAGAGAGGTGGTATTCTTCTATGTCACGTAGTAAGTGAAAATTTTGCGTTGGGAGACGGAGGTTATTCATCAAGAGGTTTTGCGTACGAGTAGTGAAGCTTTTGCAGGGAAATAACACTCTCACGCTTCACTGCGCTTGTGTGTTAAGATGAATCTCTCAGCATGACTTTAGTTACTTTGTTACTTTGAAAATGTGCTCTTTCTTTTTGTTATGTTTCTAAGTGTTAATTGAATACATTATTTTTTATAGTCTCAGCTCCATTATTTATGAGGTGTGAAGAGAAGACTCTAGTATATAACCTGTGTTGTCGCCTCAGAATACATGTGGTGCTGCCGTAATCTGGTTCGATGATGATTGAGGGAACCATAAACTTGCACGTATGGACTAATTACTGCCTGTGTGGTGCGCTGCAATGGTGTTTCTGCCATGCTTGCTCTTGTGTAGTTTGGTAAGTTTCGTATGACGAGCAGAAAAAGAGGTGTTTTTTTTTTTACAGAAGATGAAGATAACAGCGAGGGAAATTAAAAGATGTTATATTCAAATTTCATACTCAGAAAAAGTTTTAAACTGAATAACCTAATAAATCAAGAATTTTTTAATATCATTATATAGCTAAAAAAAAAACTGATACCTGCACAAGATTAGCGGAGAAGATAACAAACTAACGTTCACTGACAAAAAAAAAAAAGGTGCAAAGAAGAATCAACATTGTTTAGCATTCATGTTCAAGTAGAAAGATTTAAAGACGATGGAAAGGAAAGAAAGAGTTTTATAATTATAGTTGAATACAAGATACCTTCGTTGACAAGAAAAGAATATGAAAAAGAAAGAAAATTGAGCATTGTAAAGCACCCGTGCTCACAAAGTAGTTTCCCCTCCATTTTTCCTCACCTTTATTCACCCTGACATTTGCCTTGCATCAGCCTGCGCTCCTCATCACCACGAGCACCGCCACTCGACATCAGGTAGCAGGAGGCCCTTTACTGCAGCACCTGGGCACCACACACTCGCCTGGTCGCTGGGTGATTCAAACCGCTGGAAACTCAAGTGCCTTTGTTCATTTTGACGTGGTGATTCCAATCTACCTCATTCACCTTGCCACGTAATGAGCGCAGGTGTCATCAAAGGCTATGGTCATATTCTTTAATTCCAGCGAGAGAGGAAAAATAATATAAAAAGTAATTGCTAAGGGTATTCTGTGTGTGTGTGTGTGTGTGTGTGTGTGTGTGTGTGTGTGTGTGTGTGTGTGTGTGTGTGTGTGTGTGATCAGTATTCCAAATGCCAACAAAAATTCCGGCCAGCAAAGTGTCGAGGCACGTGGAATCCGGCACCACCTTGGCTTTCCAGGTGTTTGCACTTTCTCGTTCCCTTACCTGCTTAATTAGGGAGCCCGGCGATCCAGCCTGCTCTATGGTAATTGCGTTCACAACTGTACTGAGACATGCTCTTTTTTTTTAATTAATATCAGTGCTCTTCTTATGTGAGATGATTTTGTTTTTCTTTCTCTCGTATGTATTTTCCCACCTCTTTCCTGTTATTGATCAGGCGTACGGTAATTGTTGTGACAAAAACACGTCATAGTTACATTAAAAAAAACATACACACAGAGATAACTACGGGTTTACATTCATGTGTAGGTAGATAGATAGACTGACAGACATGAAGACAAATAATTAGGTAAGTAAATAAATTGCTAGATAAATACATACATACATACATACATACGTACATACATACATACATACACACATACATACATACACACATACATACATACATGCATTGAAGGAAAGGAAAACAAAGATACCTACATACATACATGCACACATAAAAACCTTGATGGATAACTGACACCTTCAAAAAAACATTTGCCTTTGCAAGTGTTTCTACCTGGAATCAAGATATTTTTACTTGTCATGTTTCACTTTCAAAGCAGGTAAGCTTAGAACGCGGTATTCCTAATGTGTTCAACTTGAGAATAAGAAGAAAAGAGAAAAAAGATTGCAAAGGAAAGAGGAGAGGAGAGAAGTGGGGAAAGGTGAGAAGAGAAAAGGAGAAGAGAGGAAAAAAGATGACAAAATGCAGTAATGAAAGCAAATTAGCAAGGAAAAATAAGAAAAGAGTGACTATCCATTGTTCATGTGACGTGACGAGACATGCTGATCTTAATACGAAAACATTGCCCTTATCTCTTGTTACTGTTTGGTCCACAGTATGCTTTGCTTTCCCTGCTTTCTTGTTTATTTTGTCGTTTAGCCTTAGAGATGAATGAAGATTCTTTCATCATATTTTTACACACCGCGTAGTGTAGTGGTTAGCACGCTCGGCTCACAACTGAGAGGGCCTGGGTTCGAGTCCCGGGTACGGCGAGGCAAATGGACAAGCCTATTAAAGTGTATCTAGCCCCTGTTCACCTAGCAGCAAGTAGGTACGGGACGTAACTCGAAGGGTTGCACCCTCGCTATCCCGGTATATAGTGTGTGATGTGGTTTCAACCCTACCCGAAGATGAGCTCTGAGCTCGCTCCGTAGGGAAAGGCTGGCTGGGTAACCAGTTGGCGACCGCGACAGTAAAAGATCTGTACTCTCTCTCTCTCTCTCTCTCTCTCTCTCTCAGTGTTTCCTTCTCTCCTTTCCGTTTCCTCGCGGATTCCTGTTCCTCTTTCTTGTTTGAAAATGTTTGTGTTGTTCCTGTTTTCATTGTTCTCCCCTGAATACTATACCTCCTCCTCTCTTCTCCTTCTTCATCAATTTCCTAGCTTTACTGTCTTTCTTTCTTATCTTCCGTTTCATCGTACGTCTTACCTTGTATTCATCTTGGCCGTTCGCCTTTCATTTCTTGATTCTATTCTTTTCTTTCCCTTTTCTTTATGTTTGTGTCTATTTTCTGGTGTAATGTAACTTGTTCACTCTTTTTTGTGTGTGTTGTTTCGTCTTTCGCTCTTTTTTATGTTTCTTTGTTTTGTTTTTCTTTCAGCTGTCGGTTCTTTTTCCTGTCATTATTCCAGTTTCGAGTTACTTCTCTTCCTGCTTCTTTTTGTGTCTTTTTCCAACTTTTAAAACTTTGCTTTGTGCATTTCTTCAAGAGTTTTTGCTCTGTATGTATATGTGTATATGTATTCATGTATATATGTATGTATATTTAACTTTCGTTTTATGTGCATGTTAAGTAGTTAGTGTCTGTCTTTCTGTCTGTGTTTCTGTCTTTATTTGTTTTTGTCTATCTGTCTTTGTTTGTATGCCCGTCTCCCTGTCTGTCCGTCTGTCTGTCTGTCTGTTTGTATGTATGTATGTATGTATGTATGTCTTCCTGTCTTTATTTGTTTTTGTCTGTCTGTTTTTCATTCTGTCTTTGTTTGTCTGTCCTTCTGTTTATTTGTCTGTCTGTCTTTCTGTGTGACTCTCTCTCTCTCTCTCTCTCTCTCTCTCTCTCTCTCTCTCTCTCTCTCTCTCTCTCTCACACACACACACACACACACACACACACACACACACACACACACACACACACACACACACACACACACAAGCATAAAAAGGTAGACGTAAGCCCTGGAATCCAAATTAAATGCAAAGTGAGGCAGAATAGCAAGCCAAGCGAGTCGCCTTTTGGAAGCAGCGGCCGTAATGACTGGGAAAATCTTGCGTATCATAATTAGGACCTTTGCTTAATGACGCTTAACGGGAGGGTCATTATTTTCACTATTTTTTTTCTAATGCATAACAATTCCCACAGTGGCGTTAATATATTTAGTACTTCTGTAGGAATATATGATTTATTTCACCGGCATTATTCATTCATTACACTGTTCCTCTGCTTGGCGAATTTATACTGCCTATCGTGAGGTTGGTTATTTCAACTATTTGTAATGCATATTGACTCACAGGTTGAAGCTAATGTATCAAATGTTCATGTAGGATTGCTATGTGTTTATTTATTTATGCGACTGTTCCTCTGCTTAGTGAATCTGGAATTCATTGTTATATTCACTGTTCAAATTATTCCAGTACCTTTGCCTATTTTTTTTCTTTTTCGTATCAAGTCATCTCTTTTTAACTGACTGCCTTCAACCTGTTTCTCACAGACACAGTGTTGTATCGCTTGCTATCCTCTACTAATACTTTCATGCCAAGTGTTCTTCTGATCTTGTTAACTGCATACCTACCCTTCTTCCGCCTCGATGCATTAGTTTTTTTTCTTTTCTCAGCTCTATTCTGTCCATGTATCTAATTCAACTTTTAACCAGTATATTCCATCATTTCTATCTTCCTCTGGTAAACTCTTGAACTTCCTACTTACTTCTGCATTCCCACCTACCTGACTTAAAGTGGGAGGTTTCAAGACATTAATCCTTTTGTTTGACGAATTCTGTTGATTCTGATCATGAACTGGCGCCTCATTGGCCATTTTATTTATTGACATTTTGATTGCCCTTGGTCGGCTCTCCTCCTACATAGAAATTGTACTGCTGTAATGGACAGTGAAGGTAGTGGAATAAAACATAAAGAGTAGTTAGTAGGTCGTTTAAAGTTGAGCGCATTATCATATATACAAATCATAAATGAATTTTCTGTGTGAGGGTAATGAATTTATGAGTTGAGGGTGTAGGAGGGTGAGGGAGGGAGGTATCGGCTAGCTCTTACCATACCCGTACAGTGTAAATAACGTACGTCACACACACTCAATCATGAATCACCAATTTTCCTGTTTGTCTTAAACTTGAAAGTCTCTGTATGAATGTTCCTATAGTTATTACATTATGCTTTCCCACCGTATCTCTTCCCCGTGACCAGCGTGAGTGCAGGTGCAAGAGAGACTATTTACTTGGCCGTGACGGAGGACACGTGATGTAGCGGCTCCCCGTCCCTCCTAACATAAAACACCTGACGGCCGATCGAACACTTTCCTGGGGCTACACAAATTCAGGAACCCCGAAAGCAATACCTGGAGGAATATTGCACCAGAGCATGAAATTTTGCTTGGGGGAAAAGCAAAGAAAAACAATATCGAAGCTGAATTTGAAACTGGAACACGGTAGCCTGTCAGTAGCTTTTGAAATAGTGTCAGGAATCCTAGACGCGGTTAATCAACCCAGTCTTCTGCCAAACCCACCACCTGCAGGTACGATGGCGCGCAGGACAATGAGCCCCGGAGGAAGGCGAGCGAAATGAGGCCCCTCCGTGCATTGCTAATGAATTCGGCAAGCGTGGCGACCCCACTTAGTCCTTGGGCTTTTATTCAGCGACTACACCAGTTCCAAGACGCCCCAGGGACTCAGAGAAAAGCACGGGCAACCTCAGGAACTCCAGTTAAGGGAAAGAAGGGAGTGGGGTAAGAGACGAGGGAGGGAAAGAGCTGGCGCCTGCAGCCAATCCACCTCACTTCTTTTCTCCTCTTCTTTCTCTTACATTTTCTTCACAATTTCTAAACTTGCACCAATTTTCGCCACACTTAAGCTCGCACGACTCCATACGTGAAGTGTAACGCTCTTCATTCTCTTCCTCATACCGCTGCTGAACTGACACAAAAACTGTGGATGGCGAGAAAATAGGGTGAGCCGAAAACGAGAGGCACAAAACAGAGGTGGTCGACGTCACGTCCCAGCCAGCCAATACAATATCACGGGGAAGCTGAGCGGCCTCTCAATAGGAGCCTTTGATTCCCTCACTTTTTGCGAGTGGATACCTATCTTTAGCCTCGTGGCGCGTCTTACTTATCTCCTCCTTAGATCGCATTTTTATTTCTCCTTCTCTGACTTTCCCCTTCACCTCAAAGCGTGACTAAGGTTCAGGATCAGTGAGGGATAGATGGTCGTAGATTTGAGGTGAGAGTTACTCTTCACGTGTTTCTTTCACCTTGCAGTCTGGAAGTGTTAAGACGATGTACATGGAGGATTTGTTTTGGTGTGTAGATTGTAGTTAGGTTCAGAATATCTTACTGTAACTATGTGAGTTTAGTGACGGGAGGCGTCTGAGAGAGAAAAAATTACAGGAATACATATGATATTCAACTCTCTCTCTCTCTCTCTCTCTCTCTCTCTCTCTCTCTCTCTCTCTCTCTATCTCTCTCTCTGCTCTCTAGCTCTCCAGAGACCGGAAATAAATTGACAACTTAAAGTGTAAATGTAGTATTTCACGGCATATTGAGTTGGGTGGTTGTGTGTTTTTTTTTCCTGTGTGTGTGTGTGTGTGTGTGTGTGTGTGTGTGTGTGTGTGTGTGTGTGTGTGTGTGTGTGTGTGTGTGTGTTGGCGCCGCAGTGCAGTCTAGTTCACCTGATCCCTTTATTAGCGCGAGGAGACAGGTATGGTTATAGCATCGCCTCGGGACTCACTCTCGTGGTCTCGGAGTTTCTTTATCTGTTTTGTTATTCAGTTTGCTATTTAGTTCGTGATTCAGTTTGCTGCGTGGATGGTTCGTTGGTTGTGTTATTAGTAAAATAAGAAAATAGTCAATTGTTTGTTTCCTGCTGTTAGCTAGTTATTTGGGGATTTAGTTAAACAGATGAGAGGTTACCTAGTTCATCACGTAATTATGTGCGTATCTATTTCTTTATTTGATTAGTCAGTTTGTGTGTTCATTAATTATTAAAGATTACCTCATTACTTATAGTTTTAATCTTTTATATTGTTTCTTCGTGTATGGCACCATCTATATCAACCTTTTACTTATTTTTTTCATCACATATTGTATGTTTACTCATCTGTATTGAACGATGTACATTTCTCGTTTTCGTACATATTTGGAAATGGTGTGCATGTTGCAAAAGACTCTCCCTCTCTTTGTGCTTAGTGTGAATTTTTCGTATGTCCTTTCTTTTATCTGTAGACTCATAGAAAGCCAGATCTCTTGGAGGCCACACTAATCCAGACCGAAGCTGTCCGTGTAAAGAACAATGAAAAGTTTGGAGCGCCCGATATTAATAATTCCCCTGTGTGTGTGTGTGTGTGTGTGTTTGTGTGTGTGTGTGTATGTGTGTGTGTTTGTGTGTTTCGTATATACAGTGAATCGTTCATGTTCAGGCAGCACAATTTGTTCCTGAAAAAATACAGGATTGTGAACTTGCTCACCCTGAGTCGCTGGGGGAACAGAACTCAATGCTGACTGTTGCTCCTTTTTTTATTTGTTCACTTGTGTACCTTTAGTTTCTGCGTGGGGAATGTATTTGCTCGGTTAAACCTCTGAAAAAGTTGTATAGTGGAAAAGAAATCAGCAATATGTCGATCTTAATCAGGATGAGGTAGTGAAACACGGCTAGCCGGCACCATAGAGTTTATAAGCTCATCACCGAGACCAGCAAGTATGTTATGTCAGAATTTTTACATATCTGAGTTGGTGTGTACTTTTTTTGGCTAACCATCTTCAAAACTCTTGTTATGTAGTATTTTAATCGATAATAGGTATTGAAATATGACATAGAGGGGCCGTAGGGATTGCCGCATTATGAAAAATCATTAGTGCTACTTGTTTTAGTTTGTTCTAATTCTTTTCAGTTTCAAAAAAGTAACTAACAGATAACTTAAAGAAAAATCAACACGTATATGTTATAGTCTCACCTATTCATCTTTCTATATTAAGTAATTTTGTCTTCAACTGGCATACCATGAACTTGCGAGCCGTCTTACGTGCTAGTATGATAAATAAATCCCAATCAAACCTATAGACAGCATTAAGCACTATAGACATGTACAGGTCACATGGTACACAGAACAAAGGAGTAAAACAGGAAGCGTCTCAGGAGGAAGAGTGGAGTTGAGGAAGCAGTGAGAAGAGGCAGAAGGTAAACATAATAAAGAACCACCAGGAATCGGTCTCTTATTGCTTTCTTTCTCCTCCAGGCCCGTCACTTCCTTCTGGTAGCAGCCACATTTTGCAGCCCCGTCGCGATCAGATGCAGTGAACGATGACTTAGCATGGACTGGTGCGCCGCGGTTCAGAATATGTGTCTGTGCGTGTGTCTGTGTAGGTGTATGACTCTCCATGTTGTTTTCTATTTTTCTAGTTTTTTTTTTTTATTGTTTTACTGGTTTCCTTGTTTGTTTACCCTGTTTGTTTGTTTTCTTTGCAGTTTAAATTTCCTCTCTCTCTCTCTCTCTCTCTCTCTC
>CM035186.1:11906883-11919712 GCA_020233015.1 Callinectes sapidus | reverse complement strand
TCTCTCTCTCTCTCTCTCTCTCTCTCTCTCTCTCTCTCTCTCTCTCTCTCTCTCTCTCTCTCTCTTGCACACCGCTACATTATATATTCCGTTATTCATATACAGCTGCTATGTATACTACTTGAGCACTCACTAGAGAGAGAGAGAGAGAGAGAGAGAGAGAGAGCGTTGCTAGATGCGTCGACTCTTTCTAAATGGATAAAGTTACGCTGGAAGTGAATTTGGTATTACAATTTTCAGTGGACATTTCATTCTACAACAACAAAGTCCCGATTGTTCATGGCCTTCCTGTTTTTATTTCCCCCCCTTTATCCGTTTTATTTTTGTCCTGGTATCGTTTTGGTAAATAAGATTACATGCAATTTCATCTTTGTAAATAAAAAAAAATTATATGTAATTTTCCTCCTTCCCCTCCCTCTTTCGTGTTCCTCCCCCTCTTCCCCTTCCCTCACTGTCTCGTTTCTCCCCTTCTCTCCCTTCTTCTGCCTCGTTCCTCCTCTTCCCTCTCTGCCTCGTTTCGTTCCCTCTGCTCCACTCCATCTCTCCCCTTTTCCTCCCCTTTCTTCCCCGTTTGTCCTTTCCTCACTCATCACCTCCCTTTCCTCTCCTCTCCCTGTCTCTCAACGTCCCTTTCCCCTTCACAATTCGCCCTGCTGTTCCCATCCATTCCCTCTCAGCCCAATCTACCTCACACATCTCCCTCCCTTGCTCTGCCACACCCATCTTCTCTCATCCTTCTTGGTCTCTTCGCCACAGGTTAGCGGTCTGCGCCCCGGAACACGCTACACCCTTAAAATCTTCGCCGTAAACACAATGGGCCGTTCCCAACCGTATATTTTCACCGCCTTTACTCTCACCGATGTGGCTGAGCGTCGTACAGGTGAGTAGAGCAGGTGAGGGAAGGGACAGGTAAGAGATACAGGTAAAGGAGTGCTGTGGAGGGAAAGATGTGACGTTTATTACAAGATGGATGCTGGAGAAGGTAAGAGGAGGGAGAGGCGAGGCGAGGGATAAGGTAAAGAAGTGCTTTGGAGGCTTGCGGAGGGGAAACAGTGACGCAGATGGGGTAATGGATGAGGAGCAAGGTAAAGTAAGGTGGGGAGGTGCAGGGGAGCTCTGGAATAGGTAAAAATGAAGGAAAAATATTGAGAGAGAGAGAGAGAGAGAGAGATAATAAGGTAGGCGTGTCCGGGAAAGAAGAAAAGAGAGAGAGGGGAAAATATGAGGTAGTGAGAGGAGTAAAGTGGAACATTTTGCCGTGTCTAGGTAAAGGAGATCTTCCCTGGATGAGTGAGGAGATGAGGAGGAGCGCGGAGTACCATTCTGTGTGATGAGTGAATGTGAGGCCAGTACTCTTCCTTTCTTATAAGTGAGCACAGCTGGACAAGACACAACAATCTTTTTCCTATCGGCAACTGTCAGTAATAAGGATAAGAAAAGGGTGACGTATGTTTTTTATAACGTAATCCATTCATTGCAACAGGAAACAGGTAGCATCACAGGAAGTAAGGCAGGAAGTCTTCATAAGCGTGTTCATTAACGTTAGCAATGAAAAGCAATACATTTAGCATTTTTTTCACAGACCAAACACTAAATTTGACTGTAGAACAATTAAGACATTTCATAGTGACTGGTAATTAGGAAACAGCATCACAGGAAGTAAGGCAGGAAGTCTCAATAAGCGTGTTAATTAAAGTTAGCAATGAGAAAGAATAAATTTAGCATTTTTTCATCAGTTCAAACATTAGATTTGTCTGTAAAACAATTAAGGCATTTCATAGTGACTAATAATTATGGGGAAGGTGTACCACGTGACAGTCAAAAGGTTAAAGGGAGTGCTGGTGTCCATCTTTCCACACAGGTATATCAGTTACCAGAACAGTATAGGTGAACAGATGGTGATAAACTCTTAACCTATTTATTGATATAAATACATTTAGTTATATGGGAAAAAGAAAGTAATAGACCTCGTTACGTACCTGTTGATATGAATAAGTATATTTATATGTGAAAAAGATAATAGTAGATTCCTTAGCTACCTATGAATATGAATAAGTACATTTAGTTGTATTTCCCTCACTATATTGTGTCAGATTTGTCCTCTGTGGTGTTATTAAGTATAGCACAGGTGAACAAAGCGAAGGGACGGCAAACTTCACTTTATTCTATATGTAAAATGACAGTGAGGTTACATGTCTTCATTACTAAGAACTGACAACTCTGCTCCTCCCAAGTATTATTTAATTCATCGTACGGCACAGGTGAACAAGATAAAGGGATAAATGGTGCAATTCTCTCCCTACCTGTCGAAATCGTGTAATATATCTGCAGTTGGGGAAGAGAATGAGGCAGTGTTGTCTTTTGGTGCCAGTATTACTTAGTCAATGGTGCAGCACAGATGTGTTGTCCAGTGCCGGTGAATTGTTTATGAATGTTAATGAGACATGGCGGGGCTGTGGTGGAGCTGCGTCTACAGTCCAGGTGCAAAAATCCAAAATGATAATTGGAACCTCTGAAATAGTCATAAGAATATTAGGAACAGGTAGTAATAGTAATAATAGTAGTAGAAAAAAAAGAAGGGGAAGGAACAGGAAATTAAACTTAAACAAGGGAAATAACAGACAGAGGAAGAGTAGAAATGATATTGTAGTGAGGTTTACAGTACAAAACGTTACCAATAAATGCTTCATCTCTCTCTCTCTCTCTCTCTCTCTCTCTCTCTCTCTCTCTCTCTCTCTCTCTCTCTCTCTCTCTCTCTCACACACACACACACACACACACACACACACACACACAAGCACATTAATGATTCACCAGCAGATACCTTCACTTAATACCTCACGCTGCACATCTGTTTTCCGTCCAAGTGTAATTTAATAGACGCCCTTACCTCGCGGCTGCTCACGCCATGATAACGCCAAGTGGCACAATGGATTGCACCGCCGCCTCTACCCATTTCTTGCATTACCGTAACATCTCCACATTACTAATAACGTTAGCACTATTTATTAACGCTACTCTTTCACTCAAGCAAGGGTTTGGTGTGTACTAACGTTTTTCTCTCTCTTTTTTCCCTCTATTTTTCCTGCTTGGCCTGGTGGTGGTGCAGCGCTGGGGGCAGGACAGGAGGGAGAGCCGCTCAGTCCTGTGGTGGGGGCTGTGCTGGGAGGCGTGGCGGCTGTGGTGGTGCTGACGGCTGTGGCGCTGGTGGTGGCTAAGTGTCGGCGCAGCGGGACCCCTGAGGACGCTGGGTGAGTCTCAGGTGACAGGTGGAGGTGCTCAGGAAAGGAGGAGGGAC
Organism: Callinectes sapidus; assembly: GCA_020233015.1. Lineage (NCBI taxonomy): Eukaryota > Metazoa > Arthropoda > Malacostraca > Decapoda > Portunidae > Callinectes > Callinectes sapidus. The sequence continues at coordinate 11,916,414 of CM035186.1, read as the reverse complement.
TGAAGACACGACTCTTTTATCTCTCGCGCTTTTCCTGATGTTAAAATATTGCTTCTTCCGTCTGCTCCTGTGTGTGTGTGTGTGTGTGTGTGTGTGTGTGTGTGTGTGTGTGTGTGTGTGTGTGTGTACATATGTGTTTGTTTGTGTTAATGTGTGTTTTTTGTGTGTTGTAAAAAGAAGAAAGAACGAAAAGAGAAAAAGAAAAAAGAAGAAAAGAAAGGTTTATCCAACGGTATACACACACTAAAAACCTTCATACCGGAGAAAGAGAGAGGGTGTGGGGGGGGGGTGTAGGCTTAAGACTAGAACACTATCCTAATGGTATATTGCTTGCACCGTGGTGGGTATCGTGCTGAGGTGGTATCGGTCCCTGTGTGGCGCCCTCAGGAGCATTATCGTGTGGCGGTGTCTTGTGGCGCGGACCAGGCGAGGCGAGTCAGGTGGAGCAGGTGGTGTAGGCGTGAGTGACGCAGCAAGCCCCTCCCAAGTTTCTCCAGGGCTTCTCGGTGTCTGGTAGTGTGTGTGTGTGTGTGTGTGTGTGTGTGTGTGTGTGTGTGTGTGTGTGTGTGTGTCAGAGAGAGAGAGAGAGTACGAGTAAATATATAAGCGAAAATAATCGCAAGAGGGCTTGACTTAAGCAATATCTCAGTGTTCTGTGAAAATGAAGTTATAAAGATACGACGATGAGGACAGGAAAGGGGGATAATGAGAGACCGGGAGCTGCAGGAGGTGGATGAGGACGACGACTAGAGGGAGGAAGAAGGGGACGAGGAGGAGGAGGAGGAGGAGGAAAAGGAGAGAGAAATAAAGGTCCTTGAACTAGTGAAGCGAAGGCCAAAGAGAAAGTGAGAGCCAGGAAAGGGGAAACGAGGACTGAACTAGACTAAGAATAAAGGTACATACGGTTTCAAGGAGAGAGGGAAAAGGGGCCCCTGGAGAGGAAGGATCGAGGCCCAGGGGGGAGGTAAGAGCTGCGACAGAGAGCACCTGGGGGAGGACGAGGAGGAGGAGAAGGTGAGAGATGCAGATTACCTTGCCTGACTCCACCACTACATTATCGCCGCCCGGAGCCTTCTCTTAATTAATGGAGTCGTTGGGGAGGAAGGCAGGACAGGAGGGAGCATGAGGGGCAAAGGGGAAGGCCGTTGTGAGGGAGGAGAGAAAGAGAGAGCGAAGGGAGAGGAAGGGAGGATAATTTGTGGAAAAGGGGACGAGAGAGAGGGTATAAGGAGGAGAGACTGACAGACAGAGAGAGAGGGAGAGATTCAGAGATCGTTTTCACCGTCGCAAGATACGTTAGGAAGTCGTCTTTATCCTGTCTCATTGTCACCGTGAATTAATCGATGCACGAGGCCATGGTTGTCTTAATGAAGCTCGTGGTCTTAAACAGCCTTAAGTTAGGGTGTCTCCTGTCGGCCTCGTGTGTGACCAGGAGCGCGAGGACAAGGAGGCAGCAGTGTCAGCTTAAACGTCGTGCTGGGGTGTTGCTGCATCGATTACACTGTTCCTCTGGTGTTAATACCGCTGCAATGGACACTATACACCGCACTGCCACCACCTCTACTGATGCGAATTGTAATGACGTTCAGTTTAGACCAGCAGGTTAGTTTATTACATTACACTGTTCCTCTGGTGTTAATCCCGTTGCAGGTAAGTTAAGACAAGTAGGTTAGTTTATTACATTGGGTTAGGTTAGGATAGGAATAGACTGATCGATTACACCGTTCCTCTGGTCTTAATATCCTTATCTTTTGGCTGACTCTTTCGGACCTAGAAGAGGGCTGGCAGATTAATGAGGGGTTTTTTCATTGCCTTTTCCTATGGCCAGCTTCTCCCTCTTACATAAAAAATAGTAGTAGTAGTAGTAGTAGCAGCAGTCCTTGTTCACACCATTCAGCTCCCACCTAACATTAGTACCAACGATAATGGCAATAGTATAGTGACCTGATGTCATTCCCAGGTGAGGTACGATCGTGAGCCAGCCACTTGTAACGTGTAATGCATTTCGTGACACTTAATGAAACACTCTCCCGGTAGGCGATAAATTTCACTCCACTCGCTTCGGTATGCACGCGTCCCTGCCGTCACTCCTCATCCGTCCCTCTTCCTCCTCCTTCAGTGATGAGAAAGAATGGCATTTTCTCAAACTCGCTCTCTAGGCCGCGTCAAGAGTTCCTGCTTCAATGAGTGAGCACAGCGCCCCTCCATCATTCACCCGCGTCCACGTATCAGTATTTCATCCTCCTCGCGTGGAGAAAGAGAAGGGAGGAAGAGGAGGAGATGGGAGCTAAGAGGATAACCTGCATTTTTTACTCGTCTATTGGGAGTGTTTGTAAGGTGTGTTATGGTCGATCTCTCTCTCTCTCTCTCTCTCTCTCTCTCTCTCTCTCTCTCTCTCTCTCTCTCTCTCTCTCTCTCTCTCTCTCTCTCTCTCTCTCTCGTCTGTATCATTTCCTCCAGCGGTGTTAATGAGGCACCATTGTTAAGGGGAAGTTTTCAAGTAGATTTCTAACTAATTCGTCGATCGCTCGTCGTCTGGACAACGTAATTGCAACACTCCGCCCATTTGTTTGGTCGCCCTGAGTAATGGCTGCGCTGGACGATGAAATTTGCCGTCTGGTCGATGGGGTGTAGTACATCTCCGTGACCTGGAGTATCGGTCACTGCTCACCCCGCGACCACACGGCCAGGCAGCTGCACTTACTTCATATGGATCACCTGTCCGGAGCTAACGCGGAATAATTATCATTAGCCTGAGTAGCTGAAAGTGAAACGTGGCTATTTTGTGCTCTGTCTCCGTTAAAGGTATTGTGTTTTGATGTATTTAAATTGTGTCATGAAAATAAACGATGTCATTTGGGAGATAATCGTTTTCATCAGGGAGACTATCTTGAAGTGAAATATGAATTGTTGTTGTTTTTTTCCACGGTTTACTTTCATTGTGTTCGTTGATCAATTCATTTATTATTTTTGATAGTTTTCTTTTTCAACTTTATTTTATGGAGTACATGTAAGTCAACGATGATTAGGACTATATCCAGAATACCTTTACGTGGGGATGGTGCTGTCTTGTACGAGTATCACGTCTTAGTGAGAGATGATGTGTTTTTTACCATGGCGAGATATACAGTCGAATTATTATCATTATCTTGAGTGTCTAGAACCGAAATGTAGTTGTTATGTATTTCATCTTCGTTACAAATGTCGAGTTCCAACGTTCCCTCATTTGGCGCAGCATATCACTCTGAAATAAGGTTAATGATTTCCACCAAAAGTCACAGCGATTTTTCTCTCTTTTTTTTCATAATTATATGCATTCCGTTGAGCATATAGAAAAAAAAAGAAACATTTTATACTGAATGCCCTTTAAAAGTATCTGATTATATAAATGTCTAATATCTTTGGTGAAATCCGGCTGTTTTTGTAATGAATATGCTATGCGTGTTGAAAAATAGTTTAGTAATATTTTTCATTCAGTTTAGCCGGGCGGAATAAAACGCTACTATTTTATTCTGATTCTCTCCCTCTCCCCCGCCCACCGCCCTCGGCCCCGCGCGTACCGCCATGTTAATGTGGGTACTGTGCTTTTAACAATTTCCATTCCAGCTTAGAAACTTCCATTTATAACAGTGCGGTAATAATTTCCACTGCCGCTTAAGTGTTTCCTCCCTCGCAGCGCCGTAACTTAATCGCTGCGGGAGAACACTAAGAAAAAAAAATACACCCGAGAAATGTCATATACAAACACAGACACGTATTTCCACCCGCAGCGTTTGTCTCGGGGTAATGTCGCCACGCAGAGTCGACCAATCCTCTTAGCACAAACCTGAGTATGTCTTTCCCTGCTGCTCTGGAAGGGGAGGAGAAAATAATAGGCGAAGGAATAAGATTAAGAACAGTTGATACCTTCACCCCTTCAGTATTGGGACGCTTTTTCATATTTATTCTGCTCATTATTTGTCGATTTTATACGGCTTCATAAATTCACGTGGGGATTGAAATAGTACACAGTCTGGCCATTAATCTTCTGCCCTCCATACGCCGTTCGTAATGTCAATAAAATGTAATCATACCCAAAAAATCGTGCTAGAAAATGTGTCCCAGTACTGAAGGCATTAACACAAACCCAAGTACATTTTTCTCTGGTATTCTTGAAAAGGAAAAGAAAAAGAATAAGTTGAGGATTAAGTTTAAGAACAGTAGCGACCTAATGACGACTTAAAGTACCAGTGGATTAATGACTGTGGTGTTGTGAGCATGAACATCTGGCAACAATTATGCTTCTGTGGGTGGCGGGTAGTGGTAGTGGTGGTGGTGGTGGTGGTGGTGGTGACAGTAATGTATTTCTCCGTATGTGTGTATTGGGTGAAGATGGGTGTGTATTGGAGTGTTAGTTACGGCTCCTCGCCAAGGCCATGTCCTATGAGAGTATTTGTGTGTGTGTGTGTGTGTGTGTGTGTGTGTGTGTGTGTGTAAAGATGGTGTAGGGATGAATTACTTACATGGTCTTAGTGTGTGTGTATGGGTATGTGTGTGTGTATTTGTGTGTGCGCGAGCCATTGGAGGGGGTAGACGGAATATATTCATGAGGGGGGAGAAGGAAGAGGAGAAGGAGGCAGTATGGCATCTTAGGAACTGAAATATATAAAGCGGAACCGTGTAGCGTCAATGCTATAAATTAACCAAAGAGAGGCAACACGCGGCCCCCTGAAAAAACGTCAAGGTGAAAAAGCGGGAAAAAATGTACCATAAAGTCCTGACAAGAGGGAAAAATAAGTATCACAAGATAAAACCAATGGAGAAAAAATACCAGTCCTTAAAGGGAAAAAGTGTAGATACATATACAACATACCATAACTTCCTGTAGATATACCACGCCCTCGCTACCCCATGCAAAAAAAATAAATAGAATTAAATCAATAAGGAAAATACTCAAAGAAAAAATAGCAGAAAGAAAAACGGTGAAGATCATTTAGGAAAGAAATATAGAGATACACCTACAACATACCATAATTTCCTGTAGACATACCCGTTCCCCACCCGCCAAAAAAATAATATATAAATAAAATATCCAAAGAAAAATTACAAGAAAAAAAAGTGCAAGTCACTGAAAAGTAAATACACACAGTAGCTTTGAAAAAAAAAAAGATGATAAGTAGATAAACAAAAAAAAAATAATAAAATAAAATAAAAAAAACTTTTCATCACCACTTAGACCAAGATTAGAAAACGTGAGATTAGAAAAAAAATAAAAAGTACTGAACGGAGTACTTACCTGTAGCAGCAGAAAAAAGTGTGTCGATGCATGCACTAATGGATATTTCTACTGCAGGACGAGGAAGGGCGGTGACGAGGGCGTGGGTGAAGCAGGGTACAAGGCAGCAGGGAAAAGTGGCAGCCAGCAGGAAGCATCCCACGACACTGCTGGACCCGACTTGGTATCTACTTCCCAAGGTGAGTGACAGCAGCAGCAGGAGGAAGAGAGGGGGAGGGAGGCGGAGGGAATGTTGAGGAGCGAACGAGAAAAGGTGAAGGAGAATGAGCGGCAAGAATGATGGATGGTATTAAAAAAAAGGGAAAAAAAGGAGGGGTGGAAGAGTAGGTCGAGGAGGAAAGTGGTGAGACAGTAGTGAGAAAGTGAGGGTGGAGGAAGAGCAGGAGTTACTGCGATGATGAAGAAAAAAGGAGATACAGGAGAAGGAAGAGGTAGAGGAGAAGGAAGTAAATGCAGGAAATGAGGACAAGGAAACGGTTGACAAAGAGGAGGAAGTTGTGGTGGAAATGTGGAGGGTGTGCTTGAAAAAGAGGAGGACGAGGATGAAGATATATGAATATTCAAGAAGTAGCTAGAAATAACCTCTCAAAAGTGGAATGTCACACGCACACACACACACACACACACACACACACACATATACAGACAGCCGCGCGCCCGACATGCACATATAGAAAAAGGAACTGGTTTGATGACATTCAATTTTAGAGGGAGAGAGAGAGAGAGAGAGAGAGAGAGTGAGTGTGTGTGTGTTCCAAGTCCACTATCTCATTCTTTACATGCTTTGGTAATTAGTGATAATGATATAATTTTGAGACGCCTCTATTGTTTTCCATTAATTCTAATCACCAGTAATGGCAGACGGAGAGGCAAGGCTGTAGCACACTCCTACACACACACACACATCACATCCCGAGCACGGCGTTCCCCTCACCACTCCACATTCCCGCACCACGTACCTTTACTCACGCACCACAAACTCCGCACTCCACCCACAAACACACGCACACACACACGCGCCACGCTATGCACCTCACACTCACGCACTGCAACACTATACCCACTTCCACTTACCCCCAACGCTTCACTCCACGCCACACTGCACTCAAGGTCTGGCCATGGACACTTAGCGCTTGCAAGACTGAAATACCGCTGACGCTATCGACTCACGGACATCGGGACAAATGTTCTTGATTGCCAGCGGCGTCACAGGCCGTTCTGCTCGTTCATTCAGGTACGCGATAGTAGGGAGACGTGGAGGAGACAAGGACGACATGGGGACTTGATGGCGATGTGGTTTGTTTCCCCAAGTCCCCCCCAGCGAAGGCAAATTCTCTCCAGTGCCTAAAACCTTGGTAGTTACATCACGTCGGTCTGTAATTTGGTCGGCTTGGAGTACATTCCTGATTTATGCCAGTCGCGTGCTGCCGTTCTGCCTTTAACTTATTCCCAGAAGAGTAATTCACGGAGAGGCGCGGCGACTTATGACCTTCAACGGGGGTGGGGAGAGGGCCAGGCTCTTGTTTACTGGAGGAGGGCGAGGCAAAAATTTCCACCTCTCGTGAAATTCTGTGCCTTCGCCTTTCCTTCAGCTTCGAGTCAGAAAATTCGTCTCGCGTACCTTGTATTTGTGCCTGTGAATCAAGTAATTACCTGCTTATCTTTATGTGTTGCCGTTGTCTCAAGTGAATTACCTAGTTAATCCTGTACCTTATCTACGAATGACCTGCCTGGGTCAAGTAAATTACCGAGTCTACCTGGCTTTTTTTTACCTACAAATCAAGTAAGCCACCTAGCGAGGCACCTTTGTGTCCTACCTGCGAATTAATTAACCACCTGGGTAGCCATTCATCTTACCTGGAAATCAAATTAGCAGGTGATTTATCTTACCCTTGAAAAAAAAAATGATAAAGTAAAAAACACTTTTCCTTCGATTTTGGTTCGTCTTCCGTATTAACTCACTACCCCAAAGATCTTTTGTTTTAACCCACAACCATCTCAAAGCATTTTCCTAGCTAAACACTGTCAAATATCCTCTTTTCAATTACCTATCCTATCTTTCTCGTCAATATTTGTGAAGATTTCGTTGTTTTAGGACTGAGTTGTGTTGTACATCGCATTGATGGAGTTGAGCTGCCTCTTACCTCGCTCTCTTTCTTTGCCTTCAGAGTCAGCCTTGATGTCTCACTCCCACGACTCGACCACGCCCTTGATAGGCAACGGGCGGCTGCTGCAGAGTCAGGCGAAGCAGGAGCAGCTGTACCAGTCGCAGGGGCAGCAGCAGGGGAAGCAGTACGCCCCGCAGCAGCAACACCACCACGCGGATCCACAGAAAACCAAGCATGTGGTGATAGTTGACGCCCCTGCAGTGGAGCCGTCTTCGTACTACCAGGAGGAGCCCATGGTGGAGGAGGTGCCGGCGGGAGCGAGTGGAGCAGGTGGAGGTGGTGGAGGAGGAACTTTACACTATCAGACGCATCCTAAGGTCTCCTACGTGCCGATGTACCAACGTTATCAGCATCAGGTGAGGGAACAGTAGTGCGTCACAGGAAGGGTAAAGGGTGGTAAGGTTTGTAGAAGGTGGGGGGAAGTAGGGAATGTAGTGGTTGTAGTGGTGGTGGTGGTGGTGGTGGTGGTGGTGGTGGTAGAAGAACGAAGGTAATTATTAGGAGGAAAAAGGAAAATGAGAAAGAATGTTTGTGCGTGAAGGAAAGAGTAATTTTGATAAGAGAGAGAAAGAGAGAGAGAGAGAGAGAGAGAGAGAGAGAGAGAGAGAGAGAGAGAGAGAGAGAGAGAGAGAGAGAGAGAGAGAGAGAGAGAGAGAGAGGAGTGACAGGAAGAAAGAGAATATAGGTTTGTTCCAATCCAACTTTCCTGATTAGATTGGGCAGCATCAACTCAAATCAGAATACAGGTGGAAAATTTCCTTCCACTCCCGGATTAGTCCCGCCATTCATCCAATCACGGAGCGGCGAATCAGCTCCACTTTTTTTTACCCTGACAGGGGGAGTGGGCGGGAATGAGTGAAGGGGCGTGGAGTGGCGGTGCCCCTGGAGGTACAGCGGGAGTGGGCGTGGGTGTAGTGGCGGAGCAGCAGCAACAGCAGCAGCAGCAGCCATCCACACCCTCCCCTCTGTCTCCCTATGGAATGATTGACCCAAGACGTCACTCCGCGTATCTTCGACCACTGGATGAGCTCCCCCCCCAAGTGACCCACATGCCATCACACATCTCTGAACACCAGCTGGGCCGACAGACGCAGCCTCAGCCTTACTCCCCACCTCATCCCCACCAGCTGTCCACCGCCCCCTCCCCAGCACCCACCGTGGTCTTCAAGCCTAGTTCTGAACACGAGAGCTCGGTGTGACGGGAATGAACCTTTATCCGTGTGTGTTGTGGGCGGTGTTCAGGGTTCGGTGTGGGCGGGTTGGTGGGTGGGTAGAATTTCCGTGGGTGGTGAAGTGATTACATGTGAAAGGGAGTGCGTGAATGAGTGAAAGATGTGTTCAAGCGTAAGAATAAGAAAATATGATTTGATGTTTCATTACAGAAAGAAAGAAAAGAACGTAGATTTCGCGTTGTACTTTTAATTAAGACGAAAGAGAGAGACAGAGAAAAAAAAATATGTATATACATAAATGTGGACTGAGCGTTTTTGAAGAACGGCAAAATTTGTGTACGTAATGTACGTGTGTATGAATGCACAAAAGCCTGTATGTGTATGTAGGTACGTGTGTGTATATTTGGAAAGGGAACCACGTACACATTACTTGCACATGAAGGTCAAGTTCTCCATGAATGTTACAAGGTAAATCACATGACGCATCGCCTCATTTTGCTGCATAAGAGGAGAGGTCACGTCCTTCCAGCCATCCTGCCGCGGCACTCAACCACTCCAGCCTTCCTCCTCCACAGTGCGCGTCAGAGTGGGAGGAGAAGAAGGATAGGAAGGTGGGAGGTTACATTCAATCCTTGCATCAACGTATATACATTTTTTCCCAGGATTTACGAGAGAGAGAGAGAGAGAGAGAGAGAGAGAGAGAGAGAGAGAGAGAGAGAGAAAGGGCTCACAGTGAACTAGTGTTAGCTAAACGAGATACAGATTGAATTTCGAGCATTTTGTTTGAAACACGTGTTGGTCAGAATTAAACAAATATCAAGTCGAAACTCTCTCTCTCTCTCTCTCTCTCTCTCTCTCTCTCTCTCTCTCTCTCTCTCTCTCTCTCTCTCTCTCTCTCTCTCTCTCTCTCTCTCTC
>CM035186.1:11809870-11817370 GCA_020233015.1 Callinectes sapidus | reverse complement strand
CCAGCCCACCCCCCACCAGAGAAACTCAACACTCATGACAGAATACGTGACTGGCTAGAAGAAACGAGGGATTGTGTAAGATATATTGAAGATTTTAATGTTTTTTGACCCTAACTTAACCTAATGTAATCTTGTTTGGTCGTAATATCACTTAATCTAATCTAACCTAACCTAACCTAACCTAACTTAATTATCTAATGTTGTTTTAAAGTTTCTGAACCTAACCTAATGTAATATAATGTATCCTAAGCTAACTGAACCAAAAAATTGAATGTTATATCTTGTTTTTGGGTTTATATAGGTGTAAATTGTTCTCAGACATATTTCTAGTCTTAAAAATTTAATCTTAACGTCCTTCATCTCATCACCACTAAAAACAGCACCAATTTCCAAAGATTAAGACAGATTTTAAGACCCAAAACTCACCTTAAACCATCACACAAGAACCAACTAATATAAACCTTAGAAAAAAAAGAAAAAAATATAAGAAAATCAATTCATATATTTAACTCAATTATTAATACCACCACCATCACCACCACTACTACTACACCTCTCCCTCTCTCTCTCCCTCTCTCTCTCTCTCCCTTACAGGCCCCACGCTCCCCTATGGAATATGAGGAAGTGAAGCAACCCTGGGAGGAGGAACACCCTCGGGAGTTTGACCGGGAGAGAGAGAGGGAGAGGGACAGGGAGAGAGACCAGCGAAACTACCGCGGGGAGAACCGGGAGAGAGAGAGGGAGAGGGACAGGGAGAGAGAGAGGGAGAGGCGGTCTTGGAGTAGGGAGAGGAGCTGGGACAGGAGTGAGAGAGGGAGTAGCAGGAGAGATTCACGCAGGGAGGTGGAGAGAGAGAGGGAGAGGGACAGGGACAGGGAGAAAGACCGAGAGAGAGACAGGGAGAGAGACCGAGACCGCGACAAGGAGAGAGAGAGGGAGAGGGAGAGGGAAAGGGAGAAAGAGAGAGAGAGAGAACGAGATCGAGGGAGGGAGAGTAAGAGGGAAAGTGAGAGAGAGAAGGAGAGGAGGCATAGTAGAGATAGTAGAGAGAGGTATGAGGAGGAGAGAGGAGGAGGAGGAGGAGGAGGGGGAGGGGGAGGGGGTACTGGAGGAGGAGGAGGAGGAGGAGGAGCAGCAGTGGCAGCACCAGGAGGAGGAGGAGGAGGAGGAGGAGGGTTGTTGCCAGATCCTCCTCCTTCCTCCCTCATCAGACCTCGCCATGTATCAGAGTAAGTCATTATTATTATTATTATTATTATTATTATTATTGTTATTATTATTATTATTATTATTATTATTATTGTTATTATTATTATTGTTTTTTATTATATAGGTTAGGTTAGGTTATAAATTTGTGCTTACTATATAATGAAGTGATATATATACTACTACTACTACTACTACTACTACTACTACTACTACTACTACTACTACTACTACTACTACTACCACCACTACAGGAGTGACTACACCCGCCGCCCACGCACTCCCCTGGACACCCACAGTCACCCCACACCCATACTGAACCCCTCCCCACCACCCCTCCTCCTCCCGCCTACCACCACCACCACCACCGCCACCACCACCCCGGCGGAGGAGGTGGAGGAGAAGGCGGAGGGGGGGCGGGTGGAGGCCCTGTCTGTCCTCCCTCCACTCCCTGCCGGACACATGGAGGAGATTAGTGATGATGAAGAGTTACCGGACATTCCTGCCGAGACGGGTGAGGTGGAGGAGGAGTACCCCTTGGAGGAGGTGGAGGAGGCCATGGACGGGGGGGCGCCTCACCACACCCACCTGCCGCAGCACCACCACCACCACCACCACCACCACCTCCAGCAGCACCACCACCACCTGCAGGCGTCGCATCACCACCACCACCACCACCACAACCCTGAGGAAGGTATGATGGTTCTTTTTGCATTCAATATTCCTTCGTTTTTTGCCAGTTTTCCTTATTATTTTACACGGATATTGACCGTAATTATTGTACACACCCTTAATCACCCTGAAACACCCTTAAATCGAACAAATCCCCACCCAAACCACTAAAAAACAAAAAAAACATCAATTAACCACCCTAAACCTAACCTAACCTAACCTAAAACCCCAAAGGTGACGACAATGAAGGATTCGGGTACGAGGAGATAATCAGCGACGAGGAGGACCTGCCCGAGTACACTTACGAGGAGGAGTGGGTCATCGAGGAGTGGGAGGACTGGCTGCGACCTCTGACCCTGGACGTGCCCCCCCTGGCCCCCCCCAAACACCTGGTCTCCCCCACCGTGACGGACTTCCTGGTGGCTCTTGAACGCTGCAGGGTGGAGGGAGCTGAGGTGGAGGAGGACCAGATGCAGGTGTGTTTCTGGTGGAGGAGGAGGTGGAGGAGGTGGAGGAGGTAGTGGAGGAGGGTAGGAGGTAGTGGAGGAGGGTAGGTAGTGGAGGGAAGGAAGGAGGAGGTGGAGGAGGTGTAGGAGGTGGAGGAGGGTAGGAGGTAGTGGAGGAGGTGGAGGGAAGGAAGGAGGAGGTGGAAGGTTGAAGGAGGAAAAGGAGGAGGAGGAAGGAAGAAGAGGAGGAAGTGGAAGGTAGGAGAAAGGGTGGAGAAGAAAGAGGAGGAAGAGAAGGGAAGAGGAGGAGGAGGAGGAAGAGAGTAAGAGATAAAAAGAAAGAAAGGAGGAGGAAGAGGAAAAAAAGATAGGGAAAGAAGAGAAAAGGGAAAAAAAAGGAGAGAGCAAAAAAAAGAAAGAAAGAAACCAACTAGAATAAGATTAAAAAAACAATAAATACACAAACAAAATACTAACACCACATTCTTTTCACCACCGCCACCACCACCACCACCACCCACCACCACCACCACCACCACCACCACCACCACCACCACCACCACCACCACAGGGCCACAAGCTAGAGGTACTGCTGGCCGAGACCCCCCTTCCCCCCGCGGCAGGTGGAGGAGGGGGGGCGGTGGAGGGGGCGGAGGGTGGAGAGGAAGGAGAGAAGTGGGTACAGGCGGTGGAGCATGTGTGCCAGCTGTTACCCAGAGATCTGCCTCCACTCGTCGCTCGGAGTGGATTTGGTGAGCTATCTTTAATTATCTCTCTCTCTCTGTCTCTCTGTTATGGCATTAAGTTTCTATATCTCTCTCTGTTTCTATCTTCCTCTCTTTTTCTCTATTCTCTCTCTCTTTCATCACTCCATTTCTCTTTCTTACCCTCTCTCTCTCTCTCTCTCTCTCAAAAAAAAAAAAGATAATATTTGCCAAACATCTAAGTGGCCCCTAATATTCCTAACCTAACCTAATCTCTGTTTTCTGTGGCCCAGACGTGTGTGGGACGCTGTGTGACTGGGTAGAAATTGGGCTGGACTTCCAACGCGCCCTCGCCCAAGAACAGCCCGTTTATAAGGTACAGCTCTCTCTCTCTCTCTCTCTCTCTCTCTCTCTCTCTCTCTCTCTCTCTATCTCTGTCTCTGTTCATATCTCCTTAAATTATTCCTCTCTCCCATACTTCACACACAATAATAAACACCCTCTCCCTCTCCCTCTCTCTCTCCCTCTCCCTCTCTCTCTCCAGATACGTCACATGAAGGTAGGGGTGCGCCTGACACAGCTGCTGCTCCAGTGCTGCTGCGAGGTGACGCGGCGTGTGCTGCAGAGGGGGGTGCTGGAGAAGCTGCATGCACTCTACCACCAACCACACATGGCCCTGTCTATGAAGCTGCTGATTCTGAGGTGAGTGTCTGTGTGGGAGAGAGGGAGAGGGAGAGGGAGGTTGAGTTTGTGTGGGAGAGAGAGAGAGAGGTTGAGTTTGTGTGTAAGAGAGAGAGGGAGAGAGAAGGTTGTGTGTGTGTGTAAGAGAGAGAGAGAGAGAAATGGGGGTGAGGAAGGAAGGAAGGGAGGGAAAGAGGGTTAGGTTAGTGTGTGTGTTTGAGAGAGAGAGAGAGAGAGTTTGTGTATGTTTGTATGTGTGTAAGAGAGAGAGAGAGAGAGAGAGTTTGTGTATGTTTGTATGTGTGTAAGAGAGAGAGAGAGGGAGAGAGTTTGTATATGTGTGTGTGTATGTAGGAAGGCGTTAGTTTGAGAGAGAAAGGGAAAAAAACAAAAATAAAACATTAACAAACACTCAAAATTAACAAAAAATAGAGAACAAACAAAGAAAAACTAAAAAACTAAATAAATACATAAAAAAATCAACTCAAAAAAGAAATAAATCCAAATAAATAAACAAAAACAAGAAAAAACATTAAAACCACCCAAAAATCACCACCACCACCACCACCACCACCAATGAACCCACCTTCCTACCACAGAACCATAGACACCATCATCACAACACCACTGGGACTGAAGTTCTTCCTGGGAGAGCCTTTGGAGGAAGAACAGAAGGAAGAGGAAGAGGAAAAGGAGGAGGATGAGAAGAAGGAAGGAGAGGAATACAACACAGACACCAAGAAGAAGAAGAAGGAGGACAAAGAGGAGGAGGAGGAAGATGAAGAAGGGAAGAAGAGGAAGGAGAAGAAGAAGACAGGATATGAGATGACCTTAGAGATGTTGGCGGCGGTTCCTCAGACACGAGCTAAGGTGAAGTGACCTGAGATGACCTGGGAAGGAGTAAAAACATGTCCCATTACTATAAACATTAACTAAACCTGACCTCACCTAACCTAATGCAATGAAATAGGAACCATCTTTAATCATTTGACCTTAAGTGACCCCTAACCTGACCTGACCCAACCCCACAGATAACCCTACCCATTTTTCTTATGTTAATGCAAAGAAATATGAACCAACTTTAATAATTTGACATTTGACCTGACCTGACCTGGCCTGACCCCACAGATGGCCCTGGCCGCCACAGTGCGCAAGATTCACCTGCTGGACATTTGCCTGCAGCTGCGTGAGGTTGGCCAGGTCATTGCCGCTGCCATGCCTCCCCCCCACCACATCCCTGACCACCCCAAGCCCAGGGATGAGGTAAGTAAACTCCCCACCCCCCCCACCCCCCACACCCCCCACAACAAAAAATAAGCAACACATTTCAACAATAACATAAAAAGATAACAAAACAAACAACAAAACAAGAACAACAAATACAATATAAACAACACATTTTAACAACAACACCAATAATAACATTAAAAGATAACAACAACAACAACAACAAATACAAAATACACAATACATTTCAACAACAACAACAACAATAACAACTATACCTTAATTTCAGATGGGAGTGATGGAGGAAGAGGTGGTGGTGGGAGAGGGTGATGAAGGAGGCTGTGGTGGCGGTGGTGGTGGTGGCGGAGGTGGAGGTGGTGAGGGAAGAGTGGAGCTTCACCCCGTGTGCCCCCCCGACCTGCCCCTCACCCCCCTCACCACCTGCCTGGCTGAGGTGTGTCGCATTTACCGCTTTGCTAATCAACTCCTGGCTCACCCACACAGGTAAGTCTTCATTCAGTCCACCAGTATTAGTATTATTTATTTATTTGTATTATTTTTGTATGCATTATTTATTTTTCAAAGTTAAATCATTGTTGTGTTATTATTATTATTGTTTTTTATCTCTCTCTGTGTCTCTGTCTGTGTCTCCTGAAGGTGGCTGCCTGGATCCAAGCAGTTCCAGCTTCCCAAGAACCCCCACGACCCGTACCCGCAGCTGTACGTTATCCTGGACAGCGCTGCGTTCCTGGAGGTGCTGACGGGGGTGGTGGGGGTGCTGGGGGGGCTGCAGGGCGGGGTGGTGCTGGAGGACACAAGGCGGCTGGTGGAGTGCATGCTGGCCCACTCCCACGGTGTGAGGTACCTCGCAGCGCACCCCGGCCCCTCCACCGCCCTGGCCAGGATCATGGTGCAGGTGGGTGGCTGTGTGTGTGTGTACGTGTGTGTGTGTGTGTGTGTGTATGTATGTGTGTGTGTGTGTGTGTGTTGTTTTAGTGTGTGTGTGTGTGCAGTGTTAATAGTGTGTGTGTGTGTGCAGTGTTAATAGTGTGTGTGTGTGTGTGCCGTCAGATTGGAGAGGATGGGCGGGAGGAGGAGGGCAGCCTGTACCAGCTTGGCCTGCAGCTGCTGCACACCCTGCATGCCATGACCCAGCTGGATGCCCTGGCCCAGCTGGCAGCCACACACAATCCAGACTACTCCCAGGCCGCCGGCCACTTCAACACCCTGCTGTCCTGCGTGCTGAGCCCCGCCGGCCGCCAGGCGGTGGTGGGGCTGCTGGGGCTGCACGGCCACCTGGAGGTGCTGTTCCCCTACCTGCGTCTGGGGGCCGGCGACGACCAGGAGAACGCGCCGACCCGCCTGGCCTGCTACGGGTACGCTGTGGAGCTGGTGGTGATGGTGGTGAAGCTGTGCGAGCGCGTGGAGGCGGTGGAGCGGTGCGGCGCAGCGCTGCTGCAGCTGGTGGAGTACGAGGAGGCGCGGGAGGGACCCAAGCTGGAGGAGCACGCCCGCCTGTGCGAGGTGCTGCCCTGGCTGGCCCCGGCGCGCGGCTCCGAGGCGGCCCCCGGCTACGACAACCTGGCCGCCCTGTCCGCCGGCCTCAAGGAGCAGCTGGAGAAGATCGACAAGTTCTCCGGCGAGCTGGTGACGCAGCTGCGCCTCATCCGCCGCCTCAGCGTGCCGGACGAGGCGGTGTCGGCGCTGGCCCCGGAGGAACACAACGGAGAGCTCATCGCCGAGCTCAAGTACCGCTACGCCACGGTGCAGCTCTTCTCCGCCGACTGCCACACCCACCTCACCGGCCTGCTGGCGCGCCTCTGCACCATGTACGCCCAGCCCGCCGTCCACGCCTCGTCCCTGGCCGGCTCGGAGGGCGCCGTGCTGCTGGCCGTGGTGCGGCCCGCCCTGGCCATCCTGAAGAACATCCTGACCTACGTCATCCAGGCCCGCAACACTTCCTTCAAGGACCTGTCGGCCGTGGTGCCCCTCGTCCAGACCTTCCTCCTGCTGCAGGCCTTCCCGCCCGGCTCACAGCACAGCGGCCCCGCACAGCAGCTGCAGCGCCAGGTGGTGGCCACGCTGCTGCTCTACACACAGCCCCGGCAGGCCGACCCTGAAGAGGAGGAGGTGCTGGCCAAGAGCCTCTGGACCAAGATGATGGCTGAGGTAAGTGTGTGTGTGTGTGTGTGTATGTGTGTGTGTGTGTGTTTGTGTGTGTGTGTGTGTGTCTCCTTCCTGAGCTGCAATATTTCTTGTTCTTCCTGGCTTGGTGACCCCGGCCAGGGCGGTGGTGGTGACGGCGGTGGTGGTGGCCTGACTGACCGTGTTGTGTTTCAGGTGGTGCGGTACCTGCTGACGGGGCCGCACACCTTCCTTGGGGTGGTGTCGCTGATGCTGGAGCTGCTGCCGGTGCCAGTGCCGGTGCAGAGCCGTGGTGCCCTCAGCACTGAGGAGGCCGAGCAGGTGAGCGCACTGCGGCAGGCCTGGTCTGCCCACCTGTACCCGCTGGCCCCGGCCCTGCACGAGGCAGTGCTGCGCCTGGGCTTTACCAGCGTGCCGGC
>CM035186.1:11759735-11784735 GCA_020233015.1 Callinectes sapidus | reverse complement strand
TGCATTTTTGGTCATCACTTTTCTTTCCCCCACTGTTTGTATCAATTATCCATGTTTTTCTGACCGTTTGTATCAATTCTGTCCTTTTTGTCTATCATTTCCGTCCATTGTTCCGAGTTTCTATCAATTCTTTCCATTTTTCTATCCATTTTTCCGGTTTTGTATCTATTTTGGTCTATTATTTGTCGCTGCACGGGCCACACTCGCTGCCCCGGCGTGTGTTGGCGATACACTGAGGCTGCTGCAGTGAAACCCAATGAACGAAGCCTGCTGGAGTGAAAGCTGAGGCGACTCAAACACTAAAGCTTTCTCAATACACTTCCCTACTTCACCTCCCACTATTTGAAAAGGCTTTATTTCATTTGACACTGGTTTTTTTTAAGGTGTTTTTATTAATGCTAGAGGCAGAGGCGTTATTTCTATGTTATTTAACTGGAGAAACACTCTTGAAAACCAAATGTATCATCAGTGGTGTTGGAATTGTAGTGGTGGTGAGAGAGCAAAGTGTTTCTGAATATGGATCATTTTGTATTGGTTTGGCACAATGAGACGCAGATTTTTGTACCCTCTCTCCCCCCAACCCCCCCCCTCACCCTCTGTCTGTCAGGTGATGCAAAGATTGGAGAGAGAGAGAGAGAGAGAGAGAGAGAGAGAGAGAGAGAGAGAATTGTCAAGGCCAACCAAATTAAGACCAATACTAATGCTGCTATACTTTATTATACGGAAAAATACACACTCACTCACACACACACACACATTCCACAATCCTCATCTCTACCCTAACCTTAATTAACAATAAACCAAAAAAACAACTTGAATTAGACACAAAAAATTCTGACCTACAAGTTCACATAATAATGGTTACAGTTTACACATCCCTGGCCAACTTGACACCTCATCCATTTGTACAACTAGATGAAACTGGGTGATTTCTGTTGTCCTTCCTTCAATGGGGCGGTGCAGTGTGGTGTAGTGTTTGCTGCAGACTACACTGGGATACACTGCTCTATCTCTCTCTCTCTCTCTCTCTATCCAGTGTGTTGTTCAGATATAACCAGGGTCTGTATGAATAAAGTTTCTTCAGCATGTAACTACTTCTTTGCCAAATTTCTGGTGTTCAAATCCAGCCTAATATCCTTAAATTGTTGTATTTTAGCTATCATCTCAACATCAGCAGCTTCAAATTTAATGATGAGATGATGGGTAACGAACAATTTGAGGTTAATATGGATGCTAACACTAGAAATCTGTCCGAGAAATGACATACTTCTCTGTTCACACTGTCCGCGGCTCCCACTGGTCAGCTGTCTATAAGGTGCGCTGTTCTGATGTGGCCTGACCCTTGGCGGAGTCACTCAGACACACCCACTGCCCATCCAAGTTCTCCTTCCACAAGCTCACCTGTTGGGGAGGAGGGGAGGGGAGGAAGGATGGTTTTAGGATTTTTGTACTTTGATCTCTCTCTCTCTCTCTCTCTCTCTCTCTCTGTTTTTTATTTGTACTGTGTGTAGGTGTTTTTTGTATTTATTTTTTGTTTGTATTGATGTTGAAGTGTTTTTTTTTTTGTGTGTGTGTGTTTGGGGGTTAAATAATGTCTTTTTTTTCTTGGAGAGGGTTGATTTTTGCCACCACCACCACCACCACCACCACCACCACTACTTTACAACACCACAGAGAAAAGCTACACAACTCAAACACAAACACAACAAAACACAAAAACAATTCAAACATATCAAGAAAAGAAACCTGACTTAAAACACCAACACCACTTAAATAAACCAAAACAAAAATAAATAAATAAGTAAAAATAAGAGAAAAAAACACCACCGCCACCACCACCACCACCACCCACCTTGTTATCCCCACCCGACACGGCCAGGATGTTGCCAGTGACGGACCAGCTGACATGCCAGATAACGTCGTCGAAAGTGTTCAGCTCCCGGGGCTGCCACACACCCGTCACTCCATCGTTCACCCAAATAATCACTCTCCGATCCTGTCGCGGGGGAAGGAATGGGGTTAAACAAATGTACGAACAGATGTACACAGGAAGGAAAAGGAGGAGAATGAGGAGGAGGAGGAGGAAGATAGGTAAAAGTAAGAAAGAAGGAGGGAAGGAGGGAGGGAAGGAAAAAGAGGGAGGGAGGGAGAGGAAGAGAGAATAGTGGAGAGAAAAGAAAAGGAAGCAATGATAAAAAAATAAAAAGGAAAGGAGATGAAGGAGGAGGAGGAGGAGAATATTGTAGGTAAAAAAGAAACATTAAAACAACACAAAAAAGAACAACAAAATCAATAAATTCACAAACAAATACAATCGTTTACAGATCAGGAGGCATGACTAACTCAATACAACACTCCAAGACAACACAACACAACACCACCACACCACCTCACCACCACACCAACCTGAGAACAAGAAGCAATGATGGAGCGAGGCAGGCCGATGGAGGGAGCCCAGGCCACATCCCTCACCCAATCAGAATGCCCTTCCATCTTGCTCTCCTCCACCCAATCTCCACTCGTTCCGTCCAGTCGCCATATCTTGACGTACGTGTCGCAGCCGCCGGTCACGATGCGCTGCACTGGGGTCGCTCCTGCCCGCCCTGACCCATCTGCGGACCCCGATGCTACGGCAGGGGCCCAGCTCACTGAATTACACCCAATCTGATGGAGAGGAGGAAGGTAAAGTGTTGATTATTGATGTTTAAAGTGTTCGTCACCACCACCACCACCACCACCATTACCACAGCACTAAGGAACATCATCATCATCATCAGCAGCAGCAGCAGCAGCAGCGTCACGACAGGACTTACCGAGTGGGCGTTGGTGATCTTCTTGAACTCCCAAGTGTGAGCCGTGGAGGTGAGGATGGACACAGAGCCGTCGGCCGAGGCACACGCCAGCACCAGCCCGTGTTCATGTGGCGCCCAACACACGCTGTTCACTGCAACCACCACCGCCACCATCAACACACGTACCAACCAATGAGGAGGAGGAGGAGGAGGAGGAGGAGGAGGAGGAGGAGGACGAGGAGGAGGAGGAGGTGGATATTGTGTATAAAAATAGGAAAGGAGGAGGGAGGGAAGGAGGGAGAGAGGATAATGGAGAGAAAAGAAAAGTGTATGTGTGTGTTTCAGTGAGAAGTATGGAAATTTATCATTAAAACACACACACACACACTCACAACAAGGCAATTATCATTATAACACACACACACACACACACACACACAAATTTATGATCATTATGACAATCTATTATCATTATCAATCATTTGTCATTATAACACATACACACACACACACACACACACACACACAAATACACACAGACAGACAGACAGACACACACCTGAAGAGTCGTGGTTGGCATGTTCGTGTATTTTCTTCCACTTGTGTCCGTCCTCCTGCCAGATGATCACCTTGCGGTCGTAGCTGCAAGACGCCAGGATGTTGCCGAACATTGGGTGGGCCCACGCCACCTGCCACACCTGAGACACACACACACACACACACACACACAGATATTAATTGAGTGATCACTACAAAATACGTATTATCTTTACAAAAATGCTATGAAAATATGGTCCAGAGAGAGAGAGAGAGAGAGAGAGAGAAAATAAGATAAAAAAACAATAAAAACAATAAGAAACACCCCCAAAATAATAAAAAACCAGCACCACCACCACCAGCACCACCACGTACCGGCCCTTCGTGTTCCCTGAGGTTGGCGAGCTGTGTATGAGTGGAGCCTTTCACCTCAAAAATCTTCACGGAGCGGTCAGAGGAGCAGGTGGCCAGACGGGTGCCAAAAAAGTCCATCTGTGCGTCGTGGATCATGTCGTCGTGACCTGTCTCCACATTGCTGATCACCGACACCTGCGGGGGAGGGGAGGGGGGTGGGGTCAAAGGTCAAGGGGGAGGTCACACCGGGGAAAAGGTCATGTGAGGTGTCAAAAATGAGGTGACTAAAAAATCTTCAGAAATCTTCCCTACAAAAATCTTCACAAATCGCTACCATTATCGCCTTTATAGTTGACTTTTGCCAGTTACACACACACACACATATGGGTCAGGTCAAATTAGTGAGTAGGGAAAGAAAGCACTAATAGATGGTATATATGAAGGAGAGGAAAAGCCAACTTGAGACTGGTGGTAAAGTATAAATTTACCCAAAGGTCAAGGGGGAGGTCACAGCAGCGGGGAGAAGGTCATGTGGGGTCAGTAGAAGTCAATGTCAGTAATAAAAGGTAACTACTTAACCATACACTCCACACCGCTGAGGAACCATCGGTCACCACCACAACAGGGGCAGTCAACACCATTCACCGTTCACCACCAAACAGCTGATCGCTACACTTCACCATATATCACACCTTCAACACCGCCACGCCCTTGGTACTGTCCCTGCAGGTGTTGAGGGTGCTCTTACCATGTCTGCGGTGGTGTTGAGTGCAAGGAGGAGGAGGAGGAGGAGGTGGTGGTGTTGATGGTGTTGAGGTAAACAGATGACAGCTCCTTCTACTCAACGTGGCTCCCTAACACGCACTAAATTTTCCCACCTCATTGCCGCTTTGGTTTAAATAAGTATCTCTTATTCTAATTGTTCTTATTATTTTTTTTTATATGTAGTGTTTTCTGAATAATGTTTGGTTTAGACAAATGTCTTTCTTATTCTAATAGTTCGCGTTATTCTTTTATATGTAATGTTTGATGGATAATGTTGGTTTTTCTTGTATAATATGTGCTCTATAATAATTCTCTTCTATATTTTCCCATACGGAACGCTTTACCTGAGGTTGGAACATGTAAGGATACATTGCAAAATACGTTCATCAGTCAAGTTATCAGTAATATATTTTTGAAACTACATGAGGAGGAAGGAGGAAAGATCAAGATCCATAAACAATTGAATGAGAGACTGTGTAAATGGAAAATGGAAATGGAAGAATGAGATAGACAGAGAGGTGAAGTGTATGGGAATGAATATATGGAAGAATGGCATGGAACAAAAGAGCACTATGGAATGGTACAAAGAGAAAGAGGCCCCAATGTATGAGAGGTGGTACGATGGCAGGCTGGGTGGTGCCCTTCTCTTTCGAGCTATATAGGGCACAGTGTATGGATGGATGTGAATGAGAGAAATGATAGATGGTCTGAGTCCCGCAGCAAAGTGTGCCAGCTGATGTGTGACATGGGAGAGGATGAGTCGGTGGAGCATGTGGTACTTGAGTGTGAGAAGTATGAAAGGGACAGGATGGAGATGATGCAAGTGATTCTGACTGAGTTAGGGCATAGTTGGGATGAGAGAGTGGAGAAGACAGGAAGGGAATGGATGGTGTTGCTGCTGGGACTGTGTAGAGAGACGAATGAAAGGATGATTGAAGCTGTGAAGGAGTTTCTGGAAAAAATGTGACGTGTCAGATGTACAGAAAATTAATGTGCAAGATACTGTTTCTTTTTTTTTCTTTTCTTTTTTCTGTCTGTCTGTCTGTTTGTTTTGTTTTTCTACAGGAGTTGCCGATATAAAGGCCTGGCCCTGGAGCGATCCCGAGCCACCTGTAACATCAAGATCAAGATCAAGATCAAGATTATTTATCAGCTCAAGCTCAAGCTCATTTATTTATTTATTTATTTTCTCTCTCTCTCTTTCTTTTACAGGAATCAGCCGTTAAAAAGGCTTGCCCTGCAAACACAGGTCACCTGTATATCAAGCTCAAGCTCAAATAAGGAAAATGGAGGACCCTCGCTGAAGAAGGAAAAAATTACAGTGTCATAAAAAGGTAAAGGTAAAGTGGGGGGCTTACGCTGTATCAGCGCGTGGCTGCGGGCGGTCATCTCCCGTCTCTTTGGCCTTTGAGCCTGTGGTGGAATAGTCCCTTACCCCGGGACATGGGGCCAGCATGAAATCCGGGTTTCCACAGTTTACCTTCCCTAGGTTGCCCTAGATGTAAGGTTCCCATTTATCCACCAGTGAAGGATGAAAACCTGGGTGGGGTCCGCGCCGTCCTCGTAGTAATCCGCGCACGGATTCGTAGCCAGACGCGCTAGCCACTGCACCGTGGCGGCGCTATAAGTCATAGGAGTTGCTGAAACCGGATGGCACGACAGAATAGAGTGGAGTGAAGGTGGATGGCACTGCATCGGCAGAGGAAGAAAAGATAAAAGTCAAGAATTACACCTCCTTTCTAATCCTTGAAATGACCTTGCAAGGTGATAGAGTACATACTGTAGAACATGTCTGTGATGTTTTTAATGTGGGGACGGCTTTTGTAAGGCCATAGTAATTAAATTAAAATTCCGACGCCTCCAGATTCTAAGTCCACAATGATCAGTCCTGTAGGAAGCTATAGAAGTTAGTGCGTGTTAGGTTAGGTTAGGTAAGGTGTGCTTCGGGAGCCCTGAGGGATACACTATGTCTGGACTGGAGCAATGTGTTATTTTTCAAGATATTGTTGTGATTCTACAGTAGCACCATTATTTGTTTAAACCAATGCAGAATAGTGGTGGATGGGTGTGCAAAACTAAGGAATTCTGCCTTAACATTTCAAATTTTACCATAGTTCACTTTTCCCATGTGTTTTGTACTGACATTCCTTTACATTGCAGGTCACAATATGCTGCCACTCCACCACCACCACCACCACCACCACTATAATTGCTATGGACTGGTCCTTGGTATTGTGAAGCAAAAACTTAATTAGTAGAAACCAACCTTCTGGGATGTTTTTTTAAATTACTGAGTAGAGAAGAGACATTGCTGGCCACCAGGTGGACCAGCCATGACGATGGCCACACACAAGGCTAAGCTATTATTCATGCTGTTCCAACAATCATTATTATTATTCTTGTTACTGAGTCATACAGTGTTGCTGGTCGCTGTCCTGGCCCAGGGGTACTGTGATAATGCTAAGGTGGTCCTGAGTGGAGGAGAAAAACACACATTCACTGAGAACAGTGTGAAGGGTAATTGGTCCCAAATTAATCTGTTTGTGAAGGCAGATAGCAGTTTAGAGGGGCTCACTGTCATTATGCGGGGCGTGGGTGGCATTGAATACACTGCCTGGTTCCCTATGGAGGAGGAGTGCTTCCCTGATGAGGACATGTGGTACCAGGTGCTTACCTTTGCAGGGATTAAGAACTCAACTGCTATATTTGGGTTTGAGACCAAAATATGCCGGAAGGAGTGTGAGAGGGAGAAAGTCCCAAGGAGCTTACAGCAGCTGAGTGTAGTGCCTCAAGGTGCCTCTAGCTGGCGGCAAAACTTTCCAGAGAGGGACTGTGCCACGGCCTATTTGGAAGGGATGATTTTCTCTGGTAAGCGGCCCACCTGTTTTGATCCTCCGGCCCCCATGGCAACAATGACCATAATAGTTATAGTAATTGTGACGGTGGTGGTGAGTGCATTGGTGGCTGGCCTCGCTGCATTCCTGCTGGGAAAGAAATTTATCAAGAAGAGAGATCCATATTGTAAGGACTATACTCTGTTCATTTGTTTGTTCAGGTGCTGGGTTGAACACTTAACACTTTGCTCTCTCTCTCTCTCTCTCTCTCTCTCTCTCTCTCTCACTACAACAATTTTCCAAGATGACAGAGATGACCAGCTGGGCTTTCAAGAGTTTCTCCTTATGATAAACTAGAAACATTGTCAATCCATCACCAGAACCATAAGAATGCTCTTAAAAACCTGATTATCTTCCACTAGAGCCTTTGGAAAATGATGATGAGAGAGCAAAGTGTTTAAAAATACAGGGAAGTGTCAAAAAGCACATTATTCTCAAATAGTCGTATTGTATGAAGTGACTGACCAAAGAATCTCTTCCATAGACTCTCCAGCAAACCAGCCCAGTGAATCGGGAAGCGGGCAGACACCGAGTGCTGCTGCTGCTGCTGCTGCTGCTGCTGCTGCTGCTGCTGCTGATGGTGATGATGAGTAATGATAATGATGTTGGTATGTCTTGGCATCAAGGGAAGGAACTCTTGTTGCATATAGTGCTGACAGTTCAGTTGAAATGGTATTGTACCAATGAGGATGTTTGGTGTATGGTTTCACTTACAGGAAGGAACAGAAGTGTTTGAAAATATGACCTTTGAATTGAAATGTCTCCTGTGAGAATTAAATATCAAGAATGTGTGTGTTAGTGTGTGTAATAATGATAATAATAATAATAATAATAATATGGTTTAGGTTAGGTTATGCAGGCTATGGGATCAGCTGAAAATATTCATGTTATCATACTTATATAGTGTGTGTGTTTATGTTTCAATGCTATTTGCTATTTTGTATAGAATTATTAAATTTATTCTCTCCCTTCTATCTTGCAGAATTGGCAGTCTCATTTCTTTTAATCTGTCTTCATACGTTAGATCTCTTGCATCTGGTACCATTTTTGTGTCTACTCTTTGGATCCTTTCTAAGTTTCTTATATGTACTTCTTTTCATGTCATGTGACCACACCACCACTGCTGCACATTTCTTACAGTCTTATGTATGTTCTTACAGTTATGTATCTTGTCAATTTGTTTTTCCAGTGATTTTTTATTCTCCTGCACCTTATAAAATTTGTACTTTTACGATTTTATGATGTTATATTAGGGAATTAGAATTTAAGATACAAGTATTTTTTTGTTATTTTTAACCCTTAAATGACGGGCTGCTCAGTGAGTTTTCTGCTCCATTTCCGGGTAATATACAGTAGAATCCTCTTAAATGTTACAGAACAATTCCAATTTTATAGATCTATGCCTCCTTATGATGCTGATTGCAGTGATGTGTTTGTTAGCACACAGTGACATCTGAGAGTCAAGTTATAGCGTGTCAAATTATTATGTGGGCGGGGCTTGATGTGAGGCTCTGGGTAGAAAGGTACCCCCGGGCGCTTGGTCTCTCTCTCCCTCGCTCGCTCGCTCAGTCTCTCTCTCTCTCTCTCTCTCTCTCTCTCTCTCTCTCTCTCTCTCTCTCTCTCTCTCTCTCTCTCTCTCTCTCTCTCTCTCATGAATGTATCTTTCCTTGCCTGGTTTTTTTTTATCAGAACTAAATAACATAATTGTATTATTATTTTTTTCAACCATTACTATTATTACAAATAAAAGATACGGCAAGTGCAATAATTTGACAACTTTGCTTGGTGACTTGTGACTAGTCAATCATTTAGGGAGAAAAAGTCCGCGCCTGATTTGAAACGGCGCGCGGGAAAAATGCTGATAACATGAACGATCACTGCGCGACGAGACAGTGCGGGCCGCGCTTACATGAACGATCACCGTCATTTAAGGGTTAAAAAGGAATCTCAATGCATGTAGTACTTTATCTGCTGGGAACCAGTACCTGTATTAATAGTTAGCTGTAATCTCATTAGTACTCAAACTGCTTTATGATACACATGTATTCAGATGTAAGAAGTGCAAATCTAGAAAAAAATCACACAAGAGGAAAATATACAAGAAAAAACAACAAGAACAGCAACGATGAAGAGAGAAGGATGATTTATGTGTATTTACAATGACTTGCAAGATAAAGGAGTGAGGTGATTGATTTCTTGCTGCCTGACTGACTGTTCATTGGCAGGCAGAGAGGCATCAGTCTGTTTAAATGCCTTAGGTAGGTACATGTTGACTACATAACAAGTGCTCTTGCATTCATGTTATGTCTATTTATTTATTTATTATTGGGATATTGACCATTTGCCTGACTTGAAGGATGACATGAGGTAACCTCAGGTCAGGTTGATTAGATCAAAAGTGTTTTTAAATGCATTATGTATATTTTTATTAATTTATTATTAGGATATTGACAGTTTCTCTAAATTGAAAGTTGATATGAGTTAAGGTGAGGTTTGGCCAAACCAAAAATGTGCCTTTGTTCCTCTTATAATTGTTCCCTATTTATATCATACTTATATGATGGCCATTAAATTCTGGAATGTTATGAGTTGTGTGTTGTATCAATGTCCCTTTTGAACATTGGTTTAAGAAACATCAAGTACTATAAACAGGCAGAGAACATGTGGACACACACACACACACTTCAATACTTCTATCAGGTCCCCTCTCTTCCTATGTCTCTAAGTCTAAGGAATGCAAATTCAATGCTTTTAGTCTTGCTTCTTATGGAGTATTTCTCAACCCTGATATTCTTGTAGACATTCTCTTTTCCACTGATTGTAGTACATGTACATCTTTTCTTTTATGTACCGAGCAAAATTGGTGACCTAACCTGTGTGTGTGTGTTCTCTCTACCTGTATAGTATAGTACTTGATGTGTGTGTGTGTGTTCTGTGCCTGTATGTAGTACTTGATGTTTCCTAAGGTTACATTTGGTGGTACTCAGTCTGCATTAGATGATGCAGTGCAGTTCCAGTGTCCACATTATAATATGAAGGAATTTCTTAGCAGCAGCAGCATCTTATCTACTGGCTCTTCACGGCTAACATTCTCAAGGCTGTTCTTCAAAAACACCCAAAGTTTGCCCCTAGATGGTGATGCAGTGTGTGTGTGTGTGTTAGGGACATGCTAGGTAGAAATTCATTGTATTTATACATGTAGATATAATCTGATGCAACATCTCTATAAGATGATGCAATACTTCAGAAATGCTGACACAGCTTTGTCCTCTACAAGGAGTTGCATGTGTTTATATATATAACTTGGCATTTCAATTGTTATTGTATCCATAGGATGTTACATTTACTAAAATGTAATAATATAAACTCTCTAAGTAGGATGTAGTTTATAAGACATCACTATATGAGATAAAATAATGTCACTGTCTTTCTCGGAGAAGTGTTTAGTCTGTCTCTTGGGAGACAACTTAGAGAACACTTCTGAGTCTCGAGAACACACACGTTCACGGCACAACACACACAAGTCCTCACACCCCATACACCACGCAAAACTGGGGGAAGACCGGCCAGCGGCGGCCCAGTTGGGTCTCCACCCAAACCGCCTCACACCGCAGCTCGTTTTCTTCTCTCCCCTGCTGGCTGGTGCGGCCCGCCGCGCCTCACGCCGCAGGAAACTGCTGACATACGTAGGGCGTGGGTGGTGGGTCATGTGATCGGGTGCGTGCATGTGTGTGCCTGATGCATAGGGTTGCCACCTGTCCCTTAAAATGCGGAACTCCAGCCCTCACTACCACCTCTGCACCAATGTCATCATTGCCAATCTGGTAGCATTGCCAACACTATCTTCACACTAAGCGTCGCCGCAACAATATTATAATGAAGGGTTCTCTCTAATATCCTTGGACTGTGTAGATAGAGGAATGAAAGGATGATTGAAGCTGTGAAGGAGTTTGTGCTGGAGAAAATGTGGCGTGCCTGATGTAGGGAAAATAAATGTGCAAGTTACTGTCTTTTTTGTGCATGGGTTTGCTTTTTATTTTGTCTTCTACAGCAGTTGGCGATCTAAAGGGCTTTAGCATCAAGATCAACATCAAGGTCGCAGTAGTAAACACGCCCCGAGTCACCCCCACTGCTGCTTTTCCTCGCTGCCATGTCCTCTACTACTACTGCTGCTGCTGCTGCCTCCTATACCTGCGTCACATTTCACGTACTACTTGCTATTTGACAATTTTTCCAGGTGAGAGTACATGGAGAGAGAGAGAGAGAGAGAGAGAGAGAGAGAGAGTGAGTGGGTGGTGGTGGTGGTGTGTTTGGTGTTGTATTTTCCTCTCTCCCTTCCCCCGTTCTGGCTTTTAATTTTAAGGTGATGTGAGACTTTGCTGATATTTTCTTCCAGGTGAGAGTAGAATTAGAGGGAGAGAGAATGGCAGTGTGTGTGGTGGTGGTGGTGTTGCTGTGTTTACGTGTGGTGGTGGTGGTGTTGCTGTGTTTACGTGTGGTGGTGGTGTTGTATCTCCCTCCCTCCCTCCCCCCCCCCCAGTCTGTTATGTAACTTTGAGGTGTTAGAGTTTGCCAGTCCCCCTACACACACACACAGAGAGAGAGAGAGTTAGTTGAATCACCTTTCTTGCTATCCCTTATTGCCATAGTTAATTTAGTTTAGGTTAGTTTAGGCAGTCAGAAGAGTATATAACCTTAATTTGAATCACTTTAACCCCATTAACTACTGCTACACAATACTTCCCACAATGCAATAGCTATTTCAAATGAAGCACAACATTTCCAGTCGCCATAGATCAATTAGCACATTAACTGCAATACGCCAACACTCCCCATAGAAGGAAAAAGAAAACGGCTTTTGGTACACATATGGACCAAGGCGTGGGTGACATATTAGAGTGCCGCAGCTGACAGGTTAATAATCACCCAATCAGGACGCAGAGTGTATTTATTAGTTTTATCTACCCTAAAATCACCCTTATTAACCCCCCACATAAGATGCAAAGTGGGATTATCAGCCTTACCTATCCTATATACCCTAAACTAACCTATATTCACCCTTATTAACCCCCCACAGAAGACGCAAAATGGGATTATCAGCCTATATACCCTAAACTAAGCTAAAATCACCCTTATTAACCCTCCACAGAAGAGCCAAAGTGGAGTTAGTGCCTCGTCCACTAAGCCGTCCACACACCTCTGCCTCTGATGCCGCACTGACCTTCCCGCCGCCGCTGCTGCTGCCGCTACCATGGATTTTGAGAGTCCGGACGTGGAGAAGGAGTTTCCTGGTCTCTATGCCTCTGAGTCTTCCCGACGCAGCGATAGTGACTGTGAGTTGCTGTGGTGCTGTTCATTTGACTGTCCATGCACTGTTGTTGTTGTTGTTGTTGTTGTTATTGTTGTTATTATTTGACTGTTGTGTCATTTATTTAACTTCCTCTCTCTCTCTCTCTCTGTGTGTGTGTGTGTGTGCACTTGTTTATTGTTGGTGTTGAAGTGAGTCTCTCCACTGATAAGATTAAAGAGAGTAACAGTTTTTCTCCACTTTTTACCAATAATGTGGACCGCAGAGATGATTAGCGCGGTTTTCAAGTACATACGTTCCTCCAGTGAGTAACGTAGAAAACTCCTCACTTTGCCTCCAGAAATGTAAAAAAAACGCCTCAGAAAACTCGCATCTGTTAAAATAAAGTCCTTTGAAATTGTGGAGGTGAAGCAGGAAAGTGTCTTGAGATGATCAGTGTCTGCCCTGCATGTGTCTGTACTTCATACCACTCTTGCATGTCCGTCCGTCTGTCTGTCTGTATGTTGAACTGAGCAAAGACTGGTGCCTCTTGGGGACAGCTGGGTCTCGGAATACACTGCTGCTGCTGCTGCTGCTGCTGCTGCTGCTGCTGTCGAGTTTCCTGATGTATGTGCAGTCTGGCGTTCCCTCTCCCTCTCTCTGCCTAAGTCTCTTGGAGGGTTTGTGGTTCTGCCGTCAGATATAAACAAGTCGATTTTTCTGTAATCATGTTTGGTATGTTGTTTATTTCATCTTATTTCCTTGATTTTGTGTTGATAAATTGTGTATTTTTTAGATTTCCTATTGAGTTTGGCTCCTGAATTGTATCTTCCACTGCCTATTTCATGCGTATGCCTTTTTTTTAATCTTTTTTGTATTTTTCTAAAAGTATTTATTTATTTTTTTTTTTTCAATTCACGATGGTAATTTGTCGCGTATTTTGACTCAGCCAGATTTGCCAGACACGTCGTAGTAGCCGGTTTGGTTTGTCGCATTGCAGTGTTACCGTACCGGCCGCCCCACACCTCACTCCATAGATAGACACTGAACTGTACCATTTGAGGGAGAACTGCCAAACCTAATGACCAAAAAACACCATAAATAAACTCTACATTCACACTGACTGACCTGTGTTGGTTAAGACTGACCTGACTGTTGTGGTCTTTTGCCGTGAGCCGAACCAGAAAGTATTGTCAGTTCGTTGATGTTTACTCGCATCAAAACAGACGACTTTGGCCAGGAAGAGCGAAAATTCATGAAATCCCCCCCCCAAAAAAAATAATAGCGTTAAAATCCCTCCTGACCTTCTCAAACCAATCTTGTCATTCAGTCACTTTTTCAGCCATAAACCTACTGACCAGAGACTAACTAAAATACATCAATATTGGGAGGTTGACATGGATTTTAAGAGTAGAAATCGACCCAAGAAAAACGTGACATACCTACTTTAGAATCTGTTGGTGTGTGTTTCCAAGTGTGGCGTGCGTAGAGTATGTCTTTCACACTGTGTCTATCTCACCCCTAACAGTGTAATCCTGGACAGTGTCTCAGTTGCTGCAGGTGATGTGTGCTTGCTGCTCTAATTTGCATGATGCTCACTCTCGTAGGATAGAACAGGTAAAGTAGATGTACTGTACTATTCCACTGTTCAACTCTCTCTCTCTCTCTCTCTTTCCTTCCCTTTGCCTTGGCTTATAATTGTATCAGTGAATGTTTGTTGATTTTGTGCCCTTGTTGTTTTTATTTGCTCTCTTTTCTGTAGAGTTTTGTCACCCAAGGATGTGCTGAGTTAGTGTTGGGTGAATGGGTGGGTGGGGGTGGTTAGGTTAGGTTAGGTTAATTGCAGGGTATTTTTAGGGTTAATATGCAGAAGAGGGTAAGATTAGTAGTAGTAATAAGTCTGTAAACCTTTCACTCACTGCTCTTTGCTCCATCTTTCCTTATTAATAACTGAGCACTCTAAAACATCTTAATTTATCTCATGGCTATTTAAAGTCTTCAAACTGGGTGTAAATTGTTAAATATACTCTTTTTCATGTATTCCTTTCTCGCAGATGGTAGTAAAGATCTTATGCATTGCTATTAGTGCTGTTAACTGTCTTGTACTGCAGTGAAAGGGTTAATGGGTAGAATAACATTAGAAGAACAACTTAGCAAAATGTTAAAGGTTCATTTTCAGAGGATAAGATTTCTAAGGGGTGTTTTTTAAGGGTGTTTAAGGGACAGCAATGATTTAATGGTTATTTATTCAGGGTAGGGCAATAATAAGGGTTTCTTTAAGTGGTGAAGGGATATTAAGAGTAACCAAACGAGAATTTAAGTGTCAGTAATCAGGTAATAATAGTAATGTCAGTTAAGTCTTAGTAAATTGAGTTCAGTAAGTTTTTTTTGTGTGAATTTTAAAGTTATTAGTTGTGAGAGAGAGTGTTGATAAGTATGTGTATGTCCTTGGGTGACAGAAAGTAGTAGTAGAAGTAGTAGTAATAGTAGTAGTAGTAGTAGTAGTAATTGTTGTAGTAGTAATTGTAGTAGTACCTTGTAGAAGTAATGATGTAGATGAAATAGAATGATTCTCTCTCTCTCTCTCTCTCTCTCTCTCTCTCTCTCTCTCTCTCTCTCTCTTCCCCTCTCTCTCCCCCCCCCCTCTCCCTCTTCCTCTCTCTCTCTCTCTCTCTCTCTCTCTCCATGACATATAAAACACTGATAAACACTTCCACCACCACCACCACCACCACCACCACCACCACCACCACCACCACCACCACCACCACTACCACCACCACCACTACCACCACCACCACTGCCCTCAGATGGGGACAGCACACATGAACGAGGAGGGAAAAAGGAGCTACTGAGGAACAAGAAGAAGGACAAGAAGGAGAAGAATAAGGACAAAGGTTATGCTGCTTTAGGTGAAGACAGTTCCCTCGATGAAATGGACCCCTTAGATACCAGGTTAGTTTGTTTGTTAGTGCTCTTGTTGTTGTTGTTATTGTTGTTAGTGTTGTTATTGTTATTATTGTTGGTGTTTGGGGTTTATTAATTGCCAGGTTAGATAGTGTTGTTGTTGTTATTGTTGTTGTTGTTGTTTTGGGTCTGTTAAATATCAGGTTAATTAGTTAGTTAGTGTTATTATTATTGTTTTTGTTGTTTTTGTTGTTGTTTTGGGTCTATTAAATGCCAGGTTAGTTAGTGTTATTATTATTATTGTTGTTGTTTTTATTGTTTTTATTGTTAGTGTTCTTAATTTTATTGTTTGGAAGTAAAATGTTTCTTGTATTTTGTGTTTTTTATTGTTTTTTTGTGTTTTTAGAAGCCCTTTGAAGCCCAAAAAGCAGAAATCCTTCAAATTCCTCCACAAGAGAGAGAAGGAAGAGAAGGAGGAGAGGAAGGAAGAGAAGAAGAAGGAGAAGGAAGAGAGGAAGATCGACAAGAGGAAAGAAAAGGAGAAGGAGAAGGAGGAGAGAAGAAGAGAGAAAGAGGAGAAGAAAAAAGTGAAAAAGGAAAAGAAGAAGAAACATGACGAACCAGATGAAGGTATAAAACACACAAACAATTAAAGAAAAACCCCACTTATTAGCCAGTCCCCTTACAGTTGCCAAAAAAACAGACAATTACACTTGACACTTTGATCTCTTATGTTCTTGTATTTGGCACTGCAGAGGAACTGGCAGTGTTTGGAGTGCCACTGAGCGAGGCAGTGCAGCGCTGTCCGGCCCACGATGGCATCCAGCTGCCGGCCATTGTGAGGGAGTGCATTGACCAGATTGAGGAGCGGGGTGAGTGTTTCCCGCTCTGTAATGCAAGACTTGACCACCTTCCTTTGCTCTCTCACCTCTTGAAATGGGGGATTCCTGAGAGAGAGAGAGAGAGAGAGAGAGAGAGAGAGAGAGAGAGGTTATGTAGGAGAATTTTAAAGATGATTTCACTATTATGAGTTATGTTATGTATATATTTTAGTGTGTGTGTGTGTGTGTGTGTGTATTAGTAACTGTATGTACGTATAACTAACTGTGTGCGTGTATTACTAACTGTGTGCGTGTATTACTAACTGTGTACGCATATTACTAACCGTGTGTGCGTATTAATAACAGCGCACATGTATTACCAACTGTGTGTACATATTATAAACTGAACCCGCGTATTACTGTGTGCGTATTAATAACTGTGTGCGTGTGTGTGTGTGTGTGTGTGTGTGTGCGTGTGTGTGTGTGTTGCAGGTCTGCACTGCGAGGGGATCTACCGTCTGAGTGGGGTGAAGAGCAAAGTGCAACACCTGCGACACCAGTACAACACCGGGGAGGCCGTCAGACTGGTGGACCAGGAACCACACGTCATCGCTTCACTACTCAAACAGTATCTCAGGTAACACACTCCTCCTCTTCCTCCTCCTCCTCCTCCTCCTCTTCCTCCTCCTCTTCCTCACATCTTCCTTCTCATAGCTCTTCTTGCTAACTCCCCCCCTGACAACCTTCTTATAGCTGTTCTCCCTTGTAATTCCCTCCTCCTCCTCCTCCTCCTCCTCCTCCTCCTCCTCCTCCTCCTCCTCCTCCTCCTCCTCCTCCCTGTAAATAGTTAGCAGTACTTACCAAACAGCCATGAAAGGACCAAAGAATCTGCTGCTGCTTGGCCCTCCCTTTGTATTTGTATCCCCCTATTAACTCCCTTCTAAGTGTAAAGATGGTAAGGAAACACTTGGGGTGGGTCAGGGATACTTTTTACACATATTTGTCTTACTACTACTTATTTGTCTTATTTGTCTTATTTGTCTTATTTGTCTTATTTGTCTTATTTGTCTTATTTCTTATTTGTCTTACTACTACTTATTTCTTATTTGTCTTATTTGTCTTATTTGTCTTACTACTACTTATTTCCCACCTTTTCATCTCCCTCCTGGTCATCTCCCTCCTGGTCATCTCCCTCCTGCTCATCTCCTCCTCGTCGTGGTGGTCATCCTCCGCAGGGAACTACCCGAGCCGGTGCTAACAGTGGACATGATGCCACACTTTGAGGACGTGGCGATGATTCCCAACCCGAGTGAGAGGGCCGAGGCAATGCGACAACTGATAGACAGACTCCCCACCGCCAACAGACTCCTGCTGCAGTATATGTTCAAACACATGGGACACATCATTGCTAGGGTGCGTACGTGTGTGTGTCTGTGTGTGTGTACGTGTGTGTGTGTACGTGTGTGTGTAGGTGTGTGTTGGGGTATTGTTTATTGTTTGTCGTTTTTGTGTGTGTGTGTGTATGTGTAGGTGTGTGTGTGTGTGTGTGTGGGTGTGTGTGTACGTGTGTGTGTGTATGTGTGTGTGTGTCTGAGCATGCATTTGTGTTCATGTATGCATTTATATCACCCAAAATTTTAACCTTACGTACTAACAAACCCCCATTAATTCCTTCCTTCCTTCCTTCCTTCCTTCCTTCCTTCCTTTATTTCTTTATTTCTTTATTTCTTTTTCTTTCTTCCTTTCTTCCTTCCTTCCTTCCTTCCTTCCTTCCTCCTTTCCTTCCTTCCTTCCTTCCTTCCTTCCTTCCTTCCTTCCTTCCTTCCTTCCTTCCCTCCCTCCCTCCCTCCCTCCCTCCCTCCCTCCCTCCCTCCCTCCCTCCCTCCCTCCCTCCCTCCCTTCCTCCCTCCCTTCCTTCCTGTCTCCCCCAGCAGGAGGCGGACACCAAGATGACCTACCAGAACGTCAGCATTGTCCTCTCCCCAACCATGCAGATATCTCACCGCGTGCTCAATGTTCTCTTCCTCAACCACTCCTATCTCTTTGGAGGGGTGGCCATCAAGAAGTGAGTGTGTGTGTGTGTGTGTGTGTGTGTGTGTGTGTGTGTGTGTGTGTGAGTGTGTGTGTGAGTAAATATTCAGTACTACAATGCACTTTTTTCATATTCATTCTGGTTTTTATTAGCTGATTCTGTGCAGGTTTAAAAATTTCTATGGGGTGGCGATTAAAATAGTACAGACTGTGGCCATTAATCTCTCTCTGTCTCTGTCTCTCTCTCTGTCTCTGTCTCTCTCCAGGTACATCCCCCCCATTGGCAGTGGAGTAACGGAGCGAACAGTGGACCAGCTGCGGAGTGTGGCGGAGATAGAGGTGGAGATGATGAAGCAGGAGTCCCTTCTGGGCCACCTCCACGCACAGGTGGCGGCCGGCAACGTGACGCGCCGCAAGGAGGAGAGTCTGTGGGAGGCGCAGCGCATTGTGACTCTGCTTAAGGTAGGTTAGGTTAGGTTAGGTTAGGTTAGTTATTTAGTATTGTTAGCTGTTGTTAGTATTAGTTAGTTTGTTAGTTTGTATTGTTATTATAGTATTGTTAGCTATTATTAGTATTTGTTAGTTTGTTAGTTAGTTAGTATTGTTATTATAGTATTGTTAGCTATTGTTATTAGTATTATTTTGTTAGTTAGTTAGTATTGTTAGCTATTATTAGTATTTGTTAGTATTTGTTAGTTAGTTAGTATTGTTATTATAGTATTGTTAGCTATTGTTATTAGTATTAGTTTGTTTGTTAGTTAGTATTATCAGCCATTATTAGTTAGTATTATTATAGTATTATTAGTATTATTGTAGTATTAGTGTGTGTATCTATCTATCATCCACCCACACTCCACACTAACCCCCTCCACCCCTCCACCTCCACCAGAGAAAGCTACGTTCAGCCCAGCGGAGAGAGGAGGAGGAGAGACAGCGCAGGCAGGGCGGGGGCAGCAGTGTGGAGCAGCAGAGGAAGGTGGAGCTGGCGGAGAAGGAGTCCACCTCAGAGGAGTCCCAGCGCGAGCACGACGGGGAGGAGGACAGCCGCCACGAAGGGAGTGAGAGAAGTGAGAGAAGTGAGAATGAGAGTCAGGCACAGTTAGACACCACCGCCACCACCACCACCACCACCGCCGCCGCCGCCCATAGTAACGTGACAGTGATGCAGGTGGAGGAGGTGAGTGGAGGAGGTGATGAGGGTGGTGTTGTGGTGGTGCCCTGCCATGCCATTCCTGCTCCACCGCGCTCCACCACTCACTCTGACCGCGGAAGAGTGGCGCTGAGCAGGGAACAGTGCGTGGAGGTGGAGGAGAGTGCGGAAGTGGAGAACAAGGAGGAGGAGGAGGAGGAGGAGGGAGAGGAGACAGTGGAGGACAAACCAGAGGAGGAGGAGGAGGAGGAAGAGGAGGAGGAGGGAGTAATGGAAGACAAAGAAGACTCTGTTAATAAGAGCATTGGTGTTGAAACTGACTTACCACCGCCACCACCACCACACGTGACTGTCATCAAGGTGGTGCCGGGGACAGTGCCGGGGGGAGTGCCACGGGAGGGTCAGGGGTCAGCGGCGGCGGCGGCGGCACCTTCTGGACCTGGGGTGTGCTGGGGTGAGATAAAACGAGCAGCAGCAGCAGCAGAAGTCCCACCCACTGATGAAGCTGTACTGAAGGGTGAGAGAGAGAGAGAGAGAGAGTTCTGTTTCTGTCACTGTTTGCTTTATCCTATTTTTACTTGATTTGTTGATTATTTGTGTATTTTGTGAGAGAGAGAGAGAGAGAGAGAGAGAGAGAGAGAGAGAGAGAGAGAGAGAGAGAGAGAGAGAGTTTTGTTTCTGTCACTGTTTTATTTTGTTTTTTTTAGTTTATTTGTACAGGAAAGGGAGGGTTTTGATCAATATTTTCTTGAGTTCTGGCTTAATTTTGTATATAGTGAAGGTAGAGAGAGAGAGAGAGAGAGAGAGAGAGAGAGAGAGAGAGAGAGAGAAAGTATTACCAAATCAACCATTACTACACACTATTAACCTTCACTACCCTTCCTTCCTCCCCCAAACTCCCTTCACAACACCCTTCCCTCCCCCATACATCCCCACAACAATCTCCCCTTCCCTCCCTATCCTCCCTTCCCCTCCCTATCTCCCCTTCCCTCCCCACAACAATCTCCCAACACATCCCTTCCCTCCTACACACCCCCACAATCAATACTACCCTCCCCACCCCCTCCCCTCACCCCCCCAGCAGACAGTGAGCACCTGGCCCTGCTGGCGAAGGAGGCGCTGGTGGTGGCTGAGCATAGTGAGCTTCTCTCCCTCAACCACGACCTGATGAGGAAACTGCAGGCCGAACATGCCGAGATTAAGAGGCTGAGGGAGGAGATACAGGAAATGCAGACTCTTTATGGCTACAGGTGCGGTGCGTTAGGTTAGGTTAGGTTAGGTTTGGGGTATTTTTATTTTTGGTTTGGTTAGGTTAGGTTAGGTTTAGTTATGTTAGGGGTATTCTTATTTATGGTTAGGTTAGGTTAGGTTAGGTTAGGTATGGGGTATTCTTATTAATTTTATGGTTTGGTTAGGTTAGGTTAGGTTAGGTTAAGTTAGGTTAGGGGTATTCTTATTTTATGGTTAGGTTAGGTTAAGGGTATTCTTATTTATGGTTTGGTTAGGTTAGGTTAGGTTAGGTTAGGTTAGGTTAGGTGTGAT
The DNA here is from genome assembly GCA_020233015.1 of Callinectes sapidus. Taxonomy (NCBI): domain Eukaryota; kingdom Metazoa; phylum Arthropoda; class Malacostraca; order Decapoda; family Portunidae; genus Callinectes; species Callinectes sapidus. Next base: position 11,763,655 of record CM035186.1, on the reverse strand, counting down.
TTAAGGGTATTTTTATTCATGATTCTGTTTGGATTGACAGTGTTTCTAGTTTATTATGAAGAGAAACTGTCTTTAAAAAGGTACGTTAGGTTAGGTTTGGTTAGGTTATGTTAGGTTAGGGGTGATTTTAAGGGTATTTTTATTTATGGTTCTGTTTGGATTGACAGTGTTTCTAGTTTATTATGAAGAGAAACTGTCTTTAAAAGGTACGTTAGGTTAGGTTAGGTTTGGTTAGGTTAGGTGTGATTTTAAGGGTATTATTTATGGTTCTGTTTGGATTGACAGTGTTTCTAGTTTATTATGAGGAGAAACAGGTATGTGGTTTGGTTAGGGAGTGAGATGGGGCAGTGACGGGTAGTTTGCTGTGTGCTGTGAGGCTTTGCTGTGGTGGTAGTGGTGGGGAGAGGAGCTGTGTTAATATGGGAAGGAAGGTGGGGGGGGAGCTTATTGAAATTATTATAACATAGTGAAGGACAGATGGTAATATTTCCTTTTGCGTCTCCCCAGAACTTATTCCTACGACAGCAGTGAAAGTGAGGGGAGTGAGGGGAGTGACGGGGAGAGTGACACGGAGGAGGACATGCTCAACTGGCTAAGCAGAGTGACCAAGGCTAACAGGGAACTGCAGGTCAGCTCCTCTTGTTGTCACCTTCAGTACTGTCTGTGGGTTGCGTCTTTTATTCTTTGTGGTTTTCCTTCTCTACTGTTTCCTTCTCTGTTTCCTTCTCTGTGGTTTTCCTTTTCTGTTTCCTTCTCTTTCCTCCTCTGTGGTTTTCCTTCTCTACTGTTTCCTTCTGGGCAGTTTTCCTTCTCTGTTTCCTTCTCTGCAGTTTTCCTTCTCTGTTTCCTTCTTAATGGTTTCCTCCTCTGTTTCCTTCTCTGCAGTTTTCCTTTTCTGTTTCCTTCTCTGTTTCTTTCTCTGTTTCCTTCTCTCTTTCCTTCTCTGTTTCCTTCTGTGCAGTTTTCCTTCTCTGTTTCCTCCTCTGCAGTTTTCCTTCTTAATGGTTTCCTTCTCTGTTTCCTTCTCTGTTTCCTTCTTAATGGTTTCCTTCTCTAATTACAGTTTTCCTTCTCTAATTACAGTTTTCCTTCTCTAATTACTATGGTCGTCTTGTCATCTTCAACACTAACGCTGGATTACTTGTTTAATTGTGGGTTTTCTTTCGTAATTAGGGAAAAATAACTCCAGCTCAGGTCATGTTGTTATTAAATATATAGAAAACCACAATTTTTTTCCCCTCCTTTTTTCCCCCTTTCTTTCCCTAAAACTCACCCTTAACATAACCCACAAACATTTCCCTTTTCCTCCTTATTTTCCCAATTCCAGATAAAAAAAAAAACAGAAAAAACAATCAAAAATAAAGAAAGTCAATATTTTTCCCCTTTTTTCCTCAATTTTCCCCTTTTTTCCCCTTAAAAACACGTATAACATCAACATTTCCCCTCAAATCTCACAGGAGGGGAACCGCAGCCTAACTCTACGCATCCAGGAGGAGAGGGAGGCGGTGATACAAATGAGGGTGAGGCTGCAGGAGGCCCAGTGGAAGGGGTACTGTCACGACCACCCCATCACCCCCATTTGCTAGCCTCCCCATGCCTTCCCCTCCCCCCCCACACACCCCCACGCCCCCCCTCTTCTCTGCCGCATTGAGATGAGTACTTCCTAATGTTACTCTGGGTACTGTTAATAGTAGAGAGGTGATTTTGTGACTCCTGCCAAGTGTGTGTGTGTACGTGTGTGTGTACGTATGTGTGTGTGTGTGTGTGTCAGGAAGTGTTTGTTTTTTTTCCCCTTTTTGTGTTCGGTATTGGTTAAAAAGGGTTGATTGATTTTTTTTGTTATTTTTGTTTTGTTTCTAGTTTATTCTCGCTTTTTCTCTATCTCTCTCTGTCTTTCTTTCTTTCTGTGTCTATTTCTCTTCTTAAATTTCTACTTTTCCTTTTTTTTCATATTTCCTGTTAAGGTTTGGGATAAGTAATGTTTCCCCCCCCCCCCCATACACACACACACACACACACACACACACACACACAAACACATTTTTACTAACACATTTCTTCTTTGGTTTAGAATAACACAACATTTAGCAGCTTCAGTTAGCAATACCACTTACTACTACTACTGCTGCTGCTGTTGTTGTCTTAACTCCTTCAGTACTGGGACACATTTTTACCTTAAGTTTTGTGTAAGATTCATTGATTTTAAGGACATTAGGAAAGATTTATGGAGGTGAGAAGATTAATGGCCTGATCTGACACTATTCTAACCCCCATACAAGTTTCTGAAGGTTAAGAGAATAGAGAAATAAGAATATGAGAGGAAAAAATGTGTCCCAGTACTGAAGGGGTTGATAGAAGGTCATTTTGAAGGTTTGATAACATGACAACACCTTTATTATTGCAAAAAACACTGGATATATTGCTCTCTCTCCATATATTACTTAGGACGGCAACAATAGGGATATATGTAAGTTTTAAGTTCCTATTTAGTGAAAGAAGTGTTATTTTAGTGAACAAAGGTGGTGGTGTGTGTGTGTGTGTGTGTGTGTGTGTGTGTGTGTGTGTGTGAAGAGAGGAAAAGAAAAAAAGAAAGGAGAGGAAAAGGAAAGAAAAAGAGAATGAATGAGGGAAAAAGTAAAAGGGAGAGAAAAGAGAGGAAAAGAAAGGAAAAGATTAGGGAAAGAAAGAGAATGAATGAGGAAAAGACTAGAAGGGATAGAAAAGATAGGAAAAGAAAGAAAGACAGGAGAGGAAAAGAAAAAAAAAGGGAAAAAAAGAGAGAATGAATGAAGGAAAAAACTAAAAGGGAGAGAAAAAAAGAGGAAAAGAAAAAAAGAAAGTAGAGGAAAAGAACAAAAGGGAAAAAAAGAGAGAATGAATGAGGAAAAAACTAAAAGGGTGGTGGTGGTGGTGGTGGTGGGGGGGGGGGTGTCAATGCACATAAGGAAAGGAAACGCCTAAGCTTTTTGATACATACATACATACATACATACATACACACATACATACACTATAGACATAACACAACGACACAGTATATCTATTTGTATTTTGTCACGTCCCTACATAACATATTTTTTTCGCTTGTAACGGAAGATTTAACGCTGATAATATACTACTTAGCCGTGATATATTAGGTAAACCTCCTTTTTGTATTTTATTTTATGTATGTATGTGTGTGTGTGTGTATGTGTGTTTTTTAAAAGGAATGTGTGTGTGTGTGTGTGTGTGTGTGTGTGTGTGTTAGCAAGGCATTATGGGAGGGGGGGCTTTCTTGGTGATAAATAATGCTAACTAACTCTCTCTCTCTTTTTTTTTGGGGGGAGGGGGGGCAGGGTGGTGGGGGGTGGGGTGGGGGGGGATGGTAACACACACACTCCTCACTGTACATATATAACTCGCATGAAAAACAAAAACAAAAAAATACTGATAATAATAATAATGCTAACGATAAATCAAATCTATTATATATATAGCTGACCTCATCAAAAATAATCATAATAATATAGAGATAACATACTGATAGACACATAGAGAGATATATATATATAAATAAATAAATAAACACATATTTTATTATACACTACACGTTAATGCCCCTTTGCTAATAATTGTAGTTTATGCCTCCACTAACTAACTAACTATTTTTAACTGGTGGATAAAATATAACCTCATTTTTATCTTATTTTTGTTTGTTTTAATGTAGCGAGTGATTAGTTAGCTGGCTTGTGTTAGATATGCACTCTCTCTCTCTCTCTCTCTCTCTCTCTCTCTCTCTCTCTCTCTCTCTCTCTCTCTCTCTCTCTCTCTCTCTCTCTCTCTCTCTCTCTCTCGTGACCCGTCAGCCTCTTTGCCCCCCCCCCACTTCCCCCCTCACACTATTCTTCCATCTCCCATCTCTCTCTCTCTCTCTCTCTCTC
>CM035186.1:11732278-11751582 GCA_020233015.1 Callinectes sapidus | reverse complement strand
GAGAGAGAGAGAGAGAGAGAGAGAGAGAGAGAGAGAGAGAGATTTACTTATAATGATTTTTCAACTCATAATCTTTCCTAGCTCGTTCATTCTCTTCTTTCTTTTCTTCTAATCTACTGACTGGAGACTTTGTTACTAGTCATTAGAGGTTGTGAAGAAGTTACCGTGTTGTTGAGGTAAGAAGTAAGGAGGGAAAGTAAAGTAGAGAAGGTAATTAAGTCTTGGTCAGGTGTTAAGATCATTAAGGGTTTAAGGCCAGGTATGTTGATTAAAGTAAAGGTGGAGGAGGAGGAAGAGGTGGAAGAGTAGGAGGTGTTAAGGAAAATGAAGCAGAGACAATGAGCTTGAAATACTGGTGCAAAATAAGAAAAATGAAATATTGGTGTTAAAATGGTTGAATTGTGAAGAGTTTGTGATATTTATGAGTCTATAGTCTATTTGTATTTTTGTAGTAAGGTATGTAATCAGTTTTTTCACTCTCCTTCTTCTCTCCTCCTCCTCATTATCATTAGTACAACGTGTTTATCTTTCCTTTCCCCTAAAAGAATCAAGCCAAGTAACGAAATCAATAACCAGAAATAAATAAAAAAATCTCTCAAGGAGTCGAATTCTATGAAATGAACCATGAGTCATTTGATTGAAGCTTCACGATCCTCCTTCAGAAGCTTCATCAAAGGTTGAGAGTAAGGCAGGTCGCCAGTCAGCCCCCTCGCACCGTACCGTGGAGGTTGTGCGGAAGTTATTGAAGGCAACAAGGAAGGGGGGAAAGGGAAGCTACTGACCGAGGAAGGAGGGAGGGCATTGAGTCCATTATGGCGCGGGTTTCTGGAGCTCCGCACGCCGTGTGGCATTCTCTTTTCGTACTTGTGCTGTTGTCGGTGTGCGTCTTATCTGTTGCTGGGGAGTGTAAGTACTTTTGAGGCTGTAGGGGGATGGGAGGTTTTAATGTATTAAGTGTTACAGATCTTGGATGTTATATTAGGCTTTTATTCCGTGTGTTTCTCTTGACGAATAACTATTGTGATACGAGATCGGGTGTTCATTGTTGACTAAACTTTTCTCCAGTCTATGGAATTGGTGGTGGTACAACCTCGTCCACAACGCGCCGACCGCCCTTCACAATCGCTCCGCCTTTCACCATCGCTCCGCCTGTCACACCACGTCCACTTTGCCAGAACCCCGATGAGTGCTGCCGTTTCCGCCTCGGCTCTGATGACTTCAATATTTGCTGCGAGGAACAGGGATGCTGCCCAATGACGTGCCCGTTGACTGATAAAGGTAGGAGGGTAGCGGTTTGACGCAAAGCTATCGGCTGGTGCTACACTCGTGAATTTATAATTTGGGAAGTATTTAACGCTTGAGTACTGTTGATAACCTGAGTACGCATATTTTCTACACTTAACGCAGACGGCATCATCATACCCTCGTTCCCTTGCCACGCGTATGAGTGTTGCGTTCATCGTGAAAGATCAAAGAGGCACCAGGACTGCTGCAAACGTCACGGATGTTGCCCTCACTGTAATGAGATGTCCCGAGGTGTGTTGTTGCTGATGTTATCCGTTTGTGCTTAAATATGGATACACATACGAGGAAGGGAAGTAGTTATACATTGCCTACATCTCTTGCTACAGGATGCTGTTTCAACGACGTACGTTACTTCTTCGGGAGTTTGGTGATGGACTTACCAGACGCTTGTGTCCAGCTGGTGTGTGCCGCCAGGCTTTCAGACATGTATCCCTACTTCCGGGCCACCATCACTGCCGTGAAGACTTGCTCCTGTGAGTCTGTCGTATTACTTAAAGCTTAATTTCTTGTGTTAATTTATGATGCAAATTTAGTTAAAGATTTAAATATTTCCAGTCACGGACGTCATGGAGGAATGTTTGGGATGCCCCGTGTATCATTGCGTGGACGAGTTTGGGGTGCAGCGTGTGGATGGGGAGAAATGGTATCCCTCGCCGTGTGTCCGGTGCGAGTGCAGTAAAGGGTATGAGCGCTGCGTTAGCATCCTTGCGCGATGTCTGCCTCCCCCACACCCAAACTGCATCACCATTCCTGGACCCTGCTGTGACACCTACCGCTGCGAAGAGTGAGTGTTCTCGCCATCTGTTAGTGTTAGTCAACAACTTTCAAAATTGTGTACAGATTTGTTTGACTTCCATAATGAGTTTCTTTTAATGTAGCGGATGTGTTGACGAACATGGCAATTTCCGACCTGTGGGTACTGAATGGCCTACGAGTGACCCCTGCCAGGTGATGATCTGCACCGAAACGGGTATAGACACCATTAAAACTGTGTGCGACCCCCCGCCACCTCCCCATGAGGGCTGCTTCTTGCAAAACGTCCCAGGAGATTGTTGCCGTGTGTGGAACTGCAGGTAAGACTGAGAAGTGAAGGGTGAAGGATCTTGGCATGTTAGTGTTTATGACGTCCGGACTATGGTATCATGACTTCTTTTCAGCCGCTGCATAGACATTGACGGATCCATCCATCAGCTGCATGACGAGTGGCAGGCCGGCCCGTGCATAGTGAAGGTCTGCACCACCTCTGGAATCGTGGTGAGGGATATCATCTGCCCTAAACTTGACCCAGCCCCTCATGACACCTGCTACAGGGATGTCGTTGAAGGAAACTGCTGTGAGGAGTGGAAATGCGAGTAAGTACAAACCCTCGAATAATTGAAGTTCTTTTTGGTTTTTGGAGTTTATTTGTGAATCGGGGATTCGAGTAAAACTTAATTTGATGCTGCGTTCTTTCAGTGGCTGCTGGGTTGATGGGAAGCTGCACCCATCGGGCAGCCAGTGGCCCTCTGATGACCCGTGCTTCAACAATGTGTGTAGAGGTAACACGGTGCAATTGCAACGCGTCAACTGCCCGGACTTCCCGAGACCTCATGAAAGCTGCTTTGAGTACGTTCCAGATGGGGCGTGTTGTCCTACATGGAATTGTAGGTAAGTTCATATACTTTGCTCTCTGTATTGCTAACCTTTACTTTTTACATGAACACTTTTATACTTCAATGGATCCTGTTTGGTTAAAAGAAACCAATTTAATATGCAGCGGTTGTCTGGATGACGCTGGCACATACCACCCTCTGTACCACGAATGGCAGATCGACCCTTGCACTACACTCGTCTGTCACCTCAACGGTATTACCACGAAAAAGACTCCTTGTATCCCACTGGGACCTGCACCACACTCATCCTGCTTCGCTGTCTTCCTCCCTGGGGGCTGCTGCAAGGAGTGGAAGTGCGAGTAAGTAAAGAATAAATGAAATAATTCGGTAGTAATGAGATACCAATTCAATATATAACCTATGTCAAGTTTGATTTTTTGTAACGCCTCCGTTTCCCGTGTAGCGGGTGCATTGACGGTGCTGGAGTGTTCCATCCTCTGGGCAGCGAGTGGTCTAGCAATGACCCCTGTGTAACGATGTTGTGTGTGCCTCCGGGCATCATACAAAATTCGACTGTGGCGTGCAAGCTCGGTCCTCGTCCCCATGACGGCTGCTTCTTTCAATCTGTCGAGGGAGAGTGCTGTGCCCAGTGGAATTGCAGGTAAGTCTGTAACAAACCCTTTCGATGTCTTTATTGGCGTTCCAACATGCCACGACACTAATCGAACATGTACATTTGCAGCGGCTGTCGGGATAATGATGGGAAGTTCCGTAAACTGTTAGAAAAATGGAAGAGTGACCCCTGCACCACCCACACCTGCACAGTTGGTGGCATTAAAACTCACGAGGTGCGATGCACGTCTCCTCCGCCCAGGCCTCACTATTCGTGCAAATTAGTGGTATTACCCGACCAGTGCTGCCCATCATGGAACTGCAAGCATGGCAGAAGTACCACAACCTGTTTTGACGACGAAAAAGAGTACGAAGATAACAGCGAGTGGGACGCAGATGAACCTTGCATGATCAACCGTTGTGACTCTGGTACCATCATCACTGAGCCTGTAGTGTGTGACGATAAGCCCACACCCCTGAACTGCTTTGAGGAGAGCATGGAAGGAGAGTGTTGCCCTAAGTGGAATTGCAGGCATGTACGGTGGAATGGATGGAGTAAACTTGCTTGCAAGTAATTTTTTTGCATTAAATTTTGCAGTTGTGTACTTTGTGGTAAAAAAAAAAAAGTATAATCGTACATTTTTCTTTGGTTTCAGCGGGTGCTTGGACGAGAACGGTGTTTATCATAAGATGGACGACGAATGGAATGTCGCTCCTTGTATCCTGCGAAGCTGTCACGAGTCTGGTATACGTGAAGCCATCGTGGATTGTCCTCCAGGGCCGCCTAACCCTGATTGCCGGCAGTGGTTTGATCCCGAGCAGTGCTGTCCCCAGTGGGTCTGCAGGTGAGCATGAGCCTGTGAAGTGTTAAGTTGCATTTGGTTTCCGTGGCATTGTTGGTCTGAAATTTTATCGGTATAAGAAATACTGATCTGCTTCTGATTTTCTAGCGACTGCATAGACGAAGAGGGCAACGTAAGAATGAACGGCAGTGAGTGGACATCTCCGTCAGACCCTTGTATCACTTTCACGTGTATTGACTCTAACGTGAACAAAGCATTGATTGCCTGTGATTTTATTCCGCCTCCATCGCCGAACTGCTTCTTGTCAACTGAAGAGGATCAGTGTTGCCCTCCATGGAACTGCAGGTTACGCTCATTCACAAAGTATGATTAATATTCATATACTTATCTCCTCTATAATAACTAAATATAATTCCACAGCGGATGTTTGGACCAGGATAGACAATTCCATAGTCTGGGTGAATCTTGGATCTCCTCCTGCATGACCCACAACTGCACGCTCCAAGGGATCGTCAGTGAAGACGTGAAGTGCAAGGAAGCCCCACGACCGGATTGTGTGCGTGAACCTCCCCCTCCTGGTAGCTGCTGTCCTACGTGGGACTGTAGACATACGTAAGTTTTAAAATGAACATGGGTAAGTAAAGGCCTGTCACAATTATGCAGCAGTGTTCAATGGGCAAATCCTGTTACTATGTCTCGTTTTCATACCCAAGCTGCTACTTTGAGTGGCGGTCACGGAGGTGACGTCTGCCTGACGAGCGATGTTCATGAGTAAGGTATTTGTACATATCTGATAGCACTTCGCTACCATATGTGCCAATCTTTTTCACACTTTTGACATAAATTGCTCGTAGTGATGTGGTTCCAGTATTTGCCCGTCAGCCACTGCTCGGTAGTGTGAACAGGCTTTAATAGTGAGTGTAAAGTGAGAATAATTGTGAATTGAAAAGAAGTTTAAGAAATATGGCTTAGATTAGGAATGAAATAAATCTCCCGCACAGGTCACTCAATTGTTCTACTGTGAAGTGCCAAGGTCCGCCGTGGAACGCTATCTGCATGGCCACCATGAACCCACGCCAGTGTTGTCCTGTGTATGCCTGCCGGTGAGTCACTTTTACACCATAAATAGTTTGATCATGTATAAACTTGTAGTCGTAACCTTTTCTTCATGTATTCACTTTTTATAAGATTGAGTTTTTGGCCCTAAGTCGTATCAATGTAATCTTTTTTTTATACAGACCACGTCGTATCAATGTAATCTTTTTTTTTTTTATACAGACCACCACAACCCATTCCCAACATGCCCAAGTGTCTCTCTGTATACTGCTTGGGACCACCTCTTCATGAATACTGCATGGCGCACTACCCTCCAGGCCAGTGCTGTCCACGATACTTCTGCAGGTAATAATTTCTTGCATGGGTAATAGTTTTTTTTCCTTTAGCCGTCCAGCATGTTGTTCAGCTATTTATTGTAACCTTCCTCCCACAGACCAATCGGTGGACCCACTCTTCCTATGGACTGTGCTAGTGTGCTGTGTCTGGCTCCTCCTTCTAACGTCAACTGCACGGTCACAACGCCCCCCGGGGAGTGTTGCCCTGTGTTCGACTGCGAGTGAGTACCATAGTATTATGACAATAGGTTGACTTTGACGATACTTTGTTTACTGTAGTATGTAATTGTTCTTCCCCTTAAGTGTGTCAGATAATACAAAAATGTAATACAAAATTGTAATCAAGAGAAAGATGGTTTACCCACATCTTCGAAATTTTTCATACGAAGCACAACAACTTCCACCTCGACAATGACTAAGCCTTCCACCAAACCGACCACCGCGGAACCGCCACAACCATCTAGTTCGCCATCTCCGGGCAAGGACTGCGTGGATCACGAAGGAGTCCAACGGACGGAAGGGGACGTATGGGTATCTTCAGAGGATGGGTGTAGAAAGTCCCAGTGTCACCAAGGCCGCGTAATCTACCATTACGAGTGTTAGCATGTGGTGCACTCTATAGATCAGTGGTCATTGTCACTACGTATTATCCGTAGGAAGCCAAAGATTGCGTGGTTGGGAATTCAAGTTTGCTGGAATGAAAAAGGTTTCATATTGTGAGTAAGAGGCTTTAGAATGTACATATTTTACATGTTTGTTACCATTATAGTATTCTTATTACAATCTTGGTAAGTTTTGTTAGACATAAATTTTATAATAACCGTGTATAAAGATGGTTTTGCTGCAAACATGTTTTGTTAAATATACTGATTATCATAATGGCGCTGTGTCAATTCGCCTTGGTGCTGTACATTATTTATCTTATTGATGCTTGAACCTTACTGTCCAAGGAGTACTGACCGAACTTAAACCGCCAGAGCGTTTAAAGTACAGAATACTGAAAAACCGATGTACAAAATAAGGGTGCGAAAGAAACCAGTTTTGCAGAGAATTTAAGGAAATTGGGGATAAAAGTGAAATTGGGATCAGAACAGCGATTGTCATACAAATCGCGCTAGAAAATGGCACGAGGTACAATATCGTGACTGAGGGTATATTAGGTTTTTGGTAACCAATAGAAGTACTGTACCAAACAAAGACGTTACTAGTATAATTTACAAAACCTGAACTACGGGAAGCCTCGATGCTTGCCAAGGAAACGCAGGCAGTTCTTTCCGAGCGAGACTGTGTTCACACACAGCTTTGCTCGTAAGCTTTATTATTTGCGAGCTAAATAAGTTGTTTGCGTATTTTGTTACTGTCCAAACTACGTTGGTTGAGCAATAAGAGCCTGGTAATGACTGAAACGGGATCCACTGGGGTACGACAACGTGGATCGTAAGATACGCAAAAAAGAAACCGAGAGCTAAAAAGAAACTGACAAAGGAAAAAATGTGATGTAAAAAGTGGCTTCAACGTAGACTTAGGAAATCATATGACGAAGTGGAACTCGAAACATAGATGAACATTAGATATTGCCAACTGCATGAGAATGGGCCCAAATTCATTCTAATAAACTATCGGAAGTACGTCTGACAGCACATTCATGCCACATCCACCTTTCGACCTTGACGAGCAACAGGTAACGCCTCGATACCGTGCTGAACAATAGGGAAAACCTGTTCAAAGCTTTGCTCGCGGTGTTTCCATTTCTGACGTCATACCGAGCAAAGTTTACCAAGCAATGCTTGCATGTGTGGACGAGGCTTTAGGGATCACTAAGTAAAAGTGAATTATCAGGTGAAGGTAGTTACGACTCTTCCAAGGCAAAAGGTGAATAAATCTCTGTTAGATCATAGATATAAATATCTCGAGAGTACTAAGTTAATTCCACAAGTATTTTTTACATAAAAAAGTAAGATATTTGCACCGAGAATAAAGAAAGTAGTATCGAGAAGACACTGCACCACTTTGCCACACCACTTCATCAAACAAGCTCCCCCATAACACAGCGGGCGCAAGGGAGCAGTGTATCCTCGTTTTCTTAGAACCTCTCGTCGTCCATCGATTCCCTGGGTAAAAGAACCATGTGCAAAATAAACAAAGCACAAACAAGGAACCACATAGAAAGCAAACAAGTTGACCTGAAAAGAAAAAAAATCGCAATACTACTAGCAAAACACACACACACACACACACACACACACACACACACACCACACACACACACACACACACACACACACACACACACACACACTACAAAAAGGGTAACAGAAGATACTGAAGTGACTGATGGGAGGGTTCGCAATTCATCGACGAGAGATATTGACCCGGAACAGAGGATGGATCTTGGTGGTGGGATCACGGCATGAAACATCAAGGAGAGGGGTGAGATTTGAGAGAGAGAGAGAGAGAGAGAGAGAGAGAGAGAGAGAGAGAGAGAGAGAGAGAGAGAGAGAGAGACCATAAGGGATCGCAGCGAATATTGTGGGTCAGGAGGCGGCATTACCTTATACATCACCTGTCCTGATAAGGGTGGCGGTCGATGGCTAATATTGGCAGGAACATTGGGTGAGCGACGACTGCCGGGGAAGAGGGGAAAAAATAGGAGCTTTGTTTGTGGGAGATTGATAAGAGAGAATCCTTTTGACCGCCGCAGAGTTGCATGAAAATTGCGCTCAGTGTGGAGAACTGATTGATGTTTTGTAAGGAAAATGGAAGGAAGTTGACCTTTAAGAATGAAGGTTGCGGATAGTTTGACCAGCAGACCTGAATGAGTTTCCTTCCTTTCCGAGATGATGAGAGCACGAATCAGTAAGACAGGTAACGCTGCGGCCCACCAGAAGACGGCCAGTGAAGATAATACAGTATGAAAATAAAAAGGGATGGTTTTATGCGTCAGAAATATGTTAAAACTATTTGGCACGTGTTGACAATTCGTTCAGTTTGATTTACAATTCATAGTTTACGGACACATTGGCAGTAAAGAAAGTATCATTGATGTTTGTAATAGATATAGATGTGTGTGTGTGTGTGTGTGTGTGTGTGTGTGTGTGTGTGTGTGTGTGTATGTGTGTGTGGTTATATTGAATGTTAGTAGATTAGTTGATTGTCCAATAAGTTGATTCCGAGACTGGTTGGGTAAATGAGTTGCTAACTTGCCTCACAAGTGCTTTGATCTAATTACTCTCGCCAACAATTATAGGGTCTCGGAGCATAATGGCGCCGATACCACTTGCTACACGTTGACCATTCTTACGAGAGAATGTCCTTGAACCATTTGTTAATATTGTCCTCAGGTAATCCACACGGTAATAGCTATGTGTTCCTTCACTCATTCACTAAGCTTCAGTGGTTCATTCACTTTATTCTGCTTGTGAGTCATCTCATCACACGTGTCATGCTGTAAATGGACTCACTCAAAGGTTTACAGTCATTTGTGCAATAATGATGATTATGATAATTATGATAATAATAATGATAATGATAACGATAAGGATGATGCTAATGATGGTAATGATAACAAAAGTAATGACAAAACAGCAACAACAATGATAATAAAGATTATAATGATAATAATAATGATAATAATAATAATAATAATAATAATAATAATAATAATAATAATAATAATAATAATAATGATAAATAATAATAGCAATGATGATATCTAAATTTATGATTTATTATTATTATTATTATTATTATTATTATTATTATTATTATTATTATTATTATTATTATTATTATTATTATTATTATTGTCATTATCTTTTTTACTCTCGATAATATGATCATTAATCACCACAATTATCTTTAGAAAGAAAGTGACAATGGTAGTAAATTGTAGAAGTCAAAACCGAAACACAACATTGGTGTAACACAAGGAAAAATGACAAAAGAAGATAGTTATATAAATGTAAATACAGTGTGAAACTATACTGTATAAAAGTTAGCACTTGTTCGTTGTGACATTCAGGGAAACACAGTGAAACATTTTTACCATTATTTTCCTCTAGTCTGCTATGAAACAATTGTATGCCCTCTCGGATATTTAAAGTTGCGTCTGAAAAAAAGTAAACGAATGACGTCATTCGTGTCATTTATTCGTTTTCATGTATTAATATTATCCTTCATAATATCATACTTTCACAAATCCTGTTCAAAAGATGGCCGTGAATATTGGAACATAATAGATAACACTAAGAAGTTGGCAGGGGAGAAGTTGGGGAGGCAGGACAGAAGAACGCCATCTATTGAACAACAGAGAAACTGGTAGAATGGGAACTGCTAGTTTATCTTGCCTCTCGTGTTCGAAGCATTGTTTTCGACCTTTGAGCTTCATAGAGGTTCTCTCGGTTCCTAGATCAGCGTAGCTTCCAGAAGGCGGCAGTGCTGGTTTAGGAGTGAGGTTGGTGACTTGAGGTGCGTCGAGAAGCCGTGGTTTCTGGTGTCTGTAGCCATGGCACCTTGTCGCGGGTCTCCTTTTCACTGGTTTATCGTCCTTCTAGTGACTTTTGCTGCTGCTGGTTGTGTGTATAGCGAAGGTGAGATTAACGGTGCTAATTTCTCTGTAATTTAGTAGCGACTGCATTATTTAATTCTAGTAAAGTGGTGACATACTAATGCTTGGTTACTCGTTTGGGTTATTTGGTAAATATATTCGTGTATATACGTTCGAGTGTCTGTTTGAGTTATCACCTTAACTATGATCGCCTACAGAGAGTAATGAGGACTCGCAGTGTGAAGTGCGGGCGGTGAGATGTTGCAAACACGAGATGTTCTCCTCTGCGTTCTTCAATTGCTGTGAAAGGATGGGATGTTGTCCCCGCAGGTGTATGGAGGAGGAACCGTTATCGAGTGAAGAATCAATCTCGAGTGGTAAGTTTTCTACTGAACCATAGAATACGATTGCTGAACCAATAGTTACTTTAAGCATTTGGTACAACAGTTCTTGTGTCTTGTTTTCATTATAATTTCCAGTAAGTGTTCCGGAATCGGAGGAAGAATGTAAGCAAGGAACAGTTTGCTGCCGCTTTCGTCCCAATACACTGGAGTATAAGCATTGTTGTGAGAGGCATCAGTGTCGCCCTTCCTGTAACGGTGTACCTAAAGGTAAGGCAGTTAAAGGTGGCGAATTCTTAAAAACCTGGGTCTTTAAAAGCAAAAGTTGAAACTATTGAACAAATACCTCTTCATTACGAACTATGGCAAATATTCGTTGGGAAGGGTGAATGTTTAGATTTTTTCCCATAGGTTGTTGCTACAACAAGACGACATGGAAATGGGGCAGCGTGGTGGAGGCGGTGGCTGAAGACTGTGTAGACCTTAAGTGTGCGGCTAAAAGAGTGTCTCGCTGGCCTTACCTCATAGCCAAACTGGTGCTTGTTCCTCGGACTAACGTGGAGTGTACGGGTGAGTGAACGATCATTCAGGATAGTTGCAGTATGTTGCGAGTGTGTAGTGGATGCAAAGGTCATGCATAAGAACGTAAGAACATGAAAGCTGCAAGCGGCACATAACTTGCATTTGGCAGTCGATGTCAACATGTTTTTTTAGCCACTTCTCATAGTCAATGTATTTGTTTAATCTTGTTCTGACTTCTAAAAATGACTAACGATTTCTAAGTGACTAACCATATCATATAAACCTTATTTCTAGCCTCTATGCATTTATCGGAGCTATCCTGAAGATACTAAGACTTCATTGTTTGTGTACCTATTGTGTAGATTTCATCCATCTACGCTAAGTACCTTGCATTTGTTGATGTTAAAGTACATTGCCATCTGTCTCTCTTCATGGTAATTTAACTTTAACTGTAGTGCATGGATTATGATATTTAGGCACTTGTTCATTTTACAGAACCAAAGTGTGAGGACTGTAATGAACGGCGGTGCGTGGATGAGACGGGAATGCTGCGGGAGGAAGGCGAAAAGTATTACATGGGCAGGTGCAGGAGGTGCGAGTGCCTTCCTGGTGGCGGGACACTCTGTACGTCTCTGGCTTACACGTGTCCACCTCTACCCTCGATCATGCCTCGTCACTGCACTGTGGTGAGAGGACTGTGCTGTGAAACGCTCAGCTGTTCAGTGGAGCGGTGAGTCGAGGCATCAATTTCATTCCTGCGCAGTGTTTAGCCCACATGATTAATATTCAAATGTGTGCCAATTAGTACTCGTGTTTGGAAAGCTTTCCAACGCGGCTGACGCGCCATATTCATATTTCTACCCGTAGTATTTGAACACTTAGTCGGGTACTAATGTCGCACTGGGCGGGATCAGCAGGGACGAAGCCATGAATTTTTCTGTATCTTGGGCAGTGCTGTCTTCTTGTGAACGGTGATACATATTCGTATAACTACATAGCCGAGGCAGTCACGCTTATTTGTTGTGGTTTTGGGGTTCCTTAAGTAACCATCCAAACTGATATCAAGTCCGATAACAACTATTTGTTCTGCGGGCATGAGGACTAGAAGTGCAGCCAGAAATGTCACAAATCTTCTCTGCAGCGAGAGAAAAGTATTAAAGTAGTATTTCTGCAGAAATATTGTCTTGCGTGTAGTTGGGAGCGGCGCCTTAAATAGTTGAGCTCAGTCATTTATATTAAGATTGTTGTTCAATGGAATATTCCTGCCTGAAGAATTATTTTGGTGCTGGGTCACAAGGAAGGTTCATGTTTAGCTCGCAGTGGTTTCGGCGCTTAGGATTCGATGGAAATGTAGCAAACTACTTATAATGATGGAAAAGATAACTAATTAGGACTTTTGATATTGTGTTCAGGAAACGTTGATTCTTAGCTTCCTTTCTTAGGGATAATCTATGAGAAACTGAACTTCAATCTATTGTCTTACGCAGCACCTGTCGTGATATGAACGGTCGCGAGCGTGCCCTTTACACCACCTGGAGAAGTGACCCGTGCACCATCCACAAGTGTACCCTGGCCGGCATCATCACCAGGCGGGAGTTCTGTAGCCCGATGCCTCACCCTAACTGTATGGAGGAAGACGAGTATTTCAAAGTGATCTCTTCCGGGGACTGGAGGGGCACCTCGGACGAGGACACTGACGAGGACACTGACGAGGACACTGACGAGGACACTGACACTGACGAGGACGACGGGGACACTGACACTGATACTGACGGGGACACTGACACTGATACTGACGGGGACACTGACACTGATACTGACGGGGATACTGACACTGATACTGATACTGACGGGGATACTGACACTGATACTGATACTGACGGGGATACTGACACTGATACTGATACTGACGGGGATACTGACACTGACACTGACGGGGACGACGAGGACACTGACACTGACAGTGGCGATTCTAGTTCTGGCTCTGACGGAGGGAACGGGCAATCAAGTTCCGAGGAGGAGTTCCGGTGCTGCCCGAGGTGGAAGTGTGGGTGAGTCCTAGTGACCTTTGTTTACGTATTTTTGTGGACGGTACATGGACAAATTATGATTTCGCCCAAAATTTTCAGACCAGACTGTCGCACTGTTCGCTGTTCCTTGGTGCCTCCCGGGGTGGACTGTGTGGAAGTGTTCGAACCCCTCGCCTGCTGTCCTCGCTGGAAGTGCAGGTAAGTGTTGCAGCTGAGAGTGGGTGAGAAGGGATTAAGTTAATGGTTTATAAATGGGACACTTGTTGAAGTCAGATGGTCAAGATTTTCCTGTTCATAAATAGGAATAAGAAAGATACTGGAAATGGAAGTCACTGCCTGGATTTAGAGGGATAGATGGGTGAAACTTTGTAACAAAGTCTTTTTAGAGATGGCAATGGTTTAAAGACTGGGCATTTGGCATGAATGACTTGCGTACGCGTGCTTTAGGTAAAATGTCTCGAGGCCGTTAGTCTATTACCCAGCGGAGGTGGTGAGGATTACTGGTTATGTCTGTACAGGCTAAGTTGGGAAGTATCGTAAGGGAGCATAATATGGAATTGTGTGCTCAACTAACCAACCATGTTCTGCGTTTCTCAGCGGGTGTATGGATAGGCACCGCACGTACCACCCTCTCGGCAGCGTGTGGCATCCGACGCCCTGCACAACCCTTGCCTGCACTCCCTTGGGAATCGTTAATACCACGAAGCCTTGCAAACCAAAGCCACATGATATCTGCTTTGAGGAGCCTTCAGAAGACGCCTGCTGCCCTGTCTACAATTGTGGGTCAGTGAGCGTCCATGTCTGTGTGGTGTGGGTGAATGGGGGAATGATTTGTAGACGAGTCTGGGTGTGAATCCACCTTTCATCACACATTAACATATCTCCTTAGTTTTAGATCCTCGTTTTAATGTCTAGTTTCATTCCCCATGCAGCGGGTGTGTGGACGAAGACAACGCATTCCACCCGATGTTCAGTAAGTGGCAAGTGTCGCACTGCAAATATCTAACCTGCACAACAAATGGAATCATTCCTTGGGAACCTGAATGTCCACCGAAGCCCCACAACAACTGCCGCAGAGGACTGCAAGGCGTGGATTGCTGCCATGAGTGGGAGTGTGGGTGAGTGTGCAGATTGATGCAGGCAACCATTTATAGGTCTGTAGTTGAATGACTGCGGATAAAACTATTTTGTTCTTGGGTGTGTGGGTGGGCTACAAATTAGAGATGGGGTAGCATGTAAATCATGTGTTGTGACTATATTTTTTTTTTTGCATCCAAGGCTCGATTGTCGTACTGTGCGATGCGCCGGGCCCCCCCACAGTGGATGCTCAAGTCGCCTGGAACCACTGGCCTGTTGTCCGATATGGGATTGCAAGTAAAGAAATTGGGACATAATGTTGGTTAGAATTTGTTTTACAGCAGATGGTATTTCACCGCTTGTATAGTTACATGATTTAGCTGTTAAGTAACCTAAGAACTAATCCTTCCCTATTGCAACTTGTCCTGGTAGCACCTGTGTGGACGAGGACAATCGCAAGCGGCCAGTGGGCAGCTCTTGGCGCACGGATGATCCGTGCACAAACCACACCTGCACGGAGACGGGCGTTGTTCCTGTTAGTGTCACGTGTACGCTGAGCATTCCCCCGCGTGAAGGGTGCTTCCAGTACACTGCTGAGGGAGAGTGCTGCTCTCGGTGGAACTGCAGGTTAGCGAGTATCACTTCATAATTTTTATATGTAGTGTTTATGAAACGTCACACAGCCATGTACACTTTCTGCGACTGAGTTTAATCTCCTTAAACAGCGCACATTTCTGCCCTGCCGTGTTGGTTCCTGTTTTCTTTTTAATAATGCAAGCGTTCTTTACTTGCTCTCTACCTTCCCATTCTCTTTTCTGTACACAATCCTACAACCCCTCATTTGTTCCTCCTTCCCTTGATCTTCCTTCGTCTCGCGTTCCCTCTCCCAAGTCACATTTCTTTGCAAAATTTCAGTAACGTATCATTCTTATCTTGACTGTACTTGCTATATTCCATAAACTTTATTGACACTTGAATGCACGTGCCCACGCCCACACTTTTCTCACTCGGCGTCATTTAACAGCGGGTGTTTGGATGATAACGGGGTCTTCCACCGGATCTTTGAAGCGTGGAGCAGTGACACTTGCACAAGACACTTCTGCGCCTCGTCCGGTATAATAACGCAGGAGTTGCAGTGTCCACCTTTGGGTAGTATGCCTCACCCGAACTGTGTCATGCATCTGGAGCCCGGGGAATGTTGCTCCAGATGGAAGTGTGGGTAAGTTTGGACGCACAGAGCTGACATGATGGGGGAAGACTGAGGAAGGAAATTAGGGAGAAAGGTAGGGATGTATGAAGGGAAATGACAGAGGTTCAGTTAAAACCCCCCTTAATTACTCGTAACTGAAGATAGAGGAAAAACGTAGGGTAAAATAAGGACTGGATGAAATGTGAAAATTATTAACTTTAAAGGCCTTCAGAGGAGCAATTGCGTTAAATAGAAAAGAGGGATACCTAAAAAGGTAATATTTGGAACTATACTGGAGGTAGTAACTGGAACGAATACTATTAACAACGCAATTGTCCTGTACCATATGGAACAAATGCTACAATTTAACCTTATTCTCCACTCCTATCGACAGACCAGACTGCAGGCTCGTGTTCTGTCCACTGCGTCCTGAAGGAACCTGCAAGGCGCACCGTCCCCCCCTGGCATGCTGTGATGAATACGAGTGCAGGTACGAAGCACTGCAGGGATGTCTTGGCTGTGCTGCCATTTGTTACATTGTGTTATTCCTCCTGAAATTAAGGTCAAGATGGAATGCCACTGAACCGAAGCTATGGGAATGTTGCAAAATGGGAGATCTCGAGGTTTTCATGTACATGTATATATGTTTTTTGGGGGGCCACAATGCTAATGGATAAACACTGATGTTTAATTGATAGGCACTAATATTGTGCTGATGGAGGTGTAAATCTTGCTTCCCCGCCTTTCAGCACTGGATGCACGGACAATGAGGGCAGGAAGCGCAAAGTGGGTGACAGCTGGTTCACGCCGCCTTGCTACGTGTATATCTGCCGCAGTGAAGGAATAGTCACCCACAACTTCTGTGATTCTGGATCCCAGTATCAAAGTTCTTCCAACCTGGTAAGAGACGTGCATGTAACACTTGACTTAAGTTAAAATTCCTTTGACGTCTAAATTAGTTGCGTTGTCTTGTTGTGGAATCGTTTTATATTTTTAAAGTTTCTTAGTTTGTCCATTAATTAGGGTGCTTCCACTGTCTGAAATAGAAGATATTGGATTCCTTTTATACTGATACGTTGTGCTGCGTAATTGAATTGTTTCATAGTACCGTAACTATTTTTTGTGATTAAATTTAGTGGTTGCCTTCATTCAAATATCGATGTATATAAACTGAATTTGGGATTACGCTTTACCGTACAACCAAGCGTGGGAAGTAAACAGCACTTAGCATAACAAATTTTGTACATATCCTATTCTTTCATCAACAGAAAAGATCAGTTGGGTTTGAAGAGCCCGTGTCTGATCCTCAAAGTAAAAAGGCAGAGGCAGCCGCAGCGTCGCCACCTGATCACCCCTACACAACTGAGTAATGATGCCGGTGCTCCTTGCCATCCCCTTTCTCCTGGAGTCACTGCAGCGTAGTGAGTACCTGTGGCGGTGGTGGTGGTGGTGGTGTTTACTGCATGCACGTGAAGAATTTTACTTTTTGCATGTTTTTTTCATAATGAACACAACTTGATATTAATGTAGAATCGTTTTACCATGGTTACTTTATAAAGGAGTTACGGTTACTCTCCGAAGAGGTTGTTAATCCGAACAATGGTCAAAATTAAAGTGATTTATGTATCATTATGCGCTGTGATGCGTTCAGTGTCTTGAAGGGTCCCGTGCTTTGCTTCCAGCCTGGGAGTCCCTCAAAGGATGTATTCCGTCTGGTCATCTATCGTGCTGTCAGCGATATTACTGCCGCTTTCCACTCACTGTGATAATTTTCTCTTCGTTTAAAAGTTTGTTCTATTTTATGTGACTTACAATGTTTAATTACAATGTTTAATTCACAAGCTTTTGTTCTGTTATTTTATGTGCTTTGGAATGTTTTAGTACTTTATAACAGAGTTTATTAAAATATGGTTTGAGAGTGCATCTTTACCTTTGTCTGACCGCATTTAGGATTGGTTCTGGGTCTTCGGGAAACCCACACTTTTCATCGCGAAACCATTCTCTCACCTCCGTCGTACTTCCTCTTTCCTATCCTCTTAACACCTTTTTTTTTTTTTCTTTCCTCTTAGTAGCTACTGGCATCCCACCGTTCCATTTCTTCTCTGGGTCTTATCCTTTCCTCTCCTTCCCCTCCTCTCATCTTCAACACTTTACCTGGGAAGTGGCGCCATAAATCTCTTCCTTCTCTTAGGACGTAGATGGATGGGCTAAAGGGAGGAACCAAGCGATAAGGGCCTCCACTCCTTTCCTCCTCCCTCTCACCTTGATGTACCTTCAGAGGGAGATTTAAGGGCGGGAAGCATTGGGTACCATAATGCGTAGGCGTACTGAAATGCAGATGCTCTTATCCTCCATCTTGAGAGGGATGGGTGTTCTGGGCGGAATGGTAGGGAGGAGACTAAAGGTGTAGGTGAGGGTGGAAATCGAGCGTAGGTAAAAGCATATAAAGACCGATGAGGGGATTCTGAGGTAGAAAACCTAACGCAAGTCTATTATATTGTAAGAGTAATTGGAGAGAAGGAAGTCTTCTAAGAACGCAAGGAATGGAGTGCAGACAGTGCAGGATGGAAGGTATAAGCGATCGGTGAAAGTACTAAACTCGGAAGAAGAGAAAGAAAAGAACCCGGAAAGGAAGCAAGGAGAGAATTTGAACAAGAAGCTGAGTCTGGCACTGCTGTCTCTCTGCAATCACTCGTCACACCTGAAGCGACTGACAATTATCATTACCTGTTACGATGGCACTTTTTCTTGTGTCGTCTCTCCCTTCTCTTTCTTTAACATCTGATTAGTTGCTTTGTATTTCTCTTACTGGGTTCTTCTATTTCCTGCCTTCATTTTTTTCTTTAAACGCCTTTTATCTCAGATGCGAGTTTTTTTTTCATATTTCCTTTCCTTATTTAATGAAATGTCTCTTCCCTTACTTTCCCTTCTTTTGTCACTTTCTATACTTCTTTTTTATTCTATTCTGTTCGCATTATTTTGTTCTTCATCCGTAATCCAAAAATAAAACATAATTTTTCCCTTTCCTTGCCTCTTTTCTTCATCCGCCAACAAAAATGCAGTATCTCTCCATTTCTTTTAATTTCTTTCGCTTTTATCTAAATATATAGTATCCTTCCCGTTATTTACCTCTTTTTTTCTCCCTTTTATCTAATGATGCAATATCTTTCTCTCCCTTTGGTTACCTCTTTCTTACACCCTTCACCTGGAGCACTTCATCTTTCCACCTCCCTTTTCCTCTCTTTATTTCCTCTTCCCTTCCCCCTCCCCTTTCCTCTTCTCAGTCAGCAACTTTCCCTCTCCTTTCCTTATCTAATTCTCTAAAAGTTGAATATTCAAGGTAAACACCACTTTTATCTCGGGGTTATAAAAATTCACAGCGCTCTCCACCTGTGAGGAAACTTTTTACCGCGAGGCAAAGAAAATGAGATTGTCCATACTGAATTTTACAAGGTTCCTCCTCGTATACTGCCCGAGGCCGTTCTGGCTTTCATTATAACTTCCTAAGCAGCCGAAATTAAAGTCTGCTGTATGCATTGCCAGCCTGCCGGGGTAGCGGGAAACTCCTCTCATTGGCTGCCCGTCCTTCTGCAACTGTATGATTGGCTGTTTGGGATGTTTCTCTTCTCGTTCCTTCGCGAATGTAAAGGTTAGATTGATGCAGTGTGTTTGTGGGTGGGTGGGTGGGTGTGTGTGTGAGTGAGTTTGTGCGTGTGATTGGGGGGCTGAATGGATGGATGGGTGGGTCTCTCTCTCTCTCTCTCTCTCTCTCTCTCTCTCTCTCTCTCTCCCCAAAGTCATCTCTCTCCTCTCATCCTCTAGTCCTTTTCCAATTTTCCTCCTCCTCCTCCTCCTCCTCCTCCTCCTCCTCCTCTTCCTCCTCCTCCTCCTCTATC
>CM035186.1:11718780-11732088 GCA_020233015.1 Callinectes sapidus | reverse complement strand
ACACACACACACACACACACACACACACACACACACACACACACACACTTATTACAATCCTATATTCAAGCTTAGCACACTTGAAATACTACTACTACTACTACTACTACTACTACTACTACTACTACTTCTACTACTACTACCACTTCTACTACTACTACTACTACTACTACTACTACTACCACTTCCACTTCTACTACGACTAACAGAAGGAAGAAGAAGAAGAAGACGAAGACGAAGAGGAAGAGGAGGAGGAGGAGGAGGAGGAGGAGGAGGATAATAAGCAGGAATAACAACAAATAACAACAAATCGCAAATCATCACTTCTATTACTACAACACACACACACACACACACACACACACACACACACACACACATAACATTACATTACTTACCCAGTAGAGGTGGTTCAGGTGAGGCAAGACACACACACACGTACACACACACACACAGGTGGAGAGGACAGGTGGATGAAGTAGGCAGGTAGATTTCTTGAGGCCTATCGAGGTAGAGTGAGGGGAGGCGCTGGGGCCAAGGTGGAGTGGGCCCAGGCTGGTGTTGGTGAGGCCCCAGGACGCGGTGATAGGCAGGAGGTCATCCCTGGGGTCTCAATCACCACCCAGGGGAAGGACAATATCACACTCACTCACTCACTCACTCACTCTCTCACTCTCTCGAAGACTGATCGTGGCGTTATACAACACTGGGAGAGGTGGTCAAAATCGGCCTTTTTTCACGTTGTGTACAGGTTTTGAGGGTATTCACTGGCACAGGGTCACGCAGGGGGCTTTTCCGGTCCTCCCTGCCGCCACGGGGGTCACACAGCGCCTCTAGGTCACGAGGAATGGTCAAAACTATCAACTTCAGAGGGCCCTTTGCAGTGTCCCGCTGGCACTGTCCCTCACACTAAAGGTAATTTCCGGCACTTGCACTGGCACCACGGCACTCTCGCCACGCCACGGCCTCTGCGGGGGTCTTACAGTGCCTACGTGATATGAAACATGGTGCTCCACGGCCTGGACTCACGCCTTACGCCAATTTTGCGGGAGACGGTCGCGTACACCTTCCTCGTCCACCCGCCATGTTTGTGGACTGCGGGCGCGCGTTGACAGATGGCACCACCGCCTGGCCTCCTCCACCTGGCACGGGGAGGAGGTTTTCTTCAGTTACCCCTTACATTTTCTATTTTTCCTAAGTTATCCCTCCATCCCCAGCCTCATACATGATTATCCGGGTTATCTAGATTGTTCCTCTTGTTAATTGTACGGGAAAACTTAGCAATCAGCCGTTAGAACAGTAGATAAAACACCTTCCAAAAAACCTGTGACATTTTTTATTTTTCCCAAGTTATCCCTCCATCCCCAGCCCCATACATGATTAGCCGGATTATCTAGATTGTTCCTCTTGTTAATTGTACGGGAAAACTTAGCAATCTGTCGTTACAACTGTAGAAAAAACGCTTTCCAAAAACTTTTGACATTTTTTTATTTTTCCTAAGTTACTCCTCCATTCCCAGTCTCAGAGATGATTAGCCAGGTTATCCAGACTCTTCCTCTTGTTAATTGTACGGGAAAACTTAGCAATCAGCCGTTAGAACAGAAAAAAGAAGAAAAAAAAGTCTTCCTAAAAACTTGACATTTTTTTTTTCCTAAGTTACTCCTCCATCCTCAATTTTTAAGATGATTAGCCAGGTTTTCTAGACTCTTCTTGTTAATATATCGGAAAAACTTAACAACCAGCCATTAGAATTGTAGAAATAAAAAAAGAAAGAAAACCTTCCGAAAACCTGACATTTTTTTTCATTTTTCCTAAGTTACTCCTCCATTCCTAGCCTGGGAGATGATAAGCCAGGTTCTCTAGACTCTTCCTTTTGTTATTACTACGGAAAACTTAGCAATCTGTCATTAGAACTATAAAAACACCTTCTAAAACCTGTATTATCTGAGTTAGGGGCTTTGGAAAGTAGTGGGAGGAGCTGTAGTGAAATGTCTTGACCCCTTCAATACTTCAATGACTTTTGGGTGTGATTAGACGATTTTGTTGACATTAGCAAGGGTCTATGGAGGTCAGAAGATTAATGGCCACAGTCTGTACCATTTTAATCCCCACAGGAGTTTCTGAAGCTGTAGAAAATCGATAAATATAAGCAAAATGAATATGAAAATGCATCCCAGTATTCAGGCAGTTAATTATCAACGTATTATGTACACCACATATACTTACTTTGAAATTTGGTTAAGTTTTTCCTATTCCTCATTTCTTCTTAACTTTCCATCCACCTCCTTTAGTTACCCTTGCTATTTGTCCTAACTATTCCTGGTTTTCTTTAAGTTATCCTTCTAAAGCATTCTATTATTATGTTTTATTCACCTTTTCCTCGAATTATAACAATTACAACTTTTTTTAACTGTTTTTTTTTTCAGATTTATCACGTTCATAAGCTTTATTTTCTTTCTCGTACGTTTTTGTTTTTGTTTTTGTTTACTGTTAGTGTACCAAGATGACAAGGAAATGAAGACGAGAGAGAGAGAGAGAGAGAGAGAGAGAGAGAGAGAGAGAGAGAGAGAGAGAGAGAGAGAGAGAGAGAGAGAGAGAGATTCCATTATTTTTCCATTTTATTTCTCCTGAGTAAGTAGATACAGAGAACATCCACATATGACATTAAGTTAAAATTAATTCCTACATTCAACACATTGCCTTTATATATAACAACACTACACATACGGCTTAATTAACATTTGTAAACTCTATATCAATCAAACTAACCTTTTCACTTCACTACGAGACAACTATCAACACTGTAATATTGAAATCTTTATGTACCTAAGCATCTGCCAGAGATATATCGGGGAAAAGGAAGGGATATATATTTTTTCTTTTAATCTATACAAAGTGGGTTTTTTTTTATGGAAATCTATGGGCTAAAGGATACCACCTAATGGAGACCTCCTATCTGAAAGCCCACCCTTCTTAACAATATTTCTACTTACCTTAATCCCTTCAGTACTGGAACGCATTTTCATATTCATCTTTCTTATTATTTGTCAATCTTATACAGCTTCAGAAACTCCTGTGGGGATTAGAATAGTACAGACACTGGCTATTAATCTTCTGACATCCATAGATCCTTCACAGTGTCAGTAAAATTGTCTTATCACACCCAAAACTCGTGGTAAAAATGCGTCCCAGTACTGAAGGGGTTAAAGATTTGCAGTAGCAGTAATGGAACAAGTAAAGATGTCTGATAGTGATTGGTAATTATGAAAAGGTGTACCAGGTGGCAGTCAAAAGGTTATAGAAAGAACATTCACCATTCACCAGGACAAGAAAATACACAAGAATAAGATCTCTGTATGTTTTGTATAGTATATCTCACCAGAAACTTAAAATACCACTCTTGAAAACTGGTGTCACTTCAACCAGAGCCTTTTGTAAGTAGTGTAGGTGTGTTAGTGTATAGAGGTGCTTCTGTATTTCCATCTTCCTGTGATTTGAACTCATTGAAAGGGGGATATTTCAAGACACTTTATCCTATTCTGTCCACCTCCCTAATGCAAGAGTGAACCAGTACCCTCAGTCATTTATCTCCCTGCCTGCTTCTGTATTTCCTCTTCCCGTGATTTGAACTCATTGAAGAGAGAGGTTTCAAGACACTTTATCCTATTCTATCCACCTCCCTAATGCAAGAGTTAATCAGTACCTTGCAAGACACTAATCCCTTTCTTTTGGCTACCTCCCACACCTGCAAGGGACCTGACAACTAAGTGAACCTATATATTTTTGAACATCTACTGATTTTGACCAGTTTCCTCCTTAATATATACAAAAATAATGACGGTATTAGTGCTCATCTAGAACGCCATACATACAGACACACACAAAGGTAGCTACAGTCGCCACCACAGCCCAGGAAAACAACTTAAACACCCAAAAATTAACATCTTCGGGTCTACTGGTGCTGAAGAAGATAGTCTCCCTCTTCCCCTGACACCCTGAACTCTTCTTACACGGGGAGAAGCAACCTGGGGGGGACGCTGACACCGGGGCGACCTTGGTAAAGAAACCTCCTATAGGGTGTTTGATCCTTAAGCGAAGGATCTCAACGTAAACAATAGACATGATCATTGCAAAGTCCAGGAAGATGACAGCCACAAACCACACGTCTATGAGCTTGAGATAGGAGGTCTTAGGGATGCTCTGGCTGGTCTGGGTGAAGAAGGTAGCCAGCACCAACAGTGACGTGAGGGATACCATGATTCGATCCTGTTTAAAGGGAGTTAGGGGTTAGCAAAGGGGATTAGTAGGTAAAGAGGGTTCAAAGATGTGTACTAAGATTATGAGGATGAAGAAGGTAACCAGCACCAACAGTGAAGTAAGGGATACCATGATTCGATCCTGTTTAAAGGGAGTTAGGGATTAGCAAAGGGGATTAGTAGGTAAAGAGGGTTCAAAGATGTGTACTAAGATTATGAGGATGAAGAAGGTAGCCAGCACCAACAGTGACGTGAGGGATACCATGATTCGATCCTGTTTAAAGGGAGTTAGGGATTAGCAAAGGGGATTAGTAGGTAAAGAGGGTTCAAAGATGTGTACTAAGATTATGAGGATGAAGAGGGTAGCCAGCACCAACAGTGACGTGAGGGATACCATGATTCGATCCTGTTTAAAGGGAGTTAGGGGTTAGCAAAGGGGATTAGTAGATAAAGAGGGTTCAAAGATGTTTACTAAGATTATGAGGATGAAGAGGGTAACCAGCACCAACAGTGACGTAAGGGATATCATGATTCGATCCTGTTTAAAGGGAGTTAGGGGTTATCAAAGGGGATTAGTAGATATAGTAATAGTATAGCATATTAGTACAGTGTTAATATGTTAGTATAGTATTAGTATAGTTGTATAGAAAGATGTTTACTAAGGTTAGGAATAGTTTTAATTCACCAAAGAGAAAGAAAGTCAATTTTGTAACATAGGCAGAAACACATGTTGGTGACCTAGGGAGCCAGGTGTACGATGATTGTCAAGTAAGGACGATCTCACCTGGAAGTCTGCTATGTCAAACTTGAGAGTGGCCAGACCAATGAGCACCTGAATGAGGGTTGGCAGGAAGGTGTTGGCGATGTAGTAACTGAACTGGTTGTGAAACATGAACGTAACCTGTACAGAGAGAGAGAGCAAAAGTAACATTATCATTATTATTAGTAACAATATTAGTAGTAGTAGTAGAAGTCTTCCATACACATACGAACAAATATACAGATAGAAGGAAATAGATATGATTACAATATATGCCGCACAGAAAAAAATCATAGACAAATGAGAAAAAACAAACTTAAAGTAAAAGAAAAGAAAAGGAAGAAAGAAAAACCCTGAAATGAAAAAAAAGAAGATAGATAAACACTTCAAAAAAGACAAAAGAAAGGAGAAAAAGAAAAACAATCTTAAAGCAGAAAAGAAAAGAAAAATAATAATAATAAACAAATAAAAATTAAATAAAACAAATAAATAACAAAAAATCAAGAAAAGCAAACATAATAATTCAGGTATGCAAGTAACAAATATACGAGTCTCCCCCACACTTACCTTGGCATGACTGAGGTTAGCCTGGCTGTACACCACCAGCTCCTCGTGTAGAAGTGTATACTCCAGCAGGTGTCTGGCGCCCTCAAACACTATCCCCTCGTCCTGCTGCAGAAGGGAGAGAGAGAGAGAGTGAGAGAGAGAGAGAGAGAGATAGAGATAGAGATTGCTAGAGTGGGGATGCTGGGAAGATGAGAAGGACAGGAAGGAGAAGAAGAAGAAGAAGAAGAGCAACAACAACAACAATAAAGGAGTAAAAAATAAAATAAAAAGAAGGCAAAGAAAATAAGAAAAAAGAACAAGAAAAACAAGCAGTAAATGAGAAGAAAAAGAAAGTGGCGAGAAAAAACGTAAAAGAAGAAGAAGAAGAAGAAGAAGAAGAAGAAGAAGAAGAAGAAGAAGAAGAAGAAGAAGAAGAAGAAGAAGAAGAAGAGCTGCTACAACAACAACAAAGATAAAGAAGGAAAAAGAAAAAAGAAAGCAAAATAATTAAAAGAACAAGAAGAACAACAAAAAGAAAAAAGAAAACGAGGAAAACCATAAGAGTAGAACAAGAACAAGAACAACAACAACAACAACAACAACAACAACAACAACAACAAAATAAAAAGGAAAAGACCACACGAAGAGAGAGAAAAAGAAGAAGAATAAAAAAAACACCAACAAATAACTAACTAAACAAATAAACAAAGAACAAGACAAAATACCCCCCTCTCCCTCCCACCCCATCACCCCACCCTTCCCCTCGCCCTCCCTTCCCCTCGCCCCCCCTTCCCCTCGCCCCCCCTTCCCCTCGCCCCCCTCGCCCCCCCTTACCTGCACCAGCACCCCCACGTGATCGGTAACATCCTGCAGACTGAGATGCAAGTGACACTCCTGCAGGTCAAAGGGGTACATCTGCAGGTGGAAGTGGCACTTGAAGGTGAGGGTCAGGTCGCGGCACAGGTGGAGGGGGTTGTGTCTGCCGCTGTACATCACGTCTGGTTGTTGTTGTTGTTGTTGTTGTTGTTGTTGTTGTAGGTGGTGGTGGTGGTGGTGGTGCGTATCATTAGTATCTTTGTATTGCTTTCTTGCTTTCGTCTTTCTATTGCTTTCTTTCTTTCTGTCTTTCTCTTTCTTTCTTTCTTTCTTTCTTTCTTTCTTTCTTTCTTTCACTTTCTTTCTCTCTCTCTCTCTGGATTGGTAAACTAACATAGAGAAGAAGATTAACTAGAAGAAATTAGAGAAAACGTAACAAGGGATATCTTTCTATTGCTTTCTTTCTTTCTTTCTTTCTTTCTCTCTCTCTGGATTGGTAAACTAACATAGAGAAGAAGAGTAACTAGAAGAAATGAAAGAAAACGTAAAGGATAATGATAAAAAGGGATAAACAGTAACAGGAAAGGAAGCTTAACACGCGCCATTGTGAGATAGAAAGTTAGTTAAGAAAAAAGGATATAGAAAACGAAGGAAAATAATGATGAGAAAAGTTAGTAAGGAAGAAAGCAATAGTGTTTTTATTCTATTTAGTTACTTAGTCTTACCTACCCCTAACCCCACCCCCCCTCTCTCTCTCTCTCTCTCTCTCTCTCTACATTATCAGGCGCCATGACCTCACGTTTAGTCAGCCACAATTATTCTGTTAATCCAATTCTATAGACGAGTTATTTGTGGAAACTGCCATGTGGTGTTTGTGGTGATAATGGCTAATGACTCGCTGAAAAACACACACACATATATGAATTAATGCAGATCGACAAAAGGGTAGTAGAAAAAATAAATAAATAAAAGCTGATTAGAGAAAGGTGAAATACACACACACCCTCACACACACACACACACACACACACACTTGGGAAGACACACAAAGCCAAACATTACCACACCAGCCGCTCCCCTCCCCTTCCCTACCTCCCACCACAATAACCCCCGCCACTCCTCCCCTCCCCTCCCCTCCCCCCCTTCCCTGCATATGTATACGTACCCTGCAGTTACGCACCGCACTCACCACCGAGTCTGGCAAGGGAACATAAACTAAAGGAAAAGCTAAAGGAATATTAAGAGGCGCCTGGAGGATACCGCCGCGCCCTTAGACTTTCCTCACGCCCACTTTCCCCCCTTCACACACCCACGAACACACACTATTACTCCCTGTTGTTGTTTGGTTCTTCACGCAATTATGTCAGTGTGTTTAAGTGTGTTTTCTTTGGCTCTTTTCTTCTGTGTGTGTGTTTTTTTCTTCGTGTGTGTATATAAGTGCTTTCTTATCGTTAGGTGTATTAATTAGTGTGTGTGCGTGTGTATGTTGTGGAGGTGTGTAACTTTATTTTATGTCTGCCTGGGATGTCTTGGGACGGTATTGGTGGCATTGGATGTGGTAGAGGTGGTGGTGGTGGTGGTGGCGGTGGTGATGGTGGTGGAGATAATAGCAGTAATAGCAAAATGAGTTGTTGGGTGTTAATTGAAAGTTGATTCGGGTTACGGAATTACACACAACCAATATCAACAGTTAGTTTGTTGATTGTTCGTTAATATTCTATATGTATAACAAAATTGTGCAGCTACACACACACACACACACACACACACACACACACACACACACACACACACACACACACACACACACACAAACACATTATAAAGAATTAAAAAGAAATAAAAAAAATGAAGACATGCTTGGACTTTTTCTGTTTTTCTTGACTGGATTTTTCTTTTTCGTTTTGTCATTTTTTCCTTTGACGTCGTATCCTGTACAAACGCCCTCCTTTCCTCAGGCGTCTCTCCTTTCCCAATTAGAGCGCCTCCTTCCCTTCTCTCCTTCCCTCCGCTCTTTTCCTTCCCCCATCCCCCCCCTCTCCTGCCCCCACCAGGCCTGCACGCTGAGGAACACAAGTGGAGCAATAAAACAAACTTTCCGACCCCAAGTAACAAAGGAGAGACGAAGGAACTTTTAATAGTAATTGGTTATTGCGTCCTCTCTCTCTCTCTCTCTCTCTCTCTCTCTCTCTCTCTCTCTCTCTCTCTCTCTCTCTCTCTCTCTCTCTCTCTCTCTCTCTCTCTCTCTCTCCTGAACATCTGGAAATGGTATTGTGGTCCTTTCTTGACGTTGCTGAGGTGAAATGACTAAAAAAAAAATACTCAGAAAAAATAAAACAAAAAGGTTGTGGAAAGGAGTGAAGGAGAAAAGAAAGATGATTTACTCACAGCGGCAGCGACATCCCCCTCCCGGAACCCACCTTCCCGCCCCACCTTCCTGCTTCCCCCCCCTTCCCCCCCTCCGCTTTCCTGACTACCTGACTGGCCGCCGTGAAACGCGTGGAATAACTTCAGATAGAAATAATCCCGCAATAACATATCTCAGGGTCAAGGTGGTTCCATCTGACCACCTTCACCTCCTCCTCCTCCTCCTTTCCACCAGATTTTTCTGAGTCTCCTTTTCCTGCTAGCTGCTCCCGTTTCCTCCTCCTCCTCATCCTCCTCCTTTTTCTTTCCTTTTCATCAGATTGTTTAAGTCTCCTTTTCCTTCTGCGCCTACTTCTCACCTCTCCTCCTCCTCCTCCTCCTCCCCTCCTCCTCGTGTTTCCTTTTTTTTTTTTTCTGGGTAGCATAGGGTTGAGGAATGGGGAGGTGGGGAGGAGCCTTATCGTGTGCTATTCCGTCACTTTCATTGATGATTGAGAGTAGAATAGCTACCCAAGCATCCTAATAAGGACCTCAGGGTTTGTTGCTGTGTTGACTTCATTTGTATTTCTTTGTATTCTATTCCTTCCTTCCTCCTCCTCCTCCTGTTCCATGTCTTTCTATCTTTGCAGTTTCTCTACCACTACTGTCATTGCCTTCCCCTCCTCCTCCTCCTCCTCCTCCTCCTCCTCCTCATCCTCCTCCTCCTCCCAACCTCGAGAGTCATGGTAGGTCATAAATTCGAGAAAAGTATAAATTATTGGCGGCGCGTCGGGACACAACGAAAGGAAAATGCTCGATGTAGTTTCCCCTCAAAACTAGAAAAGTGATAAAGAAAATGATAAAAGATTAAAAATACCTCGTGAATTTGTGGCTTTTGTGGATGTGTGGGGGGAATGGAAGGAGGGAGGAAGGGAGGGAGGTGGGGTAATAGAGGAGAGGTTAACAGTGGATTGTGGTGGGAGTGGATGGCGTGTTAGCGACGTGATAATGGAGGGTGGAAGATAGAAAACGGGGTGGAGACGATGATAATGAAAGAAAATGGAGGACTGGATGGTTTAGTAGGACTGGTGTGAAAACAAAGGAGTGTAACGGATAATCATTTGATTGAGAAAAAAGGGAAGAGAAAATGGATTGAGATTGAATGACTCTGAATACGGTAGAATTATCAATGAAAATACAAACTTAATTTCAGAATGGATTAAAGAAAGAACATATAACAAAATGGAGTGATAATGTATTTGAAGGAGAAGAAAGAGCAGAGTGATATTGAGTAGAAGGACCAACTATAAATGATAGCAAATAAACACTAAATGACTTGAAAAGAGATTAAGGTTGGAAAAAAAATGAAAAATAGGTGATAATACGTCACAAAAAGAGCAGAGAAGGAAAAATGGAATGGAATAGTGTTTTGCAGATGATTAAAATAAAATAGAAGTTGAAATGATGTTTGAAGGCATTTAAGGAAAGGGAAAACGTAAACTGAGGTGGTAATGAGTAGAATGAATGGGGAAGGAAGAATAGGATGTTAGTGTGATGGGATGAAATTGCGATCATTATGGGGTGGAATTGGGTGGCTATTAGTGGCGCCATGGGAGGGGAGCAGAGGTGTGATGGGGGCGGCAGGGGTGGAGAGGGAGGGGAAATAGAGGAGTGTCGTAAAGAAGATGGAGAGGAACGAAATAGCAAAGGTGATGATCGCGTGGCCCTCAAAGTTTGTTATTGAATCTACTGGTGGTGCAACAACAACAACAACATTGATTATGATAACACCAAATAAACAAACAAAAGTACAGCCACTACTACTACTACTACTACTACTACTTTCATTATTCTTCTCTTTTACAATGCCTTCTCTTTACTCTCTTATGCATTATATATATTTCCCAACCACTTTTTCCTTAACTCTCTCTCTCTCTCTCTCTCTCTCTCTCTCTCTCTCTCTCTCTCTCTCTCTCTCTCGTCTCTCTCTCTCTCTCTCTCTCTCTCTCTCTCTCTCTCTCTCTCTCTCTCTCTCTCTCTCTCTCTCTCTCTCAAGTACCTCATATTTTGTCCAGTTCCGATTATAATTTCCACGCGGGCGATTTTGGTTGAAGGGCCAATTGTTTTTACGCTTCGTTTTGTCTAATCGCATCCGAATTCCTCTCCCTTTTCATCCAGACCCGCGTCATATTGTGAATTTCTGCCGTTCGGATACATTTCGCACTTTTATCGTTTCTTTACGGTCACAAGTCGGGAGTCACCGTGGTACAATGAAACGATGTGCACTTAGGAGGGTAGCCGAGAGAGACCCCCCCCCAAGCACATGGGTTCGAATCCCAGCCACGGTCCGAAGGGAGATTGGGCGTCCACTCGGGGTAACGGTTCCAAATTGTAGAGGTCTCAATTACGTGGCCTCTTTAAGCCCATAAATTTCCGTAAAAAAGCCCACAGTGTATGAAAAAAAAGAAAAAAAGAGAGAAAAAAAAAGGATTTATGGTAGTTGATGCAGTATTTTTGTTCCATTATCCTGATAGGGGGTAACGTTAACCGGAACCGGAATGCCCTTATACCGTATCCGAATCCATGTAGTTGGTGTCCGCATCGCACAGTTTGGATTCTGTTTGTCCAGTTCGGATCCGGTTCCCTGCGTTGGTGGGTTTGGTTCAGGTAATAGATCATCGAACGGGCGATCAATTACTGGACTGTCATTGCGTTCGTTCAGGGCCAATTAAGTGGTAAATGATGGACTTTGTGTGTGTGTGTGTGTGTGTGTGTGTGTGTCGTATTGGCTCCGTATATCAATTTGGAATTCCGAATATCTTGTTATTGCTACGGCATACCTCACACGTAAAGAATTTTCCTCCTCCTCCTCCTCCTCCTCCTCCTCCTCCTCCTCCTCCTCCTCCTCCTCCTCCTCCTCCTCCTCCTCCTCCTCCTCCATCGTCTTCGTTTTCCGCTTCCTCCACCATTTATTTTTTCGTCTTTCGCTTATTCTCGTTTTGTTTATTTACTTGTTTTTGCTTCTTTGTTATTAGGTCTCTCTCTCTCTCTCTCTCTCTCTCTCTCTCTCTCTCTCTCTCTCTCTCTCTCTCTCTCTCTCTCTCTCTCTCTCTCTCTCTCTCTCTCAGTAATACTTTTCCACGTTTTTCTCCGCAACTCGTCCTTTCTCCTCCTCCTCCTCCTCTTCTTCCTCTTCCTCTTCCTCTTCCTCCTCCTCCTCCTGTCACCTTCGCACCTCATTCATGATTTCTTTCGTGTCAAGCCCACTCATTCCTTCCTACATTTTCCTATTCTTACATTTTTTCTTTCTTTTACTTGGATTTCTTGTTCGTCTACCACTGGTCTCCTGTCTTCCTCCTTCGCTTCTCTCCCTCTCGTTTTCATATCTCATTTCTCATCACACTTTCTCAATGTTCTCTGTTTTTTATCTTCTTATCCTCATTACTCACTTCAACGCCTTCTCTTCTCTTTTTTTATTTACTTTTCACTTATTTTCTTCCCTTGTCTCTGCTCCCTCCTTTCTTTCCTTTCTTTTTTATTTTCCTTTTCGGTTGATGTCGTGACCTTTCAAGATCCGTTTCAGAACACAATGGTAATATGAATAGTACGATGACCTCTGAACACGAAAGAATAATGAAGAGTAAAAAAAAAAAAAAAGCTAAAAATGAAGATGAAGTGAAAGAACTAAAAAAGAGATGCTAAACAAAGAAATGAGAACCGGTAATGAGAAATATAAGGATAAAGAAAAGGAAAAATAAAGATGGAAAAAATAAGGTTGTGGAAATAGATAAGAAGAGAGAGAGAGAGAGAGAGAGAGAGAGAGAGAGAGAGAGAGAGAGAGAGAGAGAGAGAGAGAGAGAGAGAGAGAGAGAGAGAGAGAGAGAGAGAGAGAATCTTAAACGAACACAACATATGAAAAGTTTAAGAATACATCATCAGCGTATTTGCTTTTTCTTTTATCATTATTTTTTTTAAGAAATCTGAAGAATTCTTGAAAGTTTACGTAATTGAAGTAAGAAATTGAGTAAAGTTACTGTTACACAAATCATACTTGCTTCTTTCAATGTGACTTGTGGAAAAAAATAGTTTTAAGCAACTTTTGAAAGCATGCGAAATGAAAATCTTGCTAAAATATTTGCTAAAATGTACTTTATCTTTTCTCTCTTTCCGTGAACTCATCTACTTCTAACGCATCTACTTGTAACGTATATACTTGTAAACTTTGGAATTCCCTGCCTGTTTCTATATTTCCAACTTTCTATGACTTGACTTTATTTAAGAGGGAGGTTTCAGGATATTTATCGCTGACTTTCGGTTAATTCTTTTGTTCTTTGAGGGGACTACCAAATTAGTGGGCTTTTTATTTTCATTGTTTTTTTGTAACCCTTGGCCAGCTTCCTCCTCTCACATACAAAAAAAATGTAAGTCTGTTAAAAAGAACCATTATTTACTTACATTTTAATTAATATTTACTGTGACAGCTCTTTGGTAAAACATTCAACTCGTTACCAAAAGATTACGAGTTCGATTCCTGACTCTCTCTCTCTCTCTCTCTCTCTCTCTCTCTCTCTCTCTCTCTCTCTC
>CM035186.1:11715929-11717659 GCA_020233015.1 Callinectes sapidus | reverse complement strand
GTTTTCAAAATTTTCTGTTTTCTTCTCAAAATATACTGATAAAACACAGACAGACAGACAGACAGAGACAGACAGACTAAAACATAAAATCTATAGAAATATATAAAAATTGTGAAGGAAATAATAAATAAACAGATAAATAAATAGAAAAAAAAGAGAGAGTGAACACGGAACTAATATAAAGTCTGGGAAGAAGATGGAAAGGAAAATTGTAAATAAATGGAATGGGAGAAAGTTGTGGCGGACTGACGGAGAAAACTTGAAGAAACATAGTAATGGAATTTTGAGCGGCGAGATGCTGTGATTCACCTTGGCCAGAGCTGGAGGTGAGCGGCGGAAAGGGAACAGATGAAGAGAGTTCCATTTTCCTTTTTTTTCGTATTTTTTCATGTCCATCAGTAAGTAAGAGTATTAAGAGATAAGGGAAGCTCTAAGAAGCCATCAGCCCCACACATGATAGACTCTCAATGAAGCTTACTTGTTCCTATCTTGGGGTACATTTCTCAGTGTGTCTCGAACTGTCTTCTATGGCAATATAAGGCATTGTGAAACCAGACAAATAAAAAGACGTCGCATGAAAAGCGACTATTGTATATTTCAACGCAAATATTAATGTTTTCATAAAGATATGGTTCTTTTATCCTCCATTGAGAGACATACAAATTACCAAAGTATAAAATGCATTAAAGAAACGTAATATATTCATGTGATCAAAAATATCTTGTTCCACAATTCATATGAAATATAAAAAGCCATGAAAATGTTTTAGTATATTTTAATGCAGCTTTTT
The DNA here is from genome assembly GCA_020233015.1 of Callinectes sapidus. Classification (NCBI taxonomy): domain Eukaryota; kingdom Metazoa; phylum Arthropoda; class Malacostraca; order Decapoda; family Portunidae; genus Callinectes; species Callinectes sapidus. Next base: position 11,716,869 of record CM035186.1, on the reverse strand, counting down.
AATAGAGTTTTTAAGTTTATCTTAGAGTCCAGACGGTTACCTTGTTCGTGAATGACTTCTCAGACTATACTTATTTAAACAATGTGAGCTTTTTACGGGATTTTATGGGCTAAAGGATATCTCCTAGTGGAGACTGCCTATCTGAAAGCCCAACCGTTTGGGAACCGTTACCCCGAGTGGAAACCCTACCTACCCTCGGACCGTGACCAGGATTCGAACCCATGTGCTTGAAGACCCGTCGTCCCCCAAAGCCCGCACGGTTCCACTGTACCTCAGCGGCCCCACTTCATGAACCTGTGTGCAAGGGAAGCTGCAGGAAAATAAAGCCAGAATAGAGACCAGAACAAATGAGTCTGTGTTTGACAAGAGTATTTGCTCCACTGCATACTACGAATAAACTAAGCGTTGGGAGCAGGAGAGAAAAACAAGAAAGGAAGGGATGAAATGGGTCAGGGGAGGGAAGGGAATGAGAAGGGAAGAGAAGGGAGGTGAGGCGAGGCGGGACAGTGGTACAGAGGCATGGGTAGCTACTGTAGGCAGGTTTGGGTGTGAATATTGCAGGGTTACTTGAGGAGGGGTCATGTTACCTGTCTTGTTGTTCTCGTCAAGGGTACAAAGCTTGCCTTATATTTCAACGATGATGGTCATGAGTTGAGTCACCCTTCTGTGTTCTGCCTGGCATTGCTCAGTGCCTTACACACTGGCACTCCCCTCCACCACGGCCCTACAGGTGACAAATTTTTGATGATTGATGAATATAAAAATTTCAAAATCATGAAAAGACTTACAAATCGTGGTGACATGAACTACATACTAATATAAGTAGTCGGCATTTGGTATCGTTTTTTTCCATGCGTTTCCATGTTCATTCTGTTTACTATTTGGAGTTTTTATACAACTTCAGAATCTTATGTGAGGATTAAGATAGGGAAGACTCTGT
>CM035186.1:11703429-11713429 GCA_020233015.1 Callinectes sapidus | reverse complement strand
TTCTTGAAATAAACCTGAAAAAAAAGAGAGAGAAAATAAAGATAGATTTTGTTATAATTTTAATAGTAATAGTCATAGTAATAGTAATAGTACGTGTAGTTAATCATTAGTTAATAGTCATAGTCAACTTTAAACCTCGAACTGATAAAATGATAAAGAAAAACACGAAAAGATAAGAAAACCACACGATAGATACTGCAAAACCTTCGCTCAGTACAGTGTTGCCGCTTCTCCGCCACTCAACACCACAACACACACACGGACAAACACCGTACAACACCAACACAACCCCCACCACCCCTTTACAACCCCCATCACCCCCCACAACCCCACACATCAACCCATAACCCATTAATCTTAACAAAACACAACGTAAACAAAACCACATCTGTCAACACCGCCTACATTAATCCTACAGGAAGAGAGAGAGAGAGGTAGAGATTTCCCTCCTTCCCTCCCTCCTGACAGTCCTCCGGCGGGTGTCCTGGGGCGTCATCTCCTCCCCAGGCATCCTTCTCCCCCAGGGGCGCCGCGGGGGAGGAGTGCGACGCCCCTGGGGGAGGATGCATTAGGATTAAAAGAGGCGAGGACTCATACACTGAACTAAGGCGCTACTCACTCCTGAAGGTGGTGGTGGTGGTGGTGGCGGCGGCGCGGTGCATTGTGGGGGAAGAGAAAACGTACACACCCGTTCTCTTTGATGGGGCTTTTTATGGGGTACTTCTCCATTTCCACTCCCTATAACTAGATATTTATTAGATATAATGGGGAGGTAATAGGAAGGAATGGGTTAACTAATTGGGGAGTTAATGGGTGGTTAGTGGTGAAATAGGGAGGTTTTTAAAAGTAGATTAGAGAGATTTATAACAAAGATGCAGCTTCCCTGACTTGATGCAAAATTTATCTTACCCAATGGAAATACTTAAACACAAATAAATGACACACACACACATACATATACACGAATGGGGGAACAAATAAATGCAAGTTAATAAATAGGGGGAAGAAATAACACACATTCCTTATTTACTTAACCTAACAAAAATCAATAAATAACCCACAAATAAATTAAACACACACAAACACACACACATTAAGGGTTAAACAAAAGAAACCAGTGAATGTAAACTTTATTATTATCATTATCATTATTATCATCATCTTTTTTATTAATCCTTGACTATCCAGAAGCAACAGATCATACGTACTTAGCCACACAAATCAACAAGTTAGAGAAGGCACAGAACTAAGGACGACATTCATTACCTCCAAGCAGACCCACCACACTGCCGCCTTGCCTCCGTCTGTCTGTCTGTCTGTCTGTCCGTAGCACCACAGAACTAGTACAGATGGATGTCCTCTAATAGTCTTCAGCCAAACACTTCACTCTCTCTCTCTCTCTCTCTCTCTCACCAACACTATTTTCAAAGGGTTTTAATGGATGATACTGTTTTTTAAGGGTGTTTTTTAATGGTTCTGGTGATAGATTGGTGGTTTTGTAGTGTATTATTAGGAGGAATGAGTTTTTTCGTGGTTTTTTAGGGTTATAGAGGTGAAACACTTAAAAAACCCAAGACTTTAGTGGAAGATAGTGTTTTTAAGGGTGTTTTTCATGGTTCTAGTGATGGATTGGCAATATTTCTAGTCTGTTATAAGGAGAAATCACTTTTTTTTAAGGTTGTAGAGACAGAGTAACAATATTTCTAGTTAATTCAAAGAAGAAATCACTTTTTTTAGGTTATTTAAGGCAGAATGACAAGATTTCCACACTATCAACTGGAGAAACACTTGAAAACTCACACTAATCATCTGAGTAACCTTGGAAAACAGTGATGGTGAGAGAGCAAAGTGTTTCTGAATAATGGACCTTAACTGCAAACCGGGAGAACCCCCATACACACACACACACGCACACACACACACACACACACACACTAATATCAGTTTTTTTATCCAAATGTTTGCTAATGTCTTCTTTTCTTTTCTTTTCTTTCGTTTTTTCTTATCTTTTTCTAGTTTTCTTATCTTTTTCTAGTTTTCTTATCTTTTCTTCCTTTGATAAGCTTAGGGCAGTAGTGGCCCATCACAGACAGTCTTTTTATAAACTAACGCCATCACTTAATCAACTCATACATATACAGGGGGGAAGAAATAAATAAATAAATAAATAAATAAATAAATAAATATCTCCCCTTTAAAACATCACAACACAACACTATAAAGAAAGAGAAATACACTAAATACAATACTCTTTTCTCTTCACAATATCAACCTGACGGGAATAATAATAATAAATACGATAAATGAAGAAATATACATGAAAAAAAAAAAAAGGAAAAACCCTCACAAAATGCCATTAAAACTTGAAAAATGTCCTTTTTTAATGAAGCAGAAATAGAAGGAGAGGAGAATGAGATGAAATTAAACTCTCATTAAGGTTAATTAAGGAGTGTGTGTGGGGGTGAACAACATAACAACACTACTAATTAGAGAACAGTTAATATACGCACAGCCAGTACCTAATGTATGTGTGTGTGTGTGTACGTGTGTGTGTACGTGTGTGTGTGTGTGTGTGTGTGTGTGTGTGTGTGTGTGTGTGTGTGTGTGTCATAACCCAAAGAATAGAGATGAAAATATAAAAGAAGTTTCAGAGAGAGAGAGAGACGAGAGTAGAGAAGAGAGCTGAGGCTGGAGCGAGAGGTGAGAGGCAGAGCTCAGAGAGGAGAGGAGTCGCATGACTGAGAAGAGAGAGAGAGAGTGCATATCTAACACAAGCCAGCTAACTAATCACTCGCTACATTAAAACAAACAAAAATAAGATAAAAATGAGGTTATATTTTATCCACCAGTTAAAAATAGTTAGTTAGTTAGTGGAGGCATAAACTACAATTATTAGCAAAGGGGCATTAACGTGTAGTGTATAATAAAATATGTGTTTATTTATTTATTTATATATATATATATCTCTATGTGTCTATCAGTATGTTATCTCTATATTATTATGATTATTTTTGATGAGGTCAGCTATATATATAATAGATTTGATTTATCGTTAGCATTATTATTATTATCATTATTTTTTTTGTTTTTGCTTTTCATGCGAGTTATATTATGTACAGTGAGGAGTGTGTGTGTTACCATCCCCCCCACCCCCCCCCACCCCAGCCCCAGCCCCTTCCCCCCTCTCCTCCCAAAAAAAGAGAGAGAGAGAGTTAGTTAGCATTATTTATCACCAAGAAAGCACCCCCCCCCCATCATAATGCCTTGCTAACACACACACACACGCACACACACACATTCCTTTTAAAAAACACACATACACACACACACACATACATACATAAAATAAAATACAAAAAGGAGGTTAACCTAATATATCACGGCTAAGTAGTATATTATCAGCGTTAAATCTTCCGTTACAAGCGAAAAAAATTATGTTATGTAGGGACGTGACAAAATACAAATAGATATACTGTGTCGTTGTGTTATGTCTATAGTGTATGTATGTGTATGTATGTATGTATGTATGTATGTATGTATGTATCAAAAAGCTTAGGCGTTTCCTTTCCTTATGTGCATTGACACCCCCCCACCACCACCACCACCACCCTTTTAGTTTTTTCCTCATTTGTTCTCTCTTTTTTCCCTTTTTTGTTCTTTTCCTCTACTTTCTTTTTTTCTTTTCCTATCTTTTCTTTCCCTTTTAGTTTTTTCCTCATTCTTTCTCCTTTTCTTTCCCTAATCTTTTCTTTTCTTTTCCTCTCTTTTCTCTCCTTTTTACTTTTTCCCTCATTCATTCTCTTTTCCTTCCTTTTCCTCTCCTTTCTTTTTTTCTTTTCCTCTCTTCACACACACACACACACACACACACACACACACACACACACACACACACACACACACACACACACACACACACACACACGCACACACACACCACCACCTTTGTTCACTAAAATAACACTTCTTTTACTAAATAGGAACTTAAAACTTACATATATCCCTATTGTTGCCGTCCTAAGTAATATATGGAGAGAGAGAAATATATCCAGTGTTTTTGCAATAATAAAGGTGTTGTCATGTCATAAAACCTTCAAAATGATCTTCTATCAACCCCTTCAGTACTGGGACACATTTTTTCCTCTTCTATTCTTATTTCTCTATTTTCTTAACCTTCAGAAACTTGTATGGGGGTTAGAATAGTGTCAGATCAGGCCATTAATCTTCTTGTCTCCATAAATCTTTCCTAATGTCCTTAAAATCAATGAATCTTACACAAAACTTAAGGTAAAAATGTGTCCCAGTACTGAAGGAGTTAAGACAACAGCAGCAGCAGCAGTAGTAGTAGTAAGTGGTATTGCTAACTGAAGCTGCTAAATGTTGTTATTCTAAACTGAAGAAGAGAAATGTGTTAGTAAAAATGTGCATGTGTGTGTGTGTGTGTGTGTGTGTGTGGGGGGGGGGGGGCGTGTAACATTATTATCCCAAACCTTAACAGGAAATATGAAAAAAAAAGGAAAAGTAGAAATTTAAGAAGAGAAATAGACACAGAAAGAAAGAAAGATAGAGAGAGAAAAGAGAGAGAAAGAGAGAGAGAACTAGAAACAACACTACAAAACAAAAATAACAAAAAAATCAACACTTTTTAACCAATACCAAACACAAATGGGAAAAAAAAAAAACACTTCCTGACACACACACACACACACATACGTACACACACACACACGTACACACACACACTTGGCAGGAGTCACAAAATCACCTCTCTACTATTAACAGTACCCAGAGTAACATTAGGAAGTACTCATCTCAATGCGGCAGAGAAGAGGGGGGGCGTGGGGGTGTGTGGGGGGGAGGGGAAGGCATGGGGAGGCTAGCAAATGGGGGTGATGGGGTGGTCGTGACAGTACCCCTTCCACTGGGCCTCCTGCAGCCTCACCCTCATTTGTATCACCGCCTCCCTCTCCTCCTGGATGCGTAGAGTTAGGCTGCGGTTCCCCTCCTGTGAGATTTGAGGGGAAATGTTGATGTTATACGTGTTTTTGAGGGGAAAAAAGGGGAAAATTAGGGAAAAAAGGGGAAAAATATTGACTTTCTTTATTTTTTATTGTTTTTTCTAGTTTTTTTTTATCTGGAATTGGGGAAATAAGGAGGAAAAGAGAAATGTTTGTAGGTTATGTTAAGGGTGAGTTTTAGGGAAAGAAAAAGGGGAAAAAAGGAGGGGAAAAAAATTGGGGTTTTCTATATATTTAATAACAACATGACCTGACCTTAAGTTATTTTTCCCTAATTAACGAAAGAAACCCCACAATTAAATGAAGCAATCTAGCGTTAGTGTTGAAGATGACAAGACGACCATAGTAATTAGAGAAGGAAACTAATTAGAGAAGGAAAACTGTAATTAGAGAAGGAAAACCACAGAGAAGGAAACCATTGAGAAGGAAACAGAGAAAGAAACAGAGAAGAAAGCAGAGAAGGAAAACCACAGAGAAGGAAACCATTGAGAAGGAAACAGAGAAAGAAACAGAGAAGGAAACAGAGAAGGAAACAGAGAAGGAAAAACACAGAGGAGGAAAGAGAAGGAAACAGAAAAGGAAAACCACAGAGAAGGAAAACCACAGAGAAGGAAAACCATTAAGCAGGAAACAGTAGAGAAGGAAAACGGCAAAGAATAAAAGACGCAACCCACAGACAGTACTGAAGGTGACAACAATATGAGCTGACCTGCAGTTCCCTGTTAGCCTTGGTCACTCTGCTTAGCCAGTTGAGCATGTCCTCCTCCGTGTCACTCTCCCCGTCACTCCCCTCACTCCCCTCACTTTCACTGCTGTCGTAGGAATAAGTTCTGGGGAGAGGCAAAAGGAAATATTACCGTCTGTCCCTCACTATGTTATAATAATTTCAATAAGCTCCCCCACCTTCCTTCCTCATATTAACACAGCTCACCACCACCACCACAGCAAAGCCTCACAGCACACAGCAAACTACCCATCACTGCCCCCCATCTCACTCCCTAACCTAACCTAACCACATACCTGTTTCTCCTCATAATAAACTAGAAACATTGTCAATCAAAACAGAATTAAAAGAATACCCTTAAATCACACCTAACCTAACATAACGTACCTTTTAAAGACAGTTTCTCTTCATAATAAACTAGAAACACTGTCAACCAAAACAGAACCATAAATAAAAATACCCTTAAAATCACACCTAACCTAACATAACCTAACCAAACCTAACATAACGTACCTTTTAAAGACAGTTTCTCTTCATAATAAACTAGAAACACTGTCAATCCAAACAGAATCATGAATAAAAATACCCTTAAATCACACCTAACCTAACTTAACCTAACCTAACCTAACCAAACCATAAATAAGAATACCCTTAACCTAACCTAACCTAACCTAACCAAACCATAAAATTAATAAGAATACCCCTAACCTAACCTAACCATAAAATAAGAATACCCTTAACCTAACCTAATCTAACCTAACCTAACCAAACCTAACTAAACCTAACCAAACCATAGAATTAATAAAAATACCCCTAACCTAACCTAACCATAAATAAGAATACCCCTAACATAACTAAACCTAACCTAACCTAACCAAACCATAAAATTAATAAGAATACCCCTAACCTAACCTAACCTAACCTAACCTAACAAAACCATAAAATTAATAAGAATACCCCTAACCTAACCTAACCATAAAATAAGAATACCCTTAACCTAACCTAACTAAACCTAACTAAACCTAACCAAACCATAAAATTAATAAAAACACCCCTAACCTAACCTAACCTAACCTAACCTAACCTAACGCACCTGTAGCCATAAAGAGTCTGCATTTCCTGTATCTCCTCCCTCAGTCTCTTAATCTCGGCGTGTTCGGCCTGCAGTTTCCTCATCAGGTCGTGGTTGAGGGAGAGAAGCTCACTATGCTCAGCCACCACCAGCGCCTCCTTCGCCAGCAGGGCCAGGTGCTCACTGTCTGCTGGGGGGGTGGGGAGGGGAGGGTGGGGAGGGTAGTATTGATTGTGGGGGTGTGTAGGAGGGAAGGGATGTGTTGGGAGATTGTTGTTGGGAAGGGAAGGGAGATAGGGAGGGTAGGGAGGATAGGGAGGGTAGGGAGGGAAGGGGAGATTGTTGTGGGGATGTATGGGGGAGGGAAGGGTGTTGTGAAGGGAGTGTGGAGGAGGAAGGAAGGGGAGTGAAGGTTAATAGTGTGTAGTAATGGTTGATTTGGTAATACTTTCTCTCTCTCTCTCTCTCTCTCTCTCTCTCTCTCTACCTTCACTATACACAAAATTAAGCCAGAACTCAAGAAAATATTGATTAAAACCCTCCATTTCCTGTGCAAATAAACTAAAAAAAAAACAAAATAAAACAGTGACAGAAACAGAACTCTCTCTCTCTCTCTCTCTCTCTCAAAATACACAAATAATCAACAAATCACATAAAAATAGGATAAAGCAAACAGTGACGGAAACAGAACTCTCTCTCTCTCTCTCTCTCTCTCTCTCTCTCTCTCTCTCTCACCCTTCAGTACAGCTTCATCAGTGGGTGGGACTTCTGCTGCTGCTGCTGCTCTCTTTACCTCACCCCAGCACACCCCAGGTCCAGAAGGTGCCGCCGCCGCCGCCGCTGACCCCTGACCCTCCCGTGGCACTCCCCCCGGCACTGTCCCCGGCACCACCTTGATGACAGTCACGTGTGGTGGTGGTGGCGGTGGTAAGTCAGTTTCAACACCAATGCTCTTATTAACAGAGTCTTCTTTGTCTTCCATTACTCCCTCCTCCTCCTCTTCCTCCTCCTCCTCCTCCTCTGGTTTGTCCTCCACTGTCTCCTCTCCCTCCTCCTCCTCCTCCTCCTCCTTGTTCTCCACCTCAGCACTCTCCTCCACCTCCACGCACTGTTCCCTGCTCAGCGCCACTCTTCCGCGGTCAGAGTGCGTGGTGGAGCGTGGTGGAGCAGGAATGGCATGGCAGGGCACCACCACAACACCACCCTCATCACCACCTCCACTCACCTCCTCCACCTGCATCACTGTCACGTTACTATGGGCGGCGGCGGCGGTGGTGGTGGTGGTGGTGGCGGTGGTGTCTAACTGTGCCTGACTCTCATTCTCACTTCTCTCACTTCTCTCACTCCCTTCGTGGCGGCTGTCCTCCTCCCCGTCGTGCTCGCGCTGGGACTCCTCCGAGGTGGACTCCTTCTCTGCCAGCTCCACCTTCCTCTGCTGCTCCACACTGCTGCCCCCGCCCTGCCTCCGCTGTCTCTCCTCCTCCTCTCTCCGCTGGGCTGAACGTAGCTTTCTCTGGTGGAGGGGGGAGGTGGAGGGGTGGAGGGGGGGAGGTGGAGGGGTGGAGGGGGGTTAGTGTGGAGTGTGGGTGGATGATAGATAGATACACATACACTAATACTACAATAATACTAATAATACTATAATAATACTAACTAATAATGGCTGATAATACTAACTAACTAACAAACTAATACTAATAATAGCTAACAATACTATAATAACAATACTAACTAACTAACAAACTAACAAATACTAATAATAGCTAACAATACTAACTAACAAACAAACTAATACTAATAACAATAGCTAACAATACTATAATAACAATACTAACTAACTAACAAACTAACATATACTAATAATAGCTAACAATACTATAATAACAATACTAACAAACAAACTAATACTAACAACAGCTAACAATACTAACTAACTAACCTAACCTAACCTAACCTAACCTACCTTAAGCAGAGTAACAATACGCTGCGCCTCCCACAGACTCTCCTCCTTGCGGCGCGTCACGTTGCCGGCCGCCACCTGTGCGTGGAGGTGGCCCAGAAGGGACTCCTGCTTCATCATCTCCACCTCTATCTCCGCCACACTCCGCAGCTGGTCCACTGTTCGCTCCGTTACTCCACTGCCAATGGGGGGGATGTACCTGGAGACAGACAGAGACAGAGACAGAGAGAGAGAGAGAGAGATTAATGGCCACAGTCTGTACTATTCTAATCGCCACCCCATAGAAATTTTTAAACCTGCACAAAATCAGTCAATAAAAACCAGAATGAATATGAAAAAAGTGCATTGTAGTACTGAATATTTACACACACACACACACACACACACACACACACTCACTTCTTGATGGCCACCCCTCCAAAGAGATAGGAGTGGTTGAGGAAGAGAACATTGAGCACGCGGTGAGATATCTGCATGGTTGGGGAGAGGACAATGCTGACGTTCTGGTAGGTCATCTTGGTGTCCGCCTCCTGCTGGGGGAGACAGAGAGGAAGGGAGGAGGGAAGGGAGGGAGGGAGGGAGGGAGGGAGAGAGGGAAGGAAGGAAGGAAGGAATGAATTAATGGGGGTTTGTTAGTACGTAAGGTTAAAATTTTGGGTGATATAAATGCATACATGAACACAAATGCATGCTCAGACACACACACACATACACATACACACGTACACACACACCCACACACACACACACCTACACATACACACACACACACAAAAACGACAAACAATAAGCAATACCCCAACACACCTACACACACACACACCCACACACCTACACACACCTACACACACACACACACACACACATACGCACCCTAGCAATGATGTGTCCCATGTGTTTGAACATATACTGCAGCAGGAGTCTGTTGGCGGTGGGGAGTCTGTCTATCAGTTGTCGCATTGCCTCGGCCCTTTCACTCGGGTTGGGGATCATCGCCACGTCCTCAAAGTGTGGCATCATGTCCACTGTTAGCACCGGCTCGGGTAGTTCCCTGCGGAGGATGACCACCAGGAGGAGGAGGAGATGAGCAGGAGGGAGATGACCAGGAGGGAGATGAAAAGGTGAGAAATAAGTAGTAGTAAGACAAATAAGACAAATAAGAAATAAGTAGTAGTAAGACAAATAAGAAATAAGACAAATAAGACAAATAAGACAAATAAGACAAA
>CM035186.1:11592110-11603156 GCA_020233015.1 Callinectes sapidus | reverse complement strand
GAGAGAGAGAGAGAGAGTAGTAGTAGTAGTAGTAGTAGTAGTAGTAGTAGTAGTAGTAGTAACCACAGTACTACACCTTGAAATCCTAGAAGAGAGAGTATCAGTCTATCCTTCGGTTGCAAAAAGGGATTAACACTGAGAGAAAAAAAAAATACTCCAAACAGATCAGTGAGAAAGTTTAGGTGGATTTCGTGAACGAGAGAGAGAGAGAGAGAGAGAGAGAGAGAGAGAGAGAGAGAGAGAGAGAGAGAGAGAGAGAGAGAGAGAGAGAGAGAGAGAGAGAGAGAAACGTGTGTCGCGGGGAATTCATTTGAACATCCAGGATTATGTGTGGTAAAAGTTGAGAGGGCTGGTGCCAGTCTGCCTGCCTGCTGCACTGTGGTAGGCAGAGAACTGGAGATGGTGTGATGATGCTGCGGTAGTGAAACAGCAGGAAGTTAGTGGTGATGAAGGGCAATGGGAGGGATGCTGTGGTGACGCTAAGGCTGTGAGAGAGAGCTGTGGTAGCGTAGAGTGTCCGAGTAGCTGTGGTAGTGGAAGTGCTGAGTGAAGGGAGCTATGGTAGAGATGCTGTGTTTGTTATGGTGTAGGTAAAGATGTGGTGAGGGATGCTGTGATGCTGTACCCAGGCTGGACAGGTGGGGAATAGTGTGGTGTTTGGTGATGCAGTGAAGCCTTTTTGCTGTGATATTGGGACAGTGAAGGGGGTTGCTGTGGTGAGGAAAATGTGGGGAAGATTGGAAGGTCATGTGTGTGGATGGCTGGAGGGAAATGGATGAACACTGAAATGTTATGGTTGATATTGTGTGGCTGGAAGTGAGAGTGAAGAAACAGAGAGTGAGGAATAAGAGAAGAAGATTGAAGCCGTAAAATGAACAAGAGGGGAAGGGAGGAGGAATGGAAATGAGCGAAACATAGGAGGAAATACAGATACAAAAAAATGGGTTACTGATACGAAAGTGACGAAGAGAAATAAAAAAAATAAAAATGAAACAAGGAACCTAAAGAGTGATACATTCTTCAGTCAACTTTCAAAATAGTGTTGATAGTAGTGGAATTAATAGTAGTAGTAGAGAAGTAGCAGCAGCATTAGAAGTTGTAGTCATGAGCAATAGTAGTAGCAGCAGCAGCAGCAGTAACAAAAAACATTACGATCTGGAAATTCTACAACCCTGTAACTTAACATATATTTGAAAGCCTCCCGGAAGCAAAACAGTGTAATAAACATCAACTCGAGCAGGAAAGACCGAGAAAAAAAGAGTATTTGGGGAGGAATTCCTTAGCACAATAAATTTGCGTTTTTTCTTCATAATGTGTGTCTATTTACTCTCTCTCTCTCTCTCTCTCTCTCTCTCTCTCTCTCTCTCTCTCTCTCTCTCTCTCTCTCTCTCTCTCTCTCTCTCTCTCTCTCTCTCTCTCTCTCTCTCTCTCTCTCTCGACCTCCAACATTTCAATGCTTTTTTTCTTCCTACACGTTTCTGTTTACATTAAAAAGAAGACAAAAAGAAAACACGGAACAAGTGTGTGTGCGCATTCGAGAGAGAGAGAGAGAGAGAGAGAGAGAGAGAGAGAGAGAGAGAGAGAGAGAGAGAGAGAGAGAGAGAGAGAGAGAGAGAATTACACTAATAGTTCTTCTTCTTACTTTTCCCTATTATTTTGTCCTATTTCTCGTCCAGATGCCCGGAAACATTCCCTCTTTGGCCATAATGCGTAGAAGGGGACAGAGACAATTGTCTTGTTTACGTTGTTTTGTGAGAGTGGCCTTTGCTGTTTGTCTGTCTGTCCAACATGGCTGTGGGAGGACATGGTGTGGGAGACAGAAATTTTTAGGGTTATATTCGTGTAGAAATATAAGGCTCGTATTCATAGACAACTTGTTTCCTCACCACTACTATTTTCCAAGGCTAGAGAGATGACTGGCCGGGTTTTCAAGTTAGTTTTTCCCTTATAATTAGCTAGACAACTTGTTTCCTCGCCACTACTATTTTCCAAGGCTACTGAGACAACTGGCCGGGTTTTCAAGTTAGTTTTTCCCTTATAATAAGCTAGAAGTCTTGCTAATCCATCACTAAAACCATAAAAATGCCCTTGAAACCACGAATTTCTTCCAATAGAGGGTTTTGAAAGTAGTGATGATTAGAGCAAAGTGTTTCAGAATACGGGTCTAAGTATTTACGAGTATGTAAGAATATTGTCAATTTAGATCAATTTCTGTGACACGTTCTCCAGCATCTCTACTTCTTACAGAAGGCCCAAGTTGAAGTGACACTATTTTTTTGTTTTGCTTGCTTTGTTCTGTCTACTTAGGTGTTGAATGGTATCAAACTAAGTAAAGATCCGAACGAGTTATTTTCCAAGTGAATATGAGTGAGTGAATGAAGCAAATGAAATAGTTAGCGATTACTTTTCTTTATTTGATTTATTACGCATAAGGGCTTCAGTCTTGAGTAGGTACAGTGAACAAACATAAATAACAAGTACGTAGTGCTATGAAAGATCCATACAACGTTACACAAAATTTGTCAGAGGGAGCTTTGAGTGAACGGACAAAGCATATGAACCAATTAGTGGGGGAAGATGAAGCAGTGGAGGGGAGGATAAAAGAGGAAGGTTTGCCAGGAGAGTGGCGTCATGGAAACTATTTTTCTGATGAATTATTAGTTGCAAGACACGCTGTTACTACTACTACCACTATTGCCACTGCTGCTATTACTACTCTTGTCTTAATTCTAACTATCATAGCTATTCTATTTGTACAAACTGAACACTAACATGAATCTCATTTGGTTTGTCGACGCATGCGCAGATCCATGAGGAAGCGTGAAGGAGTAGAGAAGTCGTGAGGTGCCCGCTTCCTAGCCATTTCTCCTTAGCGACGCGTGGAGCTCAGACGGTGCTTGTCTGGGGCTGTTAATCCTGTACCAGGTGAGTGTACAGGTGTTCCCTCGCTGGTAATACTCCTGGGGTGGATGAGGACGAGGCTGCTTAACATTGTCAACATCGTAAGTCTTGCTGCCTCGCCTTGCACATCGTAAACTTGAGAGATTCAGGCGCGTGTTATGGAAGCATTTCGGCGTCATGTGTGCTGCTTGCCTCGCTTACTGGTGCCTATGGGGTCCATCAAAGGGGTGAGGGTGGTCTTCAGGGTGAAGGTGCAGAGGTGCAGTGTTGGAGGTGCATCACGGTGCCTTTAGGGGTAAAATTCATTGTCCAGAGTCGATTAAAGTAAAAGAGGTACCTTCTGTGCGTTGTTAGGGCAGATTGGAGGCTGTAGTCTGGTGCATAAAGGAGAGAGCTTGCCAATATCTTGCCAGGATCGCCAATCAACAGGGTAGTCATGAAATTTTCCCGTACGCATATGACACAGAAATTCCCTCCCTTGCTCGTGTTTAATCCCTCGTGCAGATGGCCCCTCGATTGTTCCAACCTTCACCAGTTTGGCACCGCTTCCTGCCTTCTCCCTGGCTTTTGTTCCAGGCTGTCTGCGTGGCCCCTCCTCGCCTCCCGGCACTGGACGTGGACCTACCTGTTTCCAGTCAACCAGTGAGGATCTGTCTGTTAAAGGGGAGGTGCAGATCAAAGTACGAACCGCCTTGATGCGAGTCCAGGACCATGTGAAGCTGTGGGAGTCGTGCCATAGTCTCGAGGAAATGTAGTGTCTAAACTATCTTTGGTGAGAAGTCCTTTGTTCATTAGGATAGTTACTGTAAAGCGTTTAATTTAGCTCGCTCTACTTACTTTGCCCCCAAAAGCAGTAAAGGCAAGCGTAGTAGAGAGGAAAAGGTTGTGTTCAGCTTTTGTTTTCACTCTGCCTGCAGGAAACGTAAGAGGAAGTGACGGAGTGCAGCGGGTGAATATTAGTGCCGAGACGAGCCCTGTTTAATCCCAGTAGCCGCGGAGAAGAGCCAGGCGGGGAGTGGCGAGTGGGCGGCATGACGGTGAGTGTGTGATGGCCAGCGGCACTCAGCTTCTTGGTGGGATTCGGGGAAGAGGATGCCTTGTTAGGACTTCCAGTAAAGGGTAGGCGTATGCCAAGGGTGAGGGAAGGATGAATAAACAAGGGTGAAACAGCGAGGCCGGGCTAACTAAGGCAGGAGGAGACGGTGACGAATAGGACAAGGTGAAGTGGTGATTAGGAAGGGGAAGCAAAGCCCAGCCACAGAACAGAATTTCAGGGTAGCCGCCGCAGTGGCGTGGGAAGTTAAAATGTAAATTTGAGGTCAGGGTCTGGTGAAGGTGCTATCCACGGTGCAGTGAGAAAAATTAGTTGACGGTATTGGTCTATTCCACTCCGCCCCTTACTGGCTGGTCCTCCTGCCCCTTCACTGGCTCAGGTGATGAAAGGTGGGTGTGGTAATTTAAAAGTTAGCTTTGATGTAATGTTTCGAATTTAATTACGTATTGTTAATTAGAAGTGGAGCTCGCTGGATGGTTGGGAGGGCGGGGTGGCGGAGGCAGACGCGGCGCTAAGGGTTCGTATCCCGCACTGGAGAAAAGACCGTGAAGCTCCGGAAATGCCGCCACATGTTATACAGTACCGGTTTAATTTACGTGCTTTTTTTAGCTGCTACTGAGGAGTGCAGCTGCTGGCATCTGCTGGGCCGAGGAAAGTATGTGGTGGTGGTGCTCTGTGGAATCCAGCCGTGTATTGAATTAAGTAAGGTATCCAAGCCTGGATACAACCTTGTGTAAAGCGACGCGTTAAAAGAAAAGGTGACGCCGCTTCCAAACGATCTAGTTGAGCTCGAGAGTACAGGTGCATAGTTTGTTGTGCGGCTTATCGCATGTGTACTGTTTGCTATGACTGTTTTCTATTAATTTACGTGGTAAAATTTATTTTACGAAGCTGACTTAGTGGAGATAGGAAAGAATAAGTTGGTTTGGAGGAGACTAGAAAATAGTAATAAATCGCCGCAAACTTGTCACAGCTGACAAAGAACACTGATTCAAGAGTCTGGGATAATGAAAAGTTTTTAGGTCGGAATAATATGTACTAATGAACTTGTTCCACCAATTATTATCCACAAATTACTGAAAAACAGCAATGACGCTAAGACTTCTAAATATTACTTACCTGAAAATAAAATTAAACTTATTTTTCAGAACTGTGCCCCACCGTGACCTCCTGCTGCTGTTGCTGCTGCTGCCGCCTCTGGCTACATCTCCTCCTGAAGTCTTATGGAATCAGTAAGGTTGTCCAATGTGTCAGACTTTGTGGACTTGCAGTGTTGCGAGTAACGAAGCTTCCTAGAACAATAAGTCCTAGATTCCTGAACTTTAAATAAATTTAATTTTAGTTTTTTTTTAATTCATTTTTTGGAGCAAAAATCTGCGCTACTTTATCTCCGGAGACTCTTTTAGGTATCAGAGTAGCGAGTAACAATAAAATGAAGGCAGGCCGCACTCGTTCATGATTCGGTCCTACTTTCTTTACCAGCAGAGCTCCTCGACTAGTATGAACAAAGGTCCAGTTACAGAAATTCCAATGTATGCGTAGGTCTGGGTAATTTAATCTATTTTGTATATTTTGATGAATGAAACTATCGTAGAAGTGGATCTTAGAACAGGATAGTGTAGAATATGATTCGTATCCATTTCATATTCAATTATATTCATACAAATTTACTGTGCAAGTAACATGTGACTTAGAACCAAGTGAAACGAGAATTCGGATTTTTTTTTTATTCCATGAACGAATGGAGGCTTCGCACCTAACGAACTCCCATCTCGGCCTTCATAAGTTTTAAATATAATACATCCTTGTCTTGTCTCCTGTCCTGTCCCCCCCACCCCCCCCTCTTTCTTTCCCACCACTTTCTGTGGGCGCCAGGGAGTGTCAGAGGCCAGGAAGCGGAGGAGTTGAAGTGGAGAGTGAGTTCAGAATATGCTATTTACTGAAGGTTGTATGAAAAAGGGATGGAGACGAGGGATAGTGTAGGCGGCGGTAGCGATAACGGCTCACGAGAGAACATCGGGGAGATTCTGTGATTGAGAGATTTATTTCTGATGTGAGGGGCGAGAGGCGTGTGTGTGGGGGAAGGGATTCTGGTGCTGAGCTGTACTGTACTGTCCGGCTTAAAGTTTACTTTATCTCTTGGAATTACAGTTTTGAGCAGAAAGTGAAAGCCGAACAGTACAGTACAGCTCAGCACCAGAATCCCTTCTCCCACACGCCTCTCGCCCCTCACATCAGAAATAAAATCTCAATTACAAAATCTCACCGATGGTCTCTCGTGAATCCTTATCGCCACCGCCGCCATTCCGCCTACACTATCCCTCGTCTCCATCCCTTTTTCATACAACCTTCTGTAAATAACACTCCATCCCTTTTTCATACAACCTTCTGTAAATAACATTCTGCACTCAACTCTCTTCACTTCAACTCCTCCGCTTCCTGGCCTCTGACACTCCCTGGCGTCCACATTGTCTCCAACACCTGCCTTTCCTAACCAAACCACCATATTTCCCCACTCCATTACTTCTCTAAGCTAACCTAACCTTCACTAACATGTCCTGCCCACTATCACCTTATTTCCTCACTCCATTACTCCCCTTCAGCGCACCTCCTGATCCAGTCTGTCACTCCTCCCTCCTCTCTCCCTCTCCTCCGCCGAGCGTCTGTGCCTCTGTCGACTCTAAGCAGAAAAGGAGGGTGAGCAGTGAGGAGGAGGCGATGACCAACAACTTCTTAATCTGCAAACAAAGGAGAGATTCAAATATTCTATTCAATAAATGGAGGGTTCAAAGGTTTGTGTGTTTCTTCTCGACTTTTAACACCTTCAGTACTGGGACACATTTTTTACCACAAATTTTGAGTGGTTAGACTGTTTTATTGACATTGGGAAGCATCTGTGGAGGTCAGGAGCTTAATGGCCGCAGTCTGTACTATTTTCCTCCCGACATGAGTTCCAGAAGCTGTACTAAATCGACAAATAACTAATAACCAAGTAGAATGAATATGTAAGAATGCGTTCCAGTACTGAAGGGATTAAATAGGCTTCCAGCGAAGTTATTGGGTTTTTGAAGTATTTTAGTCATTCTAGTCATATTCTAAAGGTTATGTGTCCTTAAACAGAAGCAACTCCAATGAAAGCCTTTGAAATAAAGAAAAACCGATGAAGAATACGTGTTTGATTTAATGACTTTGATGTGCGTTTATCTTGCTTTATATATGTCTGCCGGGTGTAGTAGTGGTAGAGATAGTCGCATAAATACCTGTCTGTGTATACATTTCCTTTTGGAGCGATGATAGTAGTAGTAGTGATGGTTGTGGTGGTGGTGACAGCGACGAAGTAGAGATGGTCACTTCATTTCATGTTAGTGTCCCTGGCGGGGTGAGGGTAGCGCCGCCCCAGCTAAAGTTTGAAAGGTGCCCGAGCGTGTGTTTGTCTTGCTGCTGCTCCAGAAAAGGGCCCCGGACACCCCTTCACGCCATCCTTTATGTGCCAGCCGGTGACAAGGACGCCAGCAGGACAGGACTTGGGACAGTGTTGAGCGGCGCCAAGGGACCCGGGGCTGAACTGAGGAAAGAAGAATGGAAAGATTATTATTATTATTATTATTATTATTATTATTATTATTATTATTATTATTATTGTGAGACATAAGTAGGAGAGGAAAAGGCAGAGGGGTAAAATAGATGTAAATGGTAATTATTATCATTATCATTTAAAAAAAAATATTTTCTTGAATGTCAATACTAAAGAACACGTATGTTTGAATGTCAATAGAGTATTATATCCAAGTAACCTATTGACAGGAAATCAACCATTACACATCTCTCCACAAATTCCCTTTTTTCTTTCTATCAATCTTACACATGAAATAAACAACCCATTTCTTATTTACTTTTCCTACTTTCCCACAAACCACGCGTAAACTTAGGGAAACGAAGACAATTCAAATATTCACTTAACACAATAACTAATCGTGTGTGAATGACTAGTCGGGTCTTCCAGTTTGCTAGATATTGAAATTACGAGTATGAATGTGTGTGTCAGGTGTATTATGTGTGCGTATGTGACTGGGAAGTGTGAGTGACGAGTAGTGATGGTGGGGGAGGCGCCGCTGCTGAGGTGATACATGGCAGTGATGAAGCGATGATATGTTGTGATGGGAATGAATTACAGGCCATAATTTAGATTCTGTCGAGTGATAGTTAGTTTTGGCAGTCGTCGCTAGGTCCATAATTCTCTCTCTCTCTCTCTCTCTCTCTCTCTCTCTCTCTCTCTCTCTCTCTCTCTCTCTCTCTCTCTCTCTCTCTCTCTCTCTCTCTCTCTCTCTCTCTCTCTCGATCACAAACCCACTCATTTAAGAGGTAGAAGGAATATTAATTAGGGACAGGTAACAAGAGATTCCCCGTCTGTCTTCTTGTCACCTGTCCCTCTTCTAGTCTGTCGTCTCACCCCTCCCTTCCCAGCAGTCCCCTCCACCGTCCTACAGCCTTCTCTTCTTCACCCTTCCTTCTTGCACCCCTTTTGTCAATAGATAAATCAAAGAGAAAGGCGGCGAGAGAGAGAGAGAGAGAGAGAGAGAGAGAGAGAGAGAGAGAGAGAGAGAGAGAGAGAGAGAGAGAGAGAGAGAGAGAGAGAGAGAGAGAGAGATGAGGCGAGCGAGGGATGAGGAGAGAGAGAGAGAGAGAGAGAGAGAGAGAATATGTCATAGTTAGGGGAGTGAGAAGGAAGTCCAGGAGGGGAAGAAAGGAAGAAAGGAAGATATATCATGGAAGGAATTAGATAATGGATGGATCAAGAAGGCAAGTTTACACCAGTGATGAAAACGAAAGACGCAGACGAAGAAAAAAAGAGGAGGAGGAGGAGGAGGAAGAAGAAGATAGGAAGGAGAAGGAGGAGGAGGAGGAAGATAGGAAGGAGGAGGAGGAGGAGGAGGACCCAGGACAATTCAGTTGAGTAAAGGGCAAGAGCAAACTTCCATAACCTACTAAACCCTCTACAAATTAACACAAAAGAATGAAAAATAAGACCATCACTATATTACAAAAAGATGAGAAAAAATATATAAAAAACCTTCTCTTTCTGTGACAGAATGACGCACAAGAATCATCCTCTCCCTCTCCTCTCCCTCTCCCTCTCCCTCTCCCTCGTCCTCGTCCTCGTTCTCGTTCTCGCTCTCAAAGGCTGTCACGAGGTCAAGTTTCCGTCGCTAGTTGTGGCCATCAAAGCACGAAATTAATTTGCTGTCAGCGGTTCAAAGAAAACTGGGATTCATTTTTAAACTACAAAGACACTCCAAGTTCACAAAGGCAGCGGGAATGTAAGTACGAATATCGCCTTTGCCTTCCAAGCTAACAATGTTACGTCTGTGGCGGGTTTGTGAGGCGCAGAGCAGGACTGGGGAGAGCAGGTACTGAGAGAGTAAGGGAGGGAGGAGGGAAGGAAGGAAGGAAGGAAGGAAGGAAGGAAGGGAGGGAAGAAGGAAGGAGAGAGGCTTGCAGCAGATGGAGGAGAGGGAAGGAAACAAGGGTAGAAGGCATGGGTCTTAGATTGGGAAGAGGAAGTACTGAGAGAGGAGGGAAGGAAGGAAAAGAGGCATAATGGTAATGAACGAGAGAGGAAGGGAGGAAGGAAAGGAAGGTGGTCTGGAACGGATGTAAGAGAGGGAAGGAAGCAAAGCATGAGGCAGAGAGCGTGTGAGATTGAGAAGGTAAAGAGGAAAGGGAGGCAAGGAAGTGTCTCTTCCTATGCTTGCCCTCTTCTCTCTTGCCTTCCTTCGTACTTACCGACCTCGTTGTCACCCCACGCATTGCATCTTCCTCGGAAATACCATTTTGTCGAAGTCCAGACCTTGAAAATCAAGAAAAACGTGAATGAAGAATTTCTCGTTAAACTGTTATATTTCGAAGCATAAAAAGTGAAATGAAAATATTGCTATGAGTTCATTACCATTTATAAAGGGTCATTTCTTTTACTTTCTAAATTTTGTAAGAAAAGTTTACAATATATGTATACAAATTTTCTCTCCCTTTCTCTCTCTACACAGCGTTTCTGTTTCTATGAACATTTGACTCGTGCACAATATATCTCCTTCAAGCAAGAAACAAATCTCTAGAGTCAGATGGGAGTTTTAGGAATTGTTCAGACACTTACAAATATTCTACAGTTTTGGCCAGAGAGCTTACGAAAAGATTGAAATGGCCCTCCCTCTCCTTCAAGAGACACTGGCAACGCTCCCTTTGTGCAGCACTGCGGGACACTCACTTCAGAGCCATCAGCGTCTTCTTCAGGAGGTTTGAAGTGGCTTTGGGGAGGAACAGCAGACCACACGGCTCACCTCCCCCTGTCCTTCCATTGTTCCTCTACGTAAGGGTTCCTGAGGGTCGGGGAGGCGGTGTCACAGCTCACGCCTCCTGCCAGGGTAATCTCAGCCACCTGCTCTCGCCCACCTGTCACGAATTAATTACATGAGTATAAATCAAGGGTAAATGTCCTTCCCTCTCCCCGGTGTGGCTGGGAGGGCCAAAGGGGGCCAAGTACAGAGGGAGGAAACGAAGGTAAGGAAGCACCACCAACACAGCGGCTCACACAGGCCTCTAGGCACAGATTTGTCTGAGTGTACGTGTGTGTGTGTGTGTGTGTGTGTGTGTGTGTGTGTGTGTGTGTGTGTGTGTGTGTGTGTGCGTGTGTGTGTGTGTGTGTTTCTATAAGTATGTCGTGATCTATGGTAATAAGTTCCTTTGTAAACATTCCTCTTTCCTACTTCCGCATCCCTCCTTCACGAACTAGTACTTGAAATATATACATACATACATACATACATACATACATACATACATACATACATACACATATTCATACATACATCTATTCATACATACATTCATGTATACATACAAACGTGCAGACAGACAGAAAGACACACATAACATACATGCATACATACATAGTACATACAGACAGACAGACAGACAGACAGACAGACAGACAGACAGAGACAGACAGACAGACAGAGACAGACAGACAGACAGACAGACAGACAGACAGACAGACAGACAGACAGACACACACACACACACACACACACACACAC
>CM035186.1:11551139-11569378 GCA_020233015.1 Callinectes sapidus | reverse complement strand
AAAGAGAATGAAGCATGAATGAAACCCAAAAAAGCAAGAATGAAACCAAAAACGCGTAAAATGAAGCCAAGAAAACGTAAAATGAAACCAAAATAGCGTAAAATGAAGCCAAAAAGCGTAAAATGAAGCAAAAAAGCATAGAATGAAGCCAAGAAAACGTAAAATGAAGCTAAGAAAACGTAAAATGAAGCCAAGAATAGCGTAAAATAAAGCAAAATAGCGTTAAATGAAGCCAAGAATAGCGTAAAAAATGAAGCCAAGAAAGCGTAAAATGAAACCAAAATAGCGTAAAACGAAACCAAAATAGCGTAAAATGAAACCAAAAAAGCGTAAGACGAAACCAAAATAGCGTAAAATGAAACCAAAAAAGCGTAAAATGAAGCCAAAATAGCGCAAAACGAAACCAAAATAGCGTAAAACGAAACCAAAAATAGCGTAAAATAAAATCAAATAGCGTAAAACGAAAACAAAGCGTAAAATGAAACCAAAATAGGCAAAAAAAAAAAAAAAAAAAAAAAAAAAGAAAAAAAAAAAGAAAACACACACACACACACACACACACACACACACACACACACACACACACACACACACACACACACACACACACACACACGGACCAAAAAGAGACAATCACAATATACATAAAATCAAACACGTACACCCAAAACGCACAAACCGTGATTGGCTAAGATAAGAAGAAACTGAGGCAGCTGATTGGCCTTCAGAGAGAGAGAGAGAGAGAGAGAGAGAGAGAGAGAGAGAGAGAGAGAGAGAGAGAGAGAGAGATTCGCTCCCACTCTCATTTTCGGGTTCACCTTTTTCTCTCTCAGGAATTTTTAGGCGACACTTCCGTTCCGATTTGAGGAGGAGGAGGAGGAGGAAGAAGAAGAAGAAGAAGAAGAAGAAGAAGAAGAAGAAGAAGAAGAAGAAGAAGAAGAAGAAGAAGAGGAAAACTAAGTAAGGGATAAGGAAGTTGTGATGGCGGTGGAACAAAAGGAAGGAAGGAAAAGGAAGAGAAGAAGATGATGGTGTCTGAGGAGGTGGTGGTGGTGGTGGTGGTGGTGGTGGTGGTGGTGGTGGTGGTGGTGGTGGTGGTGGAGAGCAAAAGAGATCGTCAGGAGTAGAAAAAAAAAGGAGAATGCATAAGAAATGGACAGAATAAATGGAGAAATATTGGCAGTTCACGGGGATAAGTGTGTGTGTGTGTGTGTGTGTGTGTGTGTGTGTGTGTTTCTGTGTGCGTGTCGGGAGTAACAGTGAGAGAGAAAGGCAAGGAAGCAAAAATATTCAGATTGGTGTCATTGAGAAGACGAATAGTATGAGAGAGAGAGAGAGAGAGAGAGAGAGAGAGAGAGAGAGAGAGAGAGAGAGAGAGAGAGAATCCTGAAACTACCTCTCCTTTATACCTCTACTTTCAAAAGGCTTTACTAGAAGTTACACACAATATCAATGACATTATAATTCCAATAATAGATTAACCCAAACCTTCACATAATCAACAGACGAAACACTCTTGAGAAAACTGGCTAATCATCATGACCTTGGAAAAAAGTAGTGATGAGAGAGTAGTAGTAGTAGTAGTAGTCGTAGTAGTAGTAGTAGTAGTAGTAGTAGTAGTAGTAGTAGTAGTAGCGGCGCCAGTAACTCACCCCTACGCTAAATCATCCTTACGTCAGCTTTTACATTTACGAGAACAAGTCGCGTCCTTCTCTCGGTGCAATTACGGTAGAAAATTGTATGATAACGTAGCTTTACCGTAATGGCGAGGGAAGGTGCTGGGAGGGACTGGGGGGAGGGGGTGAGGGGAGGAAGGGAAGGGGATAGGGGTGGTGGAGAAGGGAAGGGGATAGAGGTGGGGAAGGGAAGGGAATAGGGTGGTGAGAAAAGGAAGGGTGGTGAGGAAGGGAAAGGAAGGTGTAGGGGTGATGTAGAAGCTAGACTTGTATGTTAATGTAAGGTGATTGCTAAGGCTGGCTATGTTTTATGACCTTTTTACTACTGCAACAACAACAACAACAACAACAACATCTACTACTACTACTACTACTACTACTACTACTACTACTACTACTACTACTAGTACTACTACGTGACATCAATGCACACGCTAGTAGTAGTAGTAGCAGCAGCAGCAGCAGTAGCAGTAGTAGTAGTTTAATGACAAACGTTGTGAGTATAGGTATACATAGACATACATACATTTATACATACATACATAAGCAAATCGTAAACCAACACAACAATAATAACAACAACTCAAGCCAATACAACTAAAAAATACCCCATTACGAAAAAAAAGGAAATAAACCTAAATAAACATAAACAACACGCAAATAAATCACATAAGTAACACCTAAATAAATGAAACACAAGAATAAACAAATAAATAGATAAATAAACCACACAAATAAATAAATACATGAACAAATAAACCACACACACGAAAAATAACAACAAAGTAAGCACCCAAACTGATCAATAACCGAGAATAGACACTAATATTTCTCTCGTCCCTCTCCTTCCTCCTCTCCCTCTCCCTCTCCCTCTCCCCTCTCCCTTGGTATGCCGGAGGTTAACACTCTATCTAATAAGGGGTCAGAAACGCCCGCACCAGCTTCCCTCAGGCACCAGGAAGGGAGAAAGAGAGTGAGGGAGAGGGAAGGAAGAGAAGGGAGCGGAGGAGGGGGGAGGGAATGCAGGCCTGTCCTTAAACAGTGATGGATAACTGACCTTTTTTCATGTCTGGAATATTAGGTTATAGAAGCGTATGTGTATAGGAAGGAAGAGCAGGAGGAAGAGGAGGAGGAGGAGGAGGAGGGAAGGAAGAGAGAGGACAGTATTATGGAAAGATTACAGGATGGCAGGGAAATATTAAGTTATAGAATACGTGTATAGGAAAGGAGATGAGGAAAGAAGGAAGAGGAGGAGGATGAAGAGGAACCGGGTAAAGAGAGAGGAAATTGTTATGAAAATATTATAAAATGGTAATAACTTAAGGGGAGAATTGTTAACGCCTCGAACGGTACTTAGTAAATAGTGTAAAGAAAGAGGAGGATGAGGAGGAACAATAATATTTACAATTTACACAAATATCTTTTTAACCCCTTCAGTACTGGAACACTTTTTTACCACTTGTTTTGATTGTGATTAGATGATTTTATTGACATTAAAAAGAGTCTATGGAGTCTATACTATTTTAATCCCTGGCATAAATTTCCGAAGCTGTATAAAACTGAAAAAAATAATAAGAAGAAAATATATGGAAATCTGAAAAAAAGGAAAATAAGAAAATAATCAGGAATAAACTCGACTCTACTTTTTTGTCTCTCTTCACTTCCTCCCCTTACCGTATTCAATTTGCTTTTATCTTTTCCAGTCTAACATCACGATTCTTTTATTCCTACCTGTGTTTTGTACGAGGTTATTTTTTTTATATAGATAACGTGTAAGTTTTTTTTAATGAAGCTAGAAGGGATATGGAAGGAAGATCATAGTCAAGGCTTAAATAGAGCAGGTGAACGCTCTGGTTAATTAACAGCAAGCAGGTGTGATAGAATAATGACCTTCAGTAACTCCTCTCTCTCTCTCTCTCTCTCTCTCTCTCTCTCTCTCTCTCTCTCTCTCTCTCTCTCTCTCTCTCTCTCTCTCTCTCTCTCTCTCTCCTGTCCACCGCCACCTCGGAGTGTCCCAGGTGAGCATAAGTGAGATAGCTAATTAGTTTACCTTTGTGTGTTTGTGTGTTGTGCTGTGTGTGTGTGTGTGTGTGTGTGTGTGTGTGTGTGTGTGTGTGTGTGTGTTTGCTGTTTGTTTAGTCTCTCTGTCTGTCTGTGTGTACTGTATTTAGGCTTAAAGTGAGGTGAGTGATGGGAGGGTGGGGTTTAGTTTTGGTGGTTGAGAGTTATTTTGATATACCATGATAATTCCATACTCTTTAAATCTAAAAATAAAGCTGTTGAAAATAATGTTCAATGGGGTTAGTTCGGGTAATTGAAATTCAATTTGGATAACGATTTCTATCCCATCCTAAACTGTTTTAACCTATTAATACTAATTTTTGTATGTATATATGTATGTATGTATCCATGTATGTATATAGGTATGCATGTATTTATGTATGCATGTATGTATGTATGTACAATAAAAAAATTAAAAAAATAAAACTAAAGAAATAAGACCACCAAACCTTGACTTGTAAGTGCTAATCTGTAGGTAGGCTGAGGCTGGACACTCCCAAGAGGCATTTTTCTCTTCCTTTCTCTGGTGTGTGTGTGTGTGTGTGTGTGTGTGTGTGTGTGTGTGTGTGTGTGTGTGTGTGTGTGTGGTGTGGTGTGTGTGTGGTGTGGTGTGGTGTGGTGTGTGTGTGTGTGGTGTGGTGTGGTGTGTGTGTGTGTGTGTGTGTGTGTGTGTGTGTGTGTGTGTGTGTGTGTGTGTGTATAGCGTGGTGTGTGTGTGTGTGTGTGTGTGTGTGTGTGTGTGTGTGTGTGTGTGTGTGTGTGTGTGTGTGTTTGTCTCTCTATCGGTTGGTCGGTTTTTCTGTCTCTCTGCCTTTGTGTATGTTTGTTTGCAAGAGGACTAGTTGAGTGAGGTGGCAAGTTCGGTTTTTTGAGAATTAACTTCATATAAGTGGATTTCTTTTGTGATATAATATTGATATTTTTAACTGCATTTTAACCTGATGAGATGAGCGAGGTGCTTTTTTAAGATTTAATTAAATTGACGTACCTTGATTTCTTTTTTTTGCTAATTATCACCTCAACATTTTCTCAACATGTATGTATGTATGTATGTATGTATGTATGTATGTATGTATGTATGTATGTATGTATGTATGTATGTATGTCTGTATGTATGTATGTATGTATGTATGTATGTATGTATCTATGTAAAAATAAAAAAAATAAAAATAAAAATTCTCACCAAAATCTGACTTTTAAGTGCTAATCAGTGTGTAGCCTGAGGCCGGTCACACCCAAGAGACATTTTTCTCTTCCTGTGGAGGGCGCTACCCCCGTGTTGTACTTACAACGTAAAGATATCTTTATAATAATAATAATAATGATAATAATAATAATAATAATAATAATAATAATAATAATAATAATAATAATTATAATAATAATAATAATAATAATAATAATAATAATAATAATATTATTATTATTATTATTATTATTATTATTATTATTATAATTATTATTATTATTATTAATACTATTATTGATGTTATTATATTTTATATATTATTATTAATTTATATATAATATATAATATTATAATATCATGTATGTATGTATGTATGTATGTCTGTATGTATGTATGTATGTATGTATGTATGTACAATAAATAATATAAATCCCCTCCAAACCCTGACTTCTGTGTGCTAATCTGAGACTGAGGCCGGTCACACCCGATAATAATAATAATAATAATAATAATAATAATAATAATAATAATAATAATAATAATAATAATAATAATAATAATAGTAGTAATAATAATAATAATAATAATAATAATAATAATAATAATAATAATAATAATAATAATAATAATAATATGAAAATAAAAGTATAAAAAAAAAAAAAAAAACAATGAAATGAACAAATTAAATTCTTTGAATTTCGACCTTCTATCACTCCATTTTACCGCACATCTCTGAGGAATACCTCCGAGCTCCCTGAACCGCTCAAGTGCTTATCACTAGGTAGGTAGGGTGAGGCCAGTCAGGTCAGAAGGTGTGGCGGTCACCCATAAAAGGGATCATTCTTCCCCTGGGGAGCCATGTGTTCTACCTGCATCGTGTATAAGTACATACGTTTTTTTTGGGGGGGGGGGAATTTTTTTTTTATCAAGGTCATGCAATGGATCAAGGTCCTCCTTTACCGCCAGGATTTTCTTTAGCCACCCATGAAAATCTGTGGTTTTCTGTGGTAGTTGGTCCTGTGTTATTTCTATCCAATCATAAAGCAGGGTTGGAGCTCACGTGTACCTGGCAAATGTTATTTAAGACCAAGTTACACGACTCTGTTACTTCTTATACCCGAGTAAGAACAGCGCTACTATGGCTCGTACCAAGCAAACCGCTCGCAAGTCCACTGGTGGCAAGGCGCCCCGCAAGCAGCTTGCTACGAAGGCAGCTCGCAAGTCTGCTCCTGCCACTGGAGGTGTCAAGAAGCCCCATCGTTACAGGCCGGGAACTGTGGCTCTTCGTGAGATCCGCCGTTATCAGAAGAGCACCGAACTGCTTATTAGGAAACTGCCTTTCCAGCGTTTGGTGCGTGAAATTGCTCAGGATTTCAAAACTGATCTCCGCTTCCAGTCCTCTGCTGTCATGGCCCTCCAGGAAGCCTCCGAGGCTTATCTTGTGGGTCTCTTTGAGGATACCAACTTGTGCGCCATCCACGCCAAGCGTGTGACCATCATGCCTAAGGACATCCAGCTTGCTCGTCGCATCCGTGGCGAGCGTGCCTAATAAGTCATCCAAGACGATATGATGATAATAATGACAATATCTAGGCCCTCTTCAGGGCCAAAAGTGTTTTCAAAGAGAGAATTTTTATAGACAAACGCTCTCTTTAGTTGAAAATGTAGATTAATTATATGTCGAGAATAATGAAAATAATAACGATGAGGATATTTCAAAACAATAACGATACAATAAATAAATAATAAATAACGATGAGGATATTTGAAAACATCAATCTCAATAACGCTACTTTCATAATCAGTATTTTTTTTTTTTTTTTCAATTAGTTAATTTGTTTAACTCTTGCATCCATAATGTATCGCACATAGCAATAGTGCCAACCAAGGACGTTTTGAGTGTAGAAAAATGGAATAATAAAATAAAATAGAAAGAAGAAAAGGAAGACAAAGAGAATAATGATAATAATAATAATATTATTATTATTATTATTATCATCCTCATCATCAATGATGATGATAAGTAAATAAAAATAAGGACAAAGAAGCGCAACTTTAATGAAGCAAACTATCATTAACCTTAATGAAGTAAACTACAAATAAAAAGAAAGGTCTATATTGTCTTTTTCTTGTCAGGTGTGGCTCCAATGGAGCCGGGTAGTTTTGTATACTAGCGGCAGCAACTTTTATAGCTGGCTGACCGACAGACTGTTTACTTGGAGGAGGTGTACTTGGTGACAGCCTTGGTGCCTTCAGAGACAGCGTGCTTTGCCAGTTCACCGGGCAGCAGAAGTCGGACAGCAGTCTGAATCTCCCGGCTGGTGATGGTGGAACGCTTGTTGTAGTGTGCCAGGCGGGATGCCTCAGCGGCGATGCGTTCAAAAATGTCATTCACGAAAGAGTTCATGATCGACATAGCCTTGGAGGACACGCCAGTGTCAGGGTGGACCTGCTTCAACACCTTGTAGATATAGATGGAGTAACTCTCCTTCCTCCTGCGCTTCTTCTTCTTATCGCCCTTGGCGATGGCCTTCTGAGCCTTGCCAGCCTTCTTGGCAGCCTTTCCTGATGCTTTGGGAGGCATGGTGATACCGTGGTACTACTGCTGTGTGAGTGTCGAGCGCGCGTTTTGAAAAGTCTTATATATTGGCTTTCTTACTCAGGATCGCGTGTACTTACGCAACCTCCACTCCTGATTGGTCCAGCTACGCTCTGGGCTGATCTGATCTCCCTTTTATATAGAGGAAAAACAAAATCGGACGCACTACTTGATCGCAGAGCTAACGACGACGTAGGTACAGTACTGCTACAACAGTCATCATGTCTGGACGCGGCAAAGGCGGAAAGGTGAAGGGAAAGTCAAAGTCCCGTTCCAGTCGTGCTGGACTTCAGTTCCCCGTCGGCAGGATTCATCGCCTCCTTAGAAAGGGCAATTACGCCGAGCGTGTAGGTGCCGGTGCTCCCGTGTACCTTGCAGCAGTTATGGAGTACCTGGCTGCTGAGGTCCTCGAGCTCGCCGGTAACGCCGCCCGCGACAACAAGAAGACTCGCATCATCCCACGTCACCTTCAGCTGGCCATCCGCAATGACGAGGAACTTAATAAGCTCCTCTCTGGAGTCACCATTGCGCAAGGAGGTGTGCTGCCAAACATTCAGGCTGTGCTCCTTCCCAAGAAGACCGAGAAGAAGTAAACCTTCCTGCTCCTCCTCTTCACTCAATATCATCAATCAATCAATCCGGCTCCTCTTCGGAGCCACATACTCATACATCTAGAGAGTTGAATGGACTCTACAAGAGAGAAAGAGAGATTATTATTATTATTATTATTATTATTATTATTATTATTATTATTATTATTATTATTATTCATAATTGTTCTGTGAAAATAAGTCAGAATTTACCGTAATGCATAACAGCGTAAATTCATTTCCAGTTCGACCTATCATTCAATTTGACAGCACTTCCCTGAGGAATACCTCCGAGCTCCCGGAACGGCTCAAGTGCTTATCACTAGGAAGGTAGTGTGAGGCCACTCAGGTCAATAGGAGAGGCGGAGAGTACTAGTATCTTGAGATGTTTACCGACAAAAAATATAAATAAAATAAATTAATTAAAAATGTATGTATGAGATGGGTAGATATAGATATATTATCATTATTCATAATGGTTCTGTACCAGTAAGTTAAAATTTACTGTAATGCATAAGAGCGTAAATTCTTTTGTATTTCGACCTACCAATAGATTTGACAGCATATCTCTGAGGAATACCTCCGAGCTCCCGGAACAGCTCAAGTGCTTATCTCTAGGAAGGTAGTGTATGTATGTATGTATGTATATATATATATATATATATATATATATATATATATATATATATATATATATATATATATATATATATATATATATATATATATATATATATATATATATATTATGTTTTGGATATCTACTAGGATGTGACTATTATTAAATTGTTTGATTTAATAACATAACATAACATAATCATTCATAAGAAGAAAAAACGGTAACCTGTTGCATATGGACATGGTTTTGGATATCTAGTAAGTTGTTACTATTATAATTTTGTTTGATTTAACAAGAATGAGTGATTCATACTAATATCACCTCCCAGAATTTCTTAAATGAATTAATTTTGCTCAACTATGACAACAGTAGTCTATTTTTTCTTCTTTGTCATTTTCTTGTGGACCTAAAAAAGGTCGGGATATGTTGTTGCTGTTATTGTTGTTCACACTGATGGAGAGGAAAAAGCCTTAACCACCGAATCCGTACAGAGTACGGCCCTGGCGCTTGAGGGCGTAGACAACGTCCATGGCGGTAACAGTTTTCCGCTTGGCGTGCTCGGTGTAGGTGACAGCATCTCTGATGACGTTCTCCAGGAACACCTTCAGCACCCCACGAGTCTCCTCATAGATGAGACCAGAGATGCGCTTGACGCCACCTCGGCGAGCCAGTCGACGGATAGCAGGCTTGGTGATGCCCTGGATGTTATCGCGTAGAACCTTACGGTGACGCTTGGCTCCTCCCTTTCCAAGTCCCTTGCCTCCCTTGCCACGGCCAGTCATGTTGATAAGAGTTGCTAGTAGTGCGACGACGTCCTCTACCTTTGAGCAGTAGCTCACGAGTGTGCCTCGGCGAACGAACGAAACGAAAAATAGAGAAAAGGTGGGGGAGGGGGAAGTAGGGATAGAGGGAAGAATAGAGGGGTGAAAAGGAGGGAATTTTAGTAGAAGAGTAAAGTCACTGGGGCTTGACCCAGGTGCAAGGTAGTGTGGTGTATGTTGTTTTTAAATGTAGGCTACTGCTCATCTTTTGTAATTGTTTTCGGGCCGTCGTAGCAAGGGAGACAGCGACCAGAAAGCGGGAGCCAAGCAGACCGCCCCCACACCGAGCAAAACAAAGCGCAAAACCGCCACCACACATCCGCGTGCCCCTCTCTCTCCATCAGCGCATCACGAACAACGAAGGAGTGAAGGAGGGAAGTTAATTGGAGATGAAAGACAGTGGAAGTGGACAGTGTTTTTTTGGTGTATTTTATTATTTTTTAGAGAAAGAGGGACAAGTTTGACGAAAGTACTCCGTATAGCGGAGGGACCTACGGCTTTACGTGGTGTCCGAACCACTTTGTTAGTAAAAGGTTTGGGTGATAGTGTGGAATGGCGTTGTTATTAGAGGTGTGAGGATGATGGTGGTGATCTCTTCCTTCCACCCGTGTCTTCTGCTGTTGGTGGTGGTGCAGCGCTGGTTCCTGTGGTAGTAACCTGTTGGGAGGAAAGAAAGATCGCTCCGCGATGTGATTAGAAGGGGTATGTGGTGATGGGTGATTGAGGGTGATTTGTCTAGGGGGTATGATGATGGCTGTGAAAATGAATAGAGTGACGACAGGATGTGGCTTAGCACACTTGACACTCGCCGCACCCAACTACCTCTGTGGGGTGATGTGAGTGGGGTTCTCTGCATGGTTGCTTCCAGAGTCCCGCCCCGTCATCAGTCCTGGCTTCTCCTTGACAGACATGGGGGGGGGTACCTCGAGTGGAACGCCAAATCGGCGCCCGCGGGCCCCATGGCCATGCCGACAGCTGGGAGGAGTGCGGATGTGTTCCTGTCTAGCCCTGACCCCACCCAACTACCTCTGTGGGGGGGATGAATGGGAATCTCTGCACGTGCTTCCAGAGCCCCGCCCCACCATCAGTACTGGCCGCTCCTTGACCGACATCGGGGGGGTGCCTCTAACGGAACGTCATGCCGACGCCCGTGGGCCCCATGGCCGTGTCGACAGTTGGAAGGGATGTGGTAGTGCTGACCCCCCCTTTGGAAAGTGTCCGGTGCCCCCTTAAAACCCAGGCTGCGAGACAGAAAAATAATATACAAAAACAAAACTATGAGTACAAAGCCATAAGACAAAAAACGAACAAAAACCACTGGGTGTTGACACGCGGGCGCACTACCTCAGATGGGGGTATGGTATGAGAATGTGGGTGTTGTTTGTCGCACCCCCGATCCAGGAACAGTCCGGTGCCCCCTTAGTACCTAGGCTGCGAGACAGAAAAATAATGTATAAAAACAAAAATATGAGTACAAAGCAATAAGACAAAAAATATGAAAAAACCACTAGGCGTTGACACACGGGTCTGTCCCCCGATTGGGTTAGCGACGGTGATGCCACTCAGACACCTTGAGTGGTACGGGTGCTGGGTAGAAAGGGAGGGAAAGGGAGAGAGAAAGTATGGAAAGAAGGGAGGAGTCCATTATCTGAAGACAGGGTCAGGGGGCTCGTCTGGGGGGTCAAGGAGGTTGGTGTGAGGAAGGTGGCGGTAAGGTCGGGGCAGGTTGTTAATTAGGTTGTAGGTGTGTGGGTGTTTGACGTGGAATAGGGTTAGTTGTTTTTGGGTTCTGTTGTGGAGGGTTATGTTAATAGGGGTGATGTTGGCCTCCTCATGGGTGGAAAGAGAGGTCCTGAAGTCGAACCACTTCGTCCCAAGGGCGAAACGAATGGCTCGGTTCTGGATTCTCTGAAGCTTAAGGAGGTTAGTAGGAGCAGAGAGAGACAGGGCAAGGGGACAGTAAGGTAGTAGTGGAAGAATGAAAGCTTTGTAGAGGTGTAGTTTTGTTTTTGTGTTGCTGTCGCGGAATCTCTCCAGGTTGCTCAGGGCCCGAGATGCTATGGCGGCTTTTTGGTTGATGTGTATGTTAAATCTAAGGTGCTTATCAATGGTGAGGCCAAGAACTTTGTTTGTATTGCTTATTGGTATGGGAACGGGGTTTGGAAAGTTTGGGTACAGTGATATCTGCCGGGGTGCGGCAGACTTTTTGTTGAAGTATGTCACCTTAGATTTTTCTGGGTTTGCAATTATACGCCACTGTAGCTCCCATAAGCTTGTTCTTGTCAGTTCTCGTTGAATTTTGTCTGTCAGATGATCTAACATTCTGGCGCGGGCCAATTGTGTTACATCATCTGCGTACTGAATTGTTAACGAGTCATTGTGAAGTGGGGAAGGCAGGTCGGCTGTGTACATGTTGTAGAGGGTTGGGGAGAGTACCGAACCTTGTGGGACACCTGCCTGAGGGGCAAAGGGTGCCGATAGTGTGCACTGGTGGCGAATCCTGGCCTGTCTGTCGTCCAGGAAGTTGCATAAAAGTTTTTGAATAAGGGGAGGGAGGTTGAAGTTTGTACGAATTTTGTATTTTAAGCCAATGTGCCAGACAGTGTCGAAAGCTTTTTTAACGTCTTTTGTCACCAGGGCTTTTTTAGTGTACAGTTTATTAGAATTAAGATAGGCTATTATGCTGTTGAGGGCATCCTCGGTCGAAGCGCCACTGCGAAACCCGAACTGCTGGGGCGACAGTAGCTCTTCGCTGTCGAGGTGTGGCCTCAACCGCTGGTTAATAGCTCTTTCAAAGGTCTTGCCGAGAACTTCCAACAAGCTTATGGGGCGGTAGCTTTCTGGGAGGTGTGGGTCTTTTCCGGGTTTGGGGATAAGCGTGATGTTAGATTTTTTGAAAAATTTTGGAAAGTACCCGGAAGCAAGTGAAGCATTGAAGATCTTTGTCAGGTTACATATGGTCTCGGGGGGTAAGTTCCTGACCATATGCCAGTTTATGCCTGATGGGCCTGGGGCGCGTCGTGGGGTGTGCCTGAGCAACCTCGAGACATCCTTCTCCTCAATGGGTGAAATGAGGTATTGGTGTGGGTCCAGGCGTGTTAGTTGAATGTTGTTGTGTGGTGTTACGTCTTCATGGTTTTGCTGTATGTGTTCTGTGATGTAGTTTATGTGTGTGACACTGGGCTCGTGTTGGGGAGGAGGGTGGGTCTGAAAGGTGTCAGTCCAGTGCTGTCGAAAGACGTCAGTCACCTGTGCTGGGTCAGTGCTGCGCACTCCGTCCACTGCAAGGTAGTCAAAGCTCTCCCGCTGGCATCCCCTCAGTCTGTGGATCATCCGCCAGAACTGAGTGGGATTGCGGCAGCGGGTTCCGTGTAGACGGGAGACTAGACTTTTCCAGTGGGCGTTGTGATCGTCTTGAAGACTGTTAATAATGTGTCGGCGAAGAATGTGTACGTCTCGGAAGATTGGTAAGTGGTTGTTCATGTTTGTCAGGAAACGTGTTCTGTAGCAGGTTAGTAGTCGTTGTGTACGTATAGAGGGTCTGAAGTCTATGTGTATTTTGTGCTGTCGTTTTGGTGTGTGTCTGTCGGCTGCTGTGAGGATGTCGTTTTGTAGTCGCTCGAGGGCATTGTCTATTTCTGTGTAGTCTTTCCCGTCGAGATGTAGTGGTCGGTGCATGTTTGTAAGTGTGTTTTTGAAGTCGTCCCAGTTTGTCACGTGGTAGTCAGGGGTGGGTGGGGAAGGGATTGATATTGGGTTGGAGGATATCTTAAGGATAACTGGAAGGTGGTCTGAGCCGCAAAGCGGGCCATGGGAGATATGGTGGTGGAAGGGTAAGGTCTGTCGGTTAGAGAGGATGAGGTCTGGTCTTCCTGTTCCATTGTGAGGGAAGCAGGTTGGAAAATCTGGTCCAAGGAAACGGAGACGTTTTAGTTGTGTTAGTTGTAGGAGTTCCTGTCCGTGTCTGTTGCTGTTGTTGTGCCTGAAGGCTGTGTGTTTTGCATTGAGATCAGCCAAGATATAGACTGGTATGTTGGTGTGATTGAAAAGGGTGTTAGGACTTGTGAGGGGGAGCCCAGTGTTAGGTCTACAATATGTCGTGGCAACAAGAAGGGGTCCATGTTGGGTGTGTATCTTTGTTGCCAGAAAGTGAGCTGAGGGCCAATCTGTTATGTGTGTGTGTCTTAGAGTGTTTTTTACCATGATAGCTACGCCATCATGGCGAGTTCCTGTTGTGTATCTGGTGTTGTATCCGTACAGTTTTATGGGTTTAGGGGGTAGACCTGTGTGGTTGAGGAGAACAATGTCTGGATCGATAGAGCGTATGGCTTCTGAAATAAGGTGTCTGTTATTCCAGTAGCCGCGACAGTTTAATTGTACGAGTGTGATCATATTTTTACTGTTTTCTTACTATTGTTGCGTGTTTGTCTTTGGTGTGGAGTGTCTGGGTTTGGTAATAAATGTCGCTTAACTACTGTTGAGCCATTGAGTGTGGTTACTGTGGTGTTGGATGTAGTGGGAGAGGAACAGGGGCTAAGGGGCTGTGTTTCCCCAGAGGCTGCTTCCTCACCGGTGGTTGTGTCGTCATCGATGCCGAGGTCACCGGTTTCGTCGTCGCTGCTGGCCACGCTCACAGGTGAGTTGTGGACAGGAGGAAGAGTGGAGGTTTTGGCTGTGTGGGTGTTTTCTTGTGTTTGTTTGTGTTGTTCATGTGTTTGCTGGAAGTGTTGTTGGTGTTGTTGAAAGAAGTTTGGTGGGAATGAAATTGTTGGGCAGTTATTTTGTAGAAGTAGAGTGTTCATTACCTCGGCCTGTTTTTGGAGGTCACCGCCAGAAATCTCGATGGAATATTTAATAATGAAATCTGTTAGGAATTGTTTGTCTGTGGTAGTGGTAGTGGTAGTGGTGGTGTTTTGCGTTGGAGGTGACGGTGGTGCTGTGGGCGTAGGGGTGGAGGGAGTGGCGGCTTTTGCGTAGGAATTGTTTGTTTGTGTTGTGTGTGTGGTGGAGTTTTGTTGTTGCTGTGCATTTTTCTTCACCTGGCATCTGAAGGATACTGCCGGGTGGTCCCCATTGCAGTTAATGCATTTGAGGGTGGTGACTTGGCAGTTTGGGTAGCCGTGTCCTTTTGCCGCGCATTTGGAGCAAGTGAGATCGCTCTCCTTGCATTGGTTGGTACGGTGGGTGAACTTATAGCATTTGTAACATTGTGTGACTGGAAGGTACTGTTCTATGTTTGTGTTGTAATGTGGGATTATTTGAGAAAGAAGTTTCATACCTTTTTGGGTGGTTGTCTGGGCTTCCTGGCGTGTGCGGAATCGGATCTTCAACATGTGGGCTTTTGCGATAACGCGAAGGTCATCGATTGCCACATTGTTCTTAGCTTCAATTTCTGTACGGAGATCTTCGGAGGTCTTCTTTAGGAGGTATTCATCTATTTTTCTGGCGAGAATTGTCCTGGCTGAGATCTGTTCCTGTCCTTCGACAAGCTCAAAGCCGAGGAGTTTCAAAGCTTCTGTTACCGTTGGAGACATGTGATTATCGCGATCTGCAATCGCTGGCTAGGCCAACGATGATGAAGGGTCCTGACTTAAAACATTTTGTGTGAGCGATCTGCGATCGTGAAAAGAAGGCGTTGCTGAGGTCGTTCGGGAGATTGGCGGTTTTTATTCGGTACCTTAATGTCCGATCAGGGGGGCGAGGGACAGCCATCCTTGTACCATAGGGCAAGGCCCTACGTTGCTCAGGCACGGCAAACGGCACACAGCAAGTACAATACTGTCAAAAACACAATACTGAAACACTAAAACAACTCGACACTGCACTGCACTGCACTTCACTTCAATTCACTGCACTTCACTTCACTTCACTTCACTTCACTTCTCTTCACTTCTCTTCACTTCTCTTCACTTCTCTTCACTTCACTTCACTTCACTTCACTGACGAAAACGCAGCACTTTAACACTCACCCGGCACTTTTATAAACAGCAGGGCAGCCTGGTGGCCGCGCAAGTGTTTACAAGATCGGCCGACAGCAAGGAAAAAGATGCTGCTGTGACGGTTGCTGGCGGCCAACTGAAGAATGCGGGGCGAGAAGACGGGGCGGGCTACTGGCCGCTGATGGGCTGTTGTCTCCCTGAGCTGGGAGGAGGAGACACGGCTGTGTCAGGGTCTGGCGGTCAACTGGAGCTGGCTGGAGCGGCTGGAGAGCGCTGGATCCTTCCTCCTCGGAGTCTGGGTGAAGACTTGTTGCCTCGGCGACGAAAACGAAACGAAAAATAGAGAAAAGGTGGGGGAGGGGGAAGTAGGGATAGAGGGAAGAATAGAGGGGTGAAAAGAAGGGAATTTTAGTAAAAGAGTAAAGTCACTGGGGCTTGACCCAGGTGCAAGGTAGTGTGGTGTATGTTGTTTTTAAATGTAGGCTACTGCTCATCTTTTTTGTGTAATTGTTTTCGGGCCGTCGTAGCAAGGGAGACAGCGACCAGCAAGCGGGAGCCAAGCAGACCGCCCCCACACCGAGCAAAACAAAGCGCAAAACCGCCACCACACATTCGCGTGCCCTTCTCTCTCCATCAGCGCGTCACGAACAACGAAGGAGTGAAGGAGGGAAGTTAATTGGAGATGAAAGCCAGTGGAAGTGGACAGTGTTTTTTTTGGTGTATTTTATTATTTTTTAGAGAAAGAGGGACAAGTTTGAAGAAAGTACTCCGTATAGCGGAGGGACCTACGGCTTTACGTGGTGTCCGAACCACTTTGTTAGTAAAAGGTTTGGGTGATCGTGTGGAATGGAGTTGTTATTAGAGGTGTGAGGATGATGGTGGTGATCTCTTCCTTCCACCCGTGTCTTCTGCTGTTGGTGGTGGTGCAGCGCTGGTTCCTGTGGTAGTAACCTGTTGGGAGGAAAGAAAGATCGCTCCGCGATGCGATTAGAAGGGGTATGTGATGATGGGTGATTGAGGGTGATTTGTCTAGGGGGTATGATGATGGCTGTGAAAATGAATAGAGTGACGACAGGATGTGGCTAAGCACACTAGTCACTCGCCGCACCCAACTACCTCTGTGGGGGGTGTGAGTGGGGTTCTCTGCATGGTTGCTTCCAGAGTCCCGCCCCGTCATCAGTCCTGGCTTCTCCTTGACAGACATGGGGGGGTACCTCGAGTGGAACGCCAAATCGGCGCCCGCGGGCCCCATGGCCATGCCGACAGCTGGGAGGCGTGCGGATGTGTTCCTGTCTAGCCCTGACCACACCCAACTACCTCTGTGGGGGGGATGAATGGGAATCTCTGCACGTGCTTCCAGAGCCCCGCCCCACCATCAGTACTGGCCGCTCCTTGACAGACATCGGTGGGGTGCCTCTAACGGAACGTCATGCCGACGCCCGTGGGCCCCATGGCCGTGTCGACAGTTGGAAGGGATGTGGTAGTGCTGACCCCCCCTTTGGAAAGTGTCCGGTGCCCCCTTAAACCCCAGGCTGCGAGACAGAAAAATAATATACAAAAACGAAAATATGAGTACAAAGCCATAAGACAAAAAACGAACAAAAACCACTGGGTGTTGACACGCGGGCGCACTACCTCAGATGGGGGTATGGTATGAGAATGTGGGTGTTGTTTGTCGCACCCCCGCTCCAGGAACAGTCCGGTGCCCCCTTAGTACCTAGGCTGCGAGACAGAAAAATAATGTATAAAAACAAAAATATGAGTACAAAGCCATAAGACAAAAAATCTGAAAAAACCACTAGGCGTTGACACACGGGTCTGTCCCCCGATTGGGTTAGCGACGGTGATGCCACTCAGACACCTTGAGTGGTACGGGTGCTGGGTAGAAAAGGAGGGAAAGGGAGAGAGAAAGTATGGAAAGAAGGGCGGAGTCCATTATCTGAAGACAGGGTCAGGGGGCTCGTCTGGGGGGTCAAGGAGGTTGGTGTGAGGAAGGTGGCGGTAAGGTCGGGGCAGGTTGTTAATTAGGTTGTAGGTGTGTGGGTGTTTGACGTGGAATAGGGTTAGTTGTTTTGGGGTTCTGTTGTGGAGGGTTATGTTAATAGGGGGGATATTGGCCTCCTCATGGGTGGAAAGAGAGGTCC
The DNA here is from genome assembly GCA_020233015.1 of Callinectes sapidus. Taxonomy (NCBI): domain Eukaryota; kingdom Metazoa; phylum Arthropoda; class Malacostraca; order Decapoda; family Portunidae; genus Callinectes; species Callinectes sapidus. Next base: position 11,551,740 of record CM035186.1, on the reverse strand, counting down.
TGAAGTCGAACCACTTCGTCCCAAGGGCGAAACGAATGGCTCGGTTCTGGATTCTCTGAAGCTTAAGGAGGTTAGTAGGAGCAGAGAGAGAAAGGGCAAGGGGACAGTAAGTTAGTAGTGGAAGAATGAAAGCTTTGTAAAGGTGTAGTTTTGTTTTTGTGTTGCTGTCGCGGAATCTCTCCAGGTTGCTCAGGGCCAGAGATGCTATGGCTGCTTTTTGGTTGATGTGTATGTTAAATCTAAGGTGCTTATCAATGGTGAGGCCAAGAACTTTGTTTGTATTGCTTATTGGTATGGGAACGGGGTTTGGAAAGTTTGGGTACAGTGATATCTGCCGGGGTGCGGCAGACTTTTTGTTGAAGTATGTCACCTTAGATGTTTCTGGGTTTGAAATTATACGCCACTGTAGCTCCCATAAGCTTGTTCTTGTCAGTTCTCGTTGAATTTTGTCTGTCAGATGATCTAACATTCTGGCGCGGGCCAATTGTGTTACATCATCTGCGTAATGAATTGTTAACGAGTCATTGTGAAGTGGGGAAGGCAGGTCGGCTGTGTACATGTTGTAGAGGGTTGGGGAGAGTACCGAACCTTGTGGGACACC
>CM035186.1:11239913-11251161 GCA_020233015.1 Callinectes sapidus | reverse complement strand
AAAACAACTCTAACAAGTACAAATACGAAACCTTGCAGCATTTCCTCAAGGTATGAAATGGACGCTTTCCGTAAATAAGTACGATAGATTTTACTTCAAATTAAACTATTAAAGGAAGGAGAGTCATTCCTTGCGAAGTAAATATAACAAAAAACCAACACATGAAATAAACAAGAAATGCTTTTATTGCAACAGGGATGTAAAAGGGAAAATTAATTAATGGACGAGAAATGCTGGATCTTATAAAGTAGAGGAAGAGAGTGGAGACAGACAATTAGTTTGGACTCGAGGGGGTTTTGGACAGAGAGACAGGCAGATCCAGGACATGTTATGCACTTGTCAGATAAGACAAATTAATGAAGCAAGAACGACTGTTAGTGAGAGAGAGAGAGAGAGAGAGAGAGAGAGAGAGAGAGAGAGAGAGAGAGAGAGAGAGAGAGAGAGAGAGAGAGAGAGAGAGAGAGAGACGAGAGAGAGAGAGAGAGAGAGAGAGAGAGAGAGAGAGAGAGAGAGAGAGAGAGAGAGAATAAAAGATAAACACTATTGACAGTCACCCTCTGCTAAATACTGATAAACAACTATCACATTCTTATCAGTCATGCATTTTAGAATACTGTTTTCCTACGTCGGTTAAGATAAAGGCTACGCCACCACTACCACTATCACCACCACCACCACCACCACCTTGACCACTATTGTCAACCTCATCTCCACCATCACCACCATCATCATCACCATTACTATCACTGTACCACCATCACCACCACCATCATCACCATTACTATCACTGTACCACCATCAACAACACTGACACCATAACAAAGGAACACACTGCAGCAGATACGTTGACCCTTATCAGACTCATTAACAACACAGCAATATAAAGTAACAGACTGAGTAATAAAAGTAAAGGCTCATCCCTCCACTAAAACAGTACAAGTAATGCAAAAAACAACAACTGTAATTACTAATAACTATTGAGTCTACTTATAAGGCCCTTTAAAACACAAACACACGTATCTCTAGTACCTCAGAGCTCAAACATCATCATTATAATAACGCATCAGTGAAAAAAGAAAGCATTAATAAAACACGAAAATCAAACACATTACCGATACGAGATTCGATTTGAATGAAATATTGAAATACGCTTCGTTCCCAATTAACAGAATCAGAATAGTTACTCTCTTTCTCATTTGTTTATCAGATAATTGAAGATCAATATTGGTTCGTTCCATGGAAAGTCACACGCTGCTGTTGGCAATGAGTTAATGATACCCTTTATTTTCCCTCCCACCGGCGGAGTGTGAGGGGCAGAGGCGCGCCGGACCCGGTAATGGGGAAGGTGTGTGTTATCTGCGCCAGGCACCGGGACTGCTCGAACCAGTGGGGCCCTCCCTCACCGAAGGAGGAGGAGGAGGAGGAGGAGGAGGAGGAGGAGGAGGAGGAGGAGGAGAACATAGTAAAAAGTGGTAGTTATGTTAGTACAGTTTTGAAGCAGAAGAGGATATAGGAAAGCAAACCTAGAAGCCAGAAAAAGTAGTAGTAGTAGTAGTAGTAGTAGTAGTAGTAGTAGTAGTAGTAGTAGTAGTAGTAGTAGTAGTAGTAGTAGTTATCCCTAACTATAACATCCTTTATTTTCTTTTTCTTTTCACTGTTACAAGTATTCACACTATCAAACATAATCTCAGTTCTAACTATGTAATCTCCCAATAAATATAATGATTCATGAAAAAGGATAAAGGCCTCAATACTTAACACTATTTATAACTTCCTTCCTTAGTTCTTCTTTTCACTATTTCATTCACACTATCACCATTATCATCATCATTATCTTCAATCTTTACGTATGATTTCACAGCAAGGCAAACATGCTCGCTAACCTCCATTCATCATTCTCAGTTGCCAATCACTCTGCTTGAAGCCAACGTAGCAAAGTATCTAGTCATTTTATCTTCAGTTTACGATCTCGCCCTTTGATTGTCATTTCATTACATCTCATTGACTCCTACATGTTTATTCCGCTATACCTAAACTCTGGAACACTCTAATTCTGTATATCTGTTCCTGTGTTCTGAATTGTATTAAGAGAGCATTAACAAGACATTTCCACAATAAGTTAACCTCTGATACATTCATTCTTTTCTCCTTCTTTATACCTGTTTACCTTTTTTTCATTAATTTTTTAATATTTTTTTTACGTCATTTTAACAATATTTGCATTTCTTCAATTTTTTGTACCCTCTGCAGGTCTCATTCACACGGAGAATCTGAAATATCTCTCTATTATCTAATATATCTATTCGGCGAAATACATGTTTTCTGCATGTTCATGTTTTTCTCCTCTTATCAACGACATCAGGAAGTAAATCAACTGTCAAAGATTCTCTCCTCTTATCTCTAATACTTTTTACATATGAGTACTCTAATGGAAGCTGTTCGGATTCTGAATATAATTTATAACTGAAGCTTTAGTTTAATCTTGCTTTACCATAAATGTGAAAATGGAAAGAACGGAGGTACAAATTCAGTCCAAGCCTTGCCCTATCATCCCTCTAAACTGTTTAGGCTAAAACAACCTCCAAATAATATTGATTTCCCTTAACAGTTCTTCATTATTAGTAGGAAGAAACAAAATATAAAAAAAAAACAGTTTAGAGGCAAGATTAAGATGATTTAATTCCCGAGAAGAGAAGAGCAGCACATTGCAAGAGAAGACATGGATAAAGATGATAGGAATGCCAATAAAAAGAGCAAGGATAGAACGACTGCATTGGAAGAAAACATGAGAGACGAAGGGAGAAGCGAAAGAACGCCACATGAGGAAAAATAACTGAAAGACGCTCATTAAAAACACACAACTCCAATTGAAACTTAAATTAAAAATAACAACAAAAAATAAATAATTCGACTGATCACCTGCATGACGTTTGAAAAAAAAAAATCCTGATACGAGAATATAATGAAGACACAGGCTCAAGTACTACTCACATAGTCATTCTTGAAATCATCGATCTTCTCAATTATGATCATCGCCTGGATTAAAGCAGAGTGAATGTTCTCCTTGATACAGGCAAGCACTTCCTCCTCTCGCCCTTCTGTCTCCTCCACGTCCCCATCCAGCTCAACATCAGACTCTCCAGGCGCTCCAGTCAGGAACTCTACATCCTCAGAGACTAAGGACGCGCTGGACAGTTGAAGCAGGAGGAGGTTAAGGAGGCAGATGGTAATAACTGACGAACCTGCAAGGATGAGATAAAATAGTTAAAATAAGTGAAGATCTGTAAAGTATAATTAGTGGATATATTTGTTTAGGGGGAAATTAGTAATGGTAAGAGATTCATAAGTTTTCACCTGATCTTTAGTTTAGTATGTAACTACTGCATTATTATTTTCAGCAATTCAAGTAAAATTCTGTCTTCTTTTCTATTCTTAGCCAAGTTTATGGTATCAGCTAAGAATAAGAATAAGAAACAGAAGCAGAACAATAACTACATCACCACCACCATCACCACCATCGCCCACAACAACAAGGAGGAAGAAGAGAAGCAGGAGAAGGAAAAGGCGGCAACAAAGAAAAAAGAAATTATTTAAGGCAAAACGAGAAAGAAAAACAAACAAACAAATGTAAGATATAAAGTGAAGAAACATTTTACCATTCATAGACATACACCACAAATATCCTTACCACTATATAAACACACACAAACAAACACACACACACACACACACACACACACACACACACACACACACACATCTTCACTCACCCATTGTCAAGACACGATTAAGTCACAAGTAATAGAGAGTCAGTTTATATAATCAGCTCAAAGCGTCCCCCATCACACACACCCTGACTCCTATCACCTCTATCGCCCCAATCACGTTCACGAGCCGGCAAGAAAGATTTCGTCACATCTTCCGTGTATCTGACGGCGACGCGGGCGATACGTGAGATGCTACAACAGATCACGTCAGCTTTAGATTCGTGGCTGATGATAAGTGGTACAAAGAAGTGTGCTCGTGTCAATTGAGATTCTTAAGTATGTATTTTTCCCTTAGAGGAATATTTAGTCTTAAAATCCATCTTGACCTCTCGAAATTGGTGTATTTTGCCCATTATCTCATCAGCAGCTTTGAATTTACTGCTGATAAGGTAACGGCTAAAGTACAACACTAATTTTTAGAAGTTAAGATGAATTTCAAGACTAGAAGTTCATCTGAGAAAAAGTTACATTGTTAAGAACCTCTGTTAATACGGGTCGTGGATACTAAGTTCCGCACCCGCCCCCTCCCCCCTCCTCTCTCTCTCTCTCTCTCTCAAACGCCTTCCTCTCTCACCACGACAAATTTCCAAGGCCACAGAGACAACTAGTCAACTTTTCACGACAGTTTCTCTTTTCAATAAACCAGAAATCTTGCCAATATATCACCAGACACATGAAAATACCCTTAAAACTACGAGTATCTTCAACTAAAACCTTTGAAAAACAGTGAAGGTGAGAGAGCTATGCGTTTCTGCATACGGACCTCTCTCTCTCTCTCTCTCTCTCTCTCTCTCTCTCTCTCTCTCTCTCTCTCTCTCTCTCTCTCTCTCTCTCTCTCTCTCTCTCTCTCTCAGTGACGGAAGGGCAACGGTCGAGAGATACGGTGATGTCACAGCGTCACTGAACGTCCCCCCCCTCTCCCATCATAGTCAACACCATCACCGCTGGACACGCATATCCTTCACCATCCCCGTAACATGCATGCCTCCATTGCGTCAGTCTCCCCCACCACTTACCACCCTTCACTTCCCCCATCACTCACAAGCCGTCCCAGTTACAAAGATGGGTCCTAACATTTTTTTCATTCTTCCATTGCTATTTGATACAAGTTACCTTAACCATGAGATATTTTTGTGTTACTTGTTCTTAACTCCAAATGGTATTCTCGTCAGAAATGGTTCAATTTATTCTTTTTTAATCTCCGGGAACGGAATGAAGTGCAAGAAACAGGAACGGAATGAAATGCAATACAGCGGAATGAATGAGACGCAAGACAGTGGAGTGAAATGCAAGACAATGGAATTAATTACAAGACAACAGCAACAGAAAAAGGTTTCGAAGGGTTTTTATTAGTTGTTCCCCTCGTCATTATGTTCTTAACTTGCAAAAAATCGTGGTTTTTTGTTTTCTTCTTCTTTTTTTTGTCAGGGTGATGAAAAGCTGCAGCATTTGAAGAAGCAGTAAAGTTTTCTACCTGTTTATCTACCAGCAAGTCTAATTATCTATCTGTCTACCTGTCCGTGTCTGTAATTCGTCTATCGGTCAATTAGTCGATCAATAAGTCAATCTTTGCTCTGCAGTCTTTCCCTGTCAAATAATTCACCTTTTTTCTATAAACTCGTAAAATACGCCTCTAATAAATAAGAGAGAGAGAGAGAGAGAGAGAGAGAGAGAGAGAGAGAGAGAGAGAGAGAGAGAGAGAGACGGACGAGCGGGAGGCGGATGCAGTGATAGCCACAAGAGTAAGTACCTTTCACTCAATCTCACGTCGTTTTCCTCCTCCTTCTCCTCCTCCTCCTCCTCCTCCTCCTCTCTTCCCGGCACTTTTGAAGGACATGCAGGTGGCAATGGAGGGTGAGAGAAGTGCGTCACGGCCTCTCAAGTGCTTCCATTACATTACGTACTACCACTACCACCAGAGTGAGTGCTTGGAACGAAGTGTGACAGAGGGATATCACTCGCTCCCTTCCGCCTTCACTACGTATGCGGTAATAATGTAGTGATGAATAAGAAAAGTTGTAATGTACAGGAGGATGTTGTAACTATCCTATTATTTGCTGCATTATTCCTAAACTTTTTTTTTTTCTATGTACGAAGGAGAAGCTGGCCAAGGGTAAAAAGATAAAGCCCAATATTTTGCTAGTCCCCCCTTAAAGTTCAAAAGCGTTAGTCCAAAGACAGGGACAAATGTCTTGAAGCCTCCCTCTTAAATAAAGTCAAGTCATAAGATGCTGGAAATATAGAAGCAAGTAGGGAATTCCAGATTACCTGTGGCTACTGACTTACTTCACTTAGAGTTAAAGTTAAACCGACAAATTCAGTATTTTGACATTATTTTTTTATCTCCTCTCTTAAAAATGGGCACTGTAATTTGCTTCCCTCCATATCAAGTAAAAAAGATAAGGAATATAAGAAAATGAAGAAACCCAGACCTGTACGTGGCAGCCTTACATGAAAATACCCACCTATTTCCACCTATCAACCTCGTTCACAAATTTGCCTATATTTTTTAAAAGCTCCTTATTGACTCGACACTAACAATATGATTACTAAGTCCGTTCCATTCAAGCAGTGATTCTTGTAACGTAAACTTATGTCCTGCTCAGAGAGAGAGAGAGAGAGAGAGAGAGAGAGAGAGAGAGAGAGAGAGAGAGAGAGAGAGAGAGAGAGAGAGAACACCACACGCTGATAATTGATTGAAAGGACAAATTCAGAAAAGACAGAGAGATAGTGCTTATCTCTCTCTCTCTCTCTCTCTCTCTCTCTCTCTCTCTCTCTCTCTCTCTCTCTCTCTCTCTCTCATATCCGTCTAACCTACGTGTCATAATGGACATCTCACCACCAAGGCATGAATGAAGGCGAGACCGCGGGAGATAACAGGAGATAATGTGAGAAAGAGAGAAACACTTTCAGACGCAACTTTTTCTTTAGATTAACTGCTATTTCGTTTGTGCTTGTCAGTGTAAAGTGTGGAAATTACGTGCACTTACATCAGACAGATTTTCTTATTCTTATTCTTATTCTTATTATTCTTATGCTTATTCTTTTCTTCTTCTTTGGTAATCAGAATAGTTATATCTTGAAAGTTACCCCGTTGATTTTTTTCTTTCAAGTTTATTCGCATATTTCATGGAGGAAAATGATAAATGAATGAAAGTAAGGGAGGCCAGAGGAAACCATCAGCTCTACGTGTGACAATGGTTGAATGTTGCAAAATGTTTCGAAGGCTATCTTTGTGTTGTCAGAGAGGGAACCCTTTTTTGCTTGTATAACCTCGATACAGCAAGTGGTTGGAGGTGCTCACATAAGAAGTAGAAAATAGAATGATAAATAAAAAGTCAGGTATACATGAACAAAATATAGACCGAAAAAATACAACAAAGATGAATGAACTATTTTTCCCTCCTTTTTTTTCGAAAGTTACAATAAGAGAATAAAAAAAAAAATAAATAAATAAAGCTACAGGAAGGTGTCAGAAGCAACATACGTGGAAGGTCCCTGCAACAAATCCCTTTCACGAATCGGCGTTCAGGGCAACATACGTGGAAGGTCCCTGCAATAAATCCCTTTCACGAATCGGCGTTCAAAATAAATGATAATCTTGCACCATGTTGCTGTCATACGTTTATTAGCAGCGCCGTGCAAAGTCCAATGAATCCTGGGAAGGCGTCAAGCAGCTGAGAACGCACCCATGTTCCTGTTAAATTTATCAAGATGAAAGTCAAGATTCTGAGCTAAAAGAGACTTCCTGTTTTAGATTTTAATGCACTTCCTCTCTGACTCATAAATTGTCTGATATTTAACCCCTTCAGTAGTGGGTCACATTTTTACCACGAATTTTGGCTTTTCTACATTATTAACAGGAAACACTCGGGGCTTTTAACCCTTTGAATACATTTTTATCACGCGTTTAGGATACGACCAGATGATTTTACCGATATTAGGAAGGGTCTATGGAGGTCAGAAGATTAATGGCCAGAGTCTGTACTATTTTGATCCCCTCGTGAGTTTCTGAAGCTGTATAAAATCGACAAATAATAAGCAGAATCAATTTGAAAATACGTCCCAATACTGAAGGGATTAAAAGGAACTGTAAAGACTAGCCAGTTACTTTTATTATTCCACTCCAGCAAGAAAAAAATAAAGAATGAAAGTAATCCATTCCATTTCCTACAATAATCCATTAGTAAGAGGAAACAATAGGAAGAAATGTATAAATCTGTCACTCGGTAAAGTAAACTAGAAAAGCAAACTGTAAAGAGCAATCAGTTTCCTATCAAATAACGCACCTATGAACAACACACTGGAGTAAAGCATTGAAGAGGCTTGTCGGTGGAAAGAACATGCACTAACCGGTGATGCACCGGTTAATGCACATGTGACCAATGGATAGGAGAGATAAGACACGCTGAAAATGATTGATAGTGCGAGTGTATGAACGTGTGTGTGTGTGGTTTTGTTTTGTTTTTAAGTATTACTTCAGTAATACTTAAATTTCTCATAATTTTTTGGACTACAGTTGTATTTCATCCGTGCCCATCTCCACTTGCGTTCAGATTATCATATATTTTCACAAGAAAATGTCTAGTTTCTTTGTAGCTGGAGTCAATAAATATATCTATCTACCTATCTGTCTATCGGCGTGTGTGTGTGTGTGTGTGTGTGTGTGTGTGTGTGTGTGGGTGGGTGGGTAGGTGGGTGGGTGGGTAGGTGGGTGGGTGGGTGGGTGTGTATGTGTTTCTCCGATATCCATTTCGATGCAGTAACAAAAAACAAATCTCTCTCAACTGAAAGGAATATATAGATGTGTGTATATAGAGTGTACCTATTTGTTTACCTGTCTGTCTGTCTGTCTGTCTGTCTGTCTGTCTGTCTGTCTGTCTGTCTATCTGTCTGTTTGTCTATCTGTTTGTCTGTCTATCCGTCTGTTTGTCTGTCTGTTTTTGTGTACACGACCCTGTCAATCAGTGTATTTATCTACCTAACTTTATCTACATACATATAGATACATCAGATTTTTATTATTTTCCCATAATTCTCTCTCTCTCTCTCTCTCTCTCTCTCTCTCTCTCTCTCTCTCTCTCTCTCTCTCTCTCTCTCTCTCTCTCATTAATGCATCCATGATTATGTTCAGCGCCATTCAGAAGTTTTATCAACACAACAGCGATAATGAACGTGTTTGGAGGAATGTGTGTGTGTGTGTGTGTGTGTGTGTGTGTGTGTGTGTGTGTGTGTGTGTGTGTGTGTGTGTGTGTGTGTCTGTATTATTGGTAGTAGAAATAGCAGTAATACATATAGCTGGTTGTAGATATAGCAGTAGTAGTAGTAGTAGTAGTAGTAGTAGTAGTAGTAGTAGTAGTAGTAGTAGTAGTAGTAGTAGTAGTTGTTGTAGTATTTGTTGTCTTTGATGTCATTGTTGGTGTTGTTATTGTTGTTGCTCTTCTTACTGTTGTTGTATTTTCAATGACAATAGTTATTTTTTTAACTTTTATTTTTTCACACTCATTTCAGAACAGGAGTATAAGATGAAATAAAAAAAATGAACAAATAAATAAAATAAATAAATGAATAAAATAAATAAATAAATAGACCAATCAAACACCTTCACACCCCATATCATCAAAACACATATCATATCAAATACCAAGAACTCGCTCCCAATTCCCGCGTACCTACCCTACGTTTCTCAGTGGCCGTGTAGGTGGGGCGTGGGTGGATGGTGAGAGGCGCGGAGATACCCAGTGATAAGAGCCAGCAACAGATAGCCCACCTGACCGCTAGATTGTGTATCATCGCTATTTGCAGGTCATGTGGAGTGCATGCATCACAGTTAAGGACCATTAGGGGGGGGACCAGTGATACGAAGGGTTAGTTTGCAATGGTTTGATTATGTTCTGGGAATCTGTATCATTATTCCACTACTTTCAAAAGGTTCTGGTACAAGATACAAGAGTTTTTCAACGTGTTTTCTTTATCTTTTATTTATGGGTCGGGGTTTTTAAGTGACAGGTTAACGAATTTTCTACATTATCAGCAGGAGAAACACTTGTGAGAATGTGATTTATATTTATGTGGCCTTTAAGATTAGCAGTGTTACTTTTTATGTAAGAGGAGGAAAGATGGCCATGGGCAATAAATACAATACAAATAAAGAGTCCATTAATTTGCCAGTCCCCTTACAGATCCAAAAGAATGAACCAAAAGCCAGGGACAAATGTCTTGAAATCTCTCTCTTAAATATAGTCAAGTCATAGGAAGTTGGAAAAATAGAAGCAGGTAGGAAATTCCATAGTTTAGCAGAGTAAGGAATGAATGACTGAGAGTATTGGTTAAATATTACTGTAGAGAGTTGGAGAGAAGAAAGGAAGAAAAAAACGCAGCATTAGTTAACATTGCTATGGTATATTCTGAAATTTTTCTATGCCACATCTCCGCTATTTTCAAAAATCTCTCGTTAAAATTATAAGAGTTTTAAGTGGTGTTTTCCTCTATGGTTCTAGGGATAGATTAATAACTTTTCTACATCATTAGCAAGAGAAACATTCGTGAGAATCTGGCTATATGATCTTTAACCACTTCAGTACTGGAACATATTTTTATCACGACTTTTGAGTATGATTAGACGATTTTATTGATATTAGGAAGGGTCTATGGAGGTCAGAAAATTAATGGACACAGTCTGTACCATTTTAATCATTCCACATAATTTTCTGAAGCTACAGAAAATCAACAAATAATAAGCAGAATAAATATAAAAATGCGTCAAAGTAGAGAAGGGGTTAAAATTAGTCATAATGAGAGAGCAAGGCCATTCTGAATACGAGCTTAAATGTGTGACTGAGCTGAAAGTTGGTTTCATTGATTTTGCAGTTAGTTAGTTGGTGTCTTTTTTCATAGTAAGGATATGGTACCTTTATTAATTAACAACACACATGAACGACTAATAAACTCGTGAAGTTACCAAAGCATCGATCACATACACTAACTCACAACATTATAGCTTGGGTGACTGACAGAACTACCTTCACAATGCGCCCATGTGGATAACATCATTGGGATCATTTGCGAACCCACTGACTGAATATACAACAGTCTGTCTGATGAACTAAGTACAACTATAATAATGGGATCCTAAGACATCCATTGGGGGTTGGCACGAAGCACACATGGGCAGAATAATGGCCAAACACAACCTTGACAAGAAGTGAATACATTTTGGACATGGGCACGACAAGTATTGGACACACTGAAGACATGGGCGGTACAAGGGCTGGAGGTGCATCGACAAGGACGCAGCGTTGGTTGGTAATGACCTTCACGTGGACTACACAATACTGGGACACGTATAGACTTGTACTGGACGAGGGAATTAGACGCTGTTCACGCGGTAATGCTGAGTGAACAAGTGGGAAAAACTCAGGGTTATGAATGATTCTCTCTCTCTCTCTCTCTCTCTCTCTCTCTCTCTCTCTCTCTCTCTC
>CM035186.1:11205744-11225744 GCA_020233015.1 Callinectes sapidus | reverse complement strand
CGGCTGATGATGTCACAGCCTGGGTGGCCAGGTGCTCTATATTTACGTAGCGTAAACCATTTTAAAAATGACCCCTCGATAAAACGATGTCAGATCAAACTAATGTATCTGTTTCGACGTGATAAATACGATAACTAATTCCCAAAGTATAAGCAAACTCCTAACAACGGTAATTGTAAAGAAATTCTACTAGAAAAAAGTACTTTATGAAAATATGACCATTTTTAAAACTCGTTAAATATTCACTAACTACCACTTCAAAGGAACCAAAACCGATTTGAAAACAATTTATTAATTATTTTTACTTATTTTAAACACTTTAGAGTGAATTAGAGGCAGAAATAAATTATTCACAAGCTAATAATTAAGTTTTTAATGGAACTTTGACACCGCTAAATAACACTTTTCCTCTCCACTCATTTCGCTGAACTTTGGGCATAAAACATTATTTAATATGGACTATCTTTTACAATTAATAACAACTTATTACAGCCTCAAATAAAAAAGGGCATTGGGCGTTCCAAGAAATTTAGCGCAAAAATTCCTCCTTATTTACCCCCCTTAATAACCAACCACCGCTATCTCCAACCCTTACACGCACGGAAATGACTTGAAATACACCGCAGTATTCATAGAAAGCGTTAAATTTGACTATTGATCCCAAATAAACAGTCCAGAAACGAAGAAAATATCCCGGTATATGAGCCAGCTGGCGGAGGCCCCGTGGTGGGGTACGGCCTCCCCCCCCCCTCCTATCTCACTTCAACCTTCATTAAACTTAAACTTGATCACGAAAGCTATGTCTGAATGGCTCATATGAAAGCTTAGTACCATGGTTGCATACTGTGGCAAGATGAACCTGTAATGATTGAGAGATATGGCTTAAATGACCGATGAAATAAGAATCCAAGATGGCGCCCTGGGTGGTGGATGGTGACTCACCTTACATATGTACACGGCAAGGGTAGTGGTTGTAATAGCATAATCCACTATCTGTTACTCCATCTTGCAGCTTCAGTCCAGGAATTAGATGACTTGGACACTGAGTACACTAGCACAGTCATCTTATCTTGCCATTAAAACCACTATCATTAACAAACACTCGTGAACTCTCGCTGGTCACAGTTTTTCAGGTAAAGATCGTCTTAATACGCCACTACAGTGGCAAAAACATAGTGAAATACCGCTATTTACTTGAAATAGACAGTTTTTCAGGTAGAAATCGTCCGTATCCGTTCAACCAGAGGCTTTTCAATAGGTCAAACGCAGCGCACCGCACCTTACCCAACACAGGGGAGACTGACTCGCCTCCGTCCTGGACACCCCACACACCACCCTCATAGCTGGCCTGAAACTAGCATTTTATTTTAACAGCTGCCAAAAAGTGGTTGTATTTTTCCATGTTTCTCTTCACACGGCTAAGAAATCGAGTAGGTTATATGCAAGGAAAATATATAGACAGTAGATGAATATACATAACCCTATAAACATCCGTAAAATAAGTGGAAGGAACAAGGCCTACCGTAAGTCATGTTTACCCCCACTTGGAGTAAAAAGTAGTAGTATTTTTTAATGTTTATCTTGACACAGCTAAGAAATCGAGTAGGTAATATGCAAAGAACATAGATAGACAATAGATGAACATGTATATAACCCTATAAGCGTCAAAGTAAAGCGAATTAGCGAAAGAAAAACACGAAAATTAACGGAGAAACAAGGCCAACTGGGTCATGTTTACCCGCACTCAGAGCAAAAAGTATTCCTATTTTTCCATGGTTCTCTTGACATAGCTAAGAAATTGAGTAGGTAATATGCAAAGAACATAGACAGACAATATGTATATAACCCCATAAACGTCAAAGTAAAACGAATTAGCGAAAACAACAACACGAAAATGAATTAAGAAACAAGGCCGACCGTAAGTCATGTCTACCTGCACTGGGAGCAAAAAGTAGTCGTATTTTTCCATGTTTCTCTTCACACAGCGAAGAAAATACGTAGGTTATATACAAGGAATAAAGATAGACAGTAGATTAAAATATATAAACCCTCATAAATGTCAAAATAGGCCTAATTAGCGAAAATAACAAGTAATACGCCATAAGAATAAGGCCAAACAATAGTAGTAGTTGTATTTTTCCATGTTCCTCTTCACACAGCTAAGAAATCGAGTAGGTTATTATGCAAAGAACGTTATATATCAAGGGGGTTAAGTAAGGTTATACATTAAAGCTAGCTCTAATCTCTCTCTCTCTCTCTCTCTCTCTCTCTCTCTCTCTCTCTCTCTCTCTCTCTCTCTCTCTCTCTCTCTCTCTCATTATAACAAACTTAACACCTACAATAATTTCCTGAGTACCTATCATTTCATTATTTCTGCACAGTGCCTATCTTCCTATACCCGTGTATAACATAACGCTATATATAGGCCATAAATCATAAGTTTCAACGTGATATTGTTTCACCAGAGTACTTTGTTATATAGGAATGCTGAGAGTGATTGCTTCTTATTGGCGTTACAAAAGATAAATAATGTTAGGCTAGTAGTGTTTCAATCACCTGCCGCAGCGACAAACAACATTCCAAACCGAGAAATCTCACCTGTGGAGGAGTGCTCACTGAAAAGCTCTCCCACCTCTCCCACAGTAACCCCTTCATGGATACAATCTTGCATATAGACGTCAAAATCTGTGACTGAGTTCATGCAGGTGTTGTTAATATCATCACAACCCTAAATAAGGATGGCAGACTCTGACACAGTGGTGAAGGTGAGGAACTAAACCACTTTGTACGCTGGATTACTTTGGATCATTTAAAACGTAGTTAAGTTACGTTGTCCAACGTAATGTGTGCTTACCTTGATTTAATCTGAACTCATTTTTCCAAAGTTAATACATTCTTAACACCATTCATAGTCATTGGTAATCAGTGTCGTACCTTTATCTGTGAAAATATACTAGTGAAGAATTATTAAAGCTTATTAAAAATAAAAGTCATGGTTTAGTTCACAGTTCTGACACTAATGATAATAATATATAAGTAGAATAACTAATCTGGTATTTTCATTATTATTTTTAGGGTAAAATCCTCTATTATGCAAGAGAACAGTACTACCAGGCCATGCAAAACATGTGTGTCACAGCCACTAAGAAGTTTGGTAATGATCCTGTGTATCGCTTCTACTCGGCACTGTCTCACCTCCTTCAGGGCAGCACAAAGGAGGCCATCAGGCAGCTGCAGCCTCTCCAGGTGCAAAACTTCTCGATGTTTGAAAATAACTTGTATCTTTTTATAAATTGCAGAGTTACAGATTAGTCTTTCTTCTGTATGATGAAATGAAAAGATCAAAATGTAAACAAAAGAAAATAAAACATTCAGGTGTTTGAATTAGAAATTCTGTGTTATTCGTTGTCTTGTTTAAGTAAAAGATATATCTAACTTCATATTTTCAGTGATAAAATCAGTGACTTGGAAATTGTGCACCATGACTAGCTATCACTAAAGTGCACTGCCTAATTTTCCTAGATGAATTTGTTTTCAGTAGGCCAACACTACTCTGATTACAAGATTAATTTTCTGCCACATTTAAAGTAAAGGATATACCATTAGTATATCACTAACTAATAGAGTTTGAGAACCACTTGTGCTTGTTAATTTTCAGAGTGACCGAGAAGTTATGCTGGGCACCCTCTTGGCTCTGATTCATGCTCACCGCAACTGTCAGGTGGTGGACCGAGAGGCTGTGGCTCAACTGGATGCCAAGCTCAAGGAGGAGAGGAAGAGAGCCTCAGAACTGGTTGGTGTAGGAGTTGTAGTTATCCTTTATGAAGGACAGAGACACATATACGAAAGAACAATATTATATGAAGAGAATGCAGCTCCTAAGAATATGCAATTATTTACTTCCAGCCTCTCTACTATGCTGGAATGTTTCTGTTCTTGTGTGGGCGACTGGACAAGGCAAGGGAATATGTGGATCGAATGCTGAAACTTGACCCAGATCATGAAGAAGGTTTGGTGCTGAAGGGCTGGGTGGAGCTGGCTGCTGGGAAGGAAAGCAGGGCACGCAACCACATGGAATACTTTGATGCTGTCTTGCAGAGGTTGAACCTTTCTCTTTTTCCTCATGGTTTATATATTTTGTTAATTTTTTGCTTATTGTATATTTAAATGTTGTTCACTATGGTTCAAGAAGCCATATGCTTTTCGATAGAATAGAAATTAGACTATACATCTTATGTATGAACCATTATTTTCAGTTCTCCTCGTCACATGGATGCTCTGTTTGGGAAAGCTAAGCTATATGAAAATAGAAGCAACTACAAGGAAGCCATGGAAACCTTGAATCTTCTAGTGGTGGCTTATCCAGGTTTCACAGCACCTCTTATAGAGAAGGCTAAAGTGAACCTCTCAGAGCAGGACTGGGATCAGTGTCTTGAGTCATCCATTAGGTGAGCTGCTCTACTTGGGAAATAAGATGAGAGTTAGGGAGTTGAGAAGAGTTTGAACATATGAGTTGAGCTAGGAGGAAGGTTAATTAGAATGTAAAATAGTGAGGAGTAATATTGTCCTCACAGACTGAGGCCAGACTCATGTCTAAGAGTACTGAGAGTCACTAGTTTGTACTATTCACCTTATTACTTGTGTGTGTATTTTAATAATTTATTTAAAGTAACATACTCTTTGTGCAGAGTGCTGAGTGCTGATTCACACAACATTGAAGCCATCAAGTACCGCACACTGTATGCTCTGTGTCGCAAGGGAAATTATGAAGATACGGCACAGAGCCTTCGCAATCTGTACAGTGAAATGGACAGAAGTGAGCCTAATAATGCAGCATTGTTCATCCACATGGCTCAACTTTTCTCCCGGCTGGTAAAAATTAAATTATTGATGTTTTATGATCTATAAGCAATTATAATTTGAAAAAGATGGCAAAACATTACAATCAAAATAAAAATGTTTCATAGTAATCATGCTGATGGTCAGTTTAAGACAATATTGTATGTGAATTTAGATTTTCCTACCTTACCTTGTGTTGACATGCAATTGCTCACTGGACAGTCATGTTATTAAACAGTCTTCTAATTACTGAACTATCCCCCCAAAAATATAGCTAATTTCACTCTTAGGGAGATTATGTATTGCATATTTTGTTAGCCATGTTTTGTTTGACAGACTTGTATACTTAAAGAATGTGGTCTGTTTATATGTGCTCCTCAGTGTGGAAGAAATAGCCTTGTATTGGAAGAGACTTTCATGATGGCCAGCAAGGCAGCCAAGGTGAACTCCAGCAGTGCCGAGTACCTGACAGAGGTGGGGTACCAGTGCCTCCTGCAGGGCCGCAATAAAGAGGCCACAAGATATTATAAAAATGCCACTAAACTAGATGAATCTTCTGTTGCAGCACTGACAGGTAATGGAAACATGTTTTGCATTGTAACATCATCATGAGGTAATGGAGTCTTGTATTGCTGATAACACCAAAAGTTGCATGACACTGAATTTTTTGTATATATAATATTTCTTTAACCTTTGTTTTATCTATTACGTCATAAAAATATGATTACTTTGATAATGCTAATTTTATTTTCTTCAGGAATCATATCATGTCAACTTTTGGATGGACAAGTAGACATTGCTGAGCAACAACTGGAGTTCTTGAAAGAGGTATAAATGTTAATATGTTTAACCTGAATGATTTTTTGCCAGTATGAATTTGAGTAGAGTGATGGATACATCAGTGTGATCAATAAAATGTTAGTGTCAAAATATCTGTCTCAATGTATACAGAAGGGCTTTTCCAGTTGTAGTATATAATAATTAATCTGTGTATTTATGTCATATTGTAATGTCTTATTATTACACCTTCCTCAAAGAGCAGTCAGTCTCTGTGACTATGCCACGTTATTAATTTGCCTCCTGACTCAAATAATATTGCCACAGGTTCAAAGAAGTTTAGGTACTTCACCTGACATCCTCTACTTGTCTGCTGTGTTGGGACGTATGAAGAATCAACCGTCAGACGTCATCTTAGGTACAGTATTATATTTGTCACTGAATCTTTCTTAGGCCTGATATATCCAGCACTAGTTGTGAGTTTCAAAAGGAAGTGAAATATCTTAAGAAATCATTCCAGAAACAATGTTCATGTATCATAATTATTAAAAGAAACTATTGTTAAAATTACCTGCTGCCTTGCATATTATTATTCACAAAAGAACCATTTTTAATGAAAGCAAGGAATAGTAAATTGTCAAGATGCAAAATGATTACTTGTTTGTATATCTTGAAAACATAAACATGAAGCATTAGGATTGGTAGATTACAGGAATAAAAATACTCATGGTTTATTGCAGCTCTTCTCCAAGAGGCCATTGACAACCACTTCAAGAACCACCGAGGCATGTCCTTCGGAGCAACCTACCTGGCTGCCCTCAACCCAGACTTCTTGCTCTTGATTGTGAATGAGTGCCTTATCTATGCTCCAAACCAGGTATGAGTCACTCCACACACTGCCTCTATTACTGTTTATATGACAATGGAGATAAGATATTATTTTACTTATGTCATGGAAAATTTATTGGTTTGATATCCCATATCAAACTTGTATATTTCATTTTGTATTTAGTATTGAAAAACACACTTTCAGTATATGCTAAGTTATTATTCCAGAAGGAACAGAAATATTAGTTTTCAAGGTTTTGCTCCCCATAAAGCATAATATGAAACAAATTGTTGTTGTTCTGTAGCTTGTGTACATTACTTATGTTGCATCAATGATTCATATTTTGATGTTTTTTAGTCATATATAATTTCATGTTTTACTCCTTTGAAATATATTCCCTGTATTCATTTTCCCTACTCCCTCATCCTCAGCCCAGTCCCACAGAAGGTTTTGGACAGAATATGCCAGGAGTGGTAAAGCAAGCACTGCTGGTCCTGGAGACCATCACCCGCGCCTGCCCTGCCCTGCTGGCTGCCCTCATACTCTCTGCTCGCCTCAAGTTTATCACAGGAGACATCAAGGGATCTGCTGCTTCCCTCCAGCACGTCTTGGACAACATAGGTGAGTCACTTCCTGCTCATCTTAAAAAATGAATAAGATTGTTTTGAGCTATTCTTTACATTGCATATATTATTATGAATCTCATTAGTGTAGCTTTACAATATGAAGATCTGTTTATAGATTGCAAAAGAATAGTCACTAAGCTATTTTCCCACAAACATTTTTTCATGTTTCCCACTGGGTTATTTATCTGTAACTTACATCTCTCAGTATTACCACCAAGTTCCATGAGGAACTAGAATTTTGATGACACAGGCAGATATATATATATATATAGATACAGTGTTGTGTCTTACTGTCTCCCACAGATTCCACCAGTTCAGAAGCTCACCTTTTAATGGCTCAGATTCAGCTGTACCAAGGGAATTTCAAACAAGCGCAGCAGAGTCTAGAAGTGGGCCTTTCGTATAACTTTGAGGTAATAAAAATGTCTTAGCTGTATTTGAGATTTTTATCGTGTGTTTATTAACTTGTTTTTGTACTGCCTCAGTATCTAGTAATATGAAATGTACCTATGTGGCAGGTGAGGGAGCAACCCACCTATCACCTTGTGAGGGCACGAGTGATGAAAAAACAAGGCCAATACCAAGAGGCAATCAACACCCTGAAGGCTTGCCTCAACATGACCAACACACGACCCACCAGTGAGTAAAGTCCTGTTTTCTTTCACTGCCTTTTACCTCTCTGTATCCTTGCCTGACAATCCCACAAGGGTTGGCCCAGGCAAAGCACTTCACACTCATGCACATGTGGAAGTGGAAGTAGAAGTGGAAAGTCAAGTGGAGCACTAGGAACCCCTCAAACTTTGGAGGCTTTCTTGCTATAAGAAACTATATATGTTTCATCACACTTTGGAATGAAAATTGATTTGTTGATAAATCTAAAAGGTAGATTAAAGATAGAAAACAGCCTGTTTAGAAATTTTGAATAATATGAGTATAATCATGTTCCTTTCAGTTTACATACATGAAAATACAAATCTTATGATTTCCTATCTCACAGCGACAAAAGGCAGCCGCAACAAGCCAGACATGGCTGTCCCAGACCGAGCCTCAGTGTTCCTGGAGCTGTGTGAAGTGTACAGACTCAACAACCAACCCAATGAAGCAGCCACTATTATGACTCAAGCTATGACAGAATTTCAGGTGACAACCAAAAACTATCCAGTTTGTTTCTGTATGTTTCACGAACATTGATCTTTAAATTCATTCTTCATTAATCCTTTGTGCCTTCTTTGTACAAAGACCACAATATGCTTATTTCAGCATTGTATAAAATTCAGGCTTCTTTATGTACAATTCTTATTCATATCCATTTTTGCAACAGATTAGTTTTACTATCATTCTTCCCATTTGATAATGCCTGAAGTGAGTGGGTAATCCATTTTTGCAACAGATTAGTTTTACTATCATTCTTCTCATTTGATAATGCCTGAAGTGAGTGGGTAATCTGATGTGATTTTTTGTTTTATTTTGGTCTTTAAACAAGAAACTAAGTTTATGATTCTAACTATAAAATCTGTGACTGCATTGTCCATCAAAAGTAATGGTTGTTTTGTGGCAGGGTACCAGTGAAGAGATCCGACTGAACATTGCCAGTGCTGATCTGGCTCTTCTAAAAGGTGACATGGATCAGGCACTTTCCCTGCTGCGTGCCATTGGACCAGAGCAGCAGTACTACCTCCAGGCCAGGGATAAGATGGCCTCAATTTACCTGAATCACCTCAAGGACAAGCGCATGTTTGCTTCATGTTATAGGTTGGTTAGTTATGGCAAATACTTAAAGTACAAGTTATAATACTAGTAGGTAAAGTAGTTGTAGTAATAGCAGCAGCTAAAAGAAGCAAACAGTTAATGATAATCATTGTTAGAATGAGAAAAAGGTCCAGTAACATTTGACACAACTTAGCATTAAATGTCAACAAGTACTCTTAATCATTCATACCTTTCTCTGATAAATTCTGGAACTTCCTACATGCTTCTGTATTTCCAACTTCATATAACTTGATTTATTTAAGAGGAAAGTTTCAAGACATTTATCCTTGTCTTTTGCCTGACTCTTTCAGATGGCTATAAAGGAGCTAACAAATAAGTGGGTTTTTTATTGTCAAATGTTGCCCTTGGCCGGCTTCCCCCTCTTACATGAAAAAAATATATATATAGTTCCCCTTTACTTTTACAGAGAAGTAATAGAGAAGAACCCCACACCACAGAGCTACCTCATGCTTGGGGACGCCTACATGTCCATTCAGGAACCAGACCGAGCTATTGAGGTGAGCAGCATTGATATGACTTGATATGGCATGATTTCACATGACTCATTGATCACCATTATGAAGAGTCTCATGTTAGCTGTATTCAGATCGTAATTTTTGGTAACGTTCTTTAATGAATTAGGTAAGACATCTTTTGCTGCCCCATTAACACAGAATTTCCAGTACCTTAGAGGGGAATGTTTCTGCTCTCTATCCTGCTTATTCACCAGTAATATACAGCTGATCACCCCTTAATCATTATCTTAGTATGGTTTCCTAATCTTATATGTCTCTCACATTTTGTATTTATTTCTCATCTGAATACCATATATATTTCAGCCTCTAATTTATTGTTCTCATTCTGTTAGGAAAGTTTTGTTGCTTACTTTATTGATCAGTGTATTTTTTCCAACTATATCTCAAGCAAAGGGTTTTTATCATTCCCTTAACTCACACAGGTGTACGAGCAGGCTCTGAAGCGCAACCCTCGTGACTCAGTATTGGCATGTCGCATGGGTGTAGCACTCGTCAAAACCCACCAGTACGGGAAAGCCATTAACTACTACAAGGAGGCCATAAAGTCAGGCAGCAGCAACCAATTAAGGTGAAGAAAGTGTCAGATTTACATTTATTAACATAGCTTACTTCT
The DNA here is from genome assembly GCA_020233015.1 of Callinectes sapidus. Lineage (NCBI taxonomy): Eukaryota > Metazoa > Arthropoda > Malacostraca > Decapoda > Portunidae > Callinectes > Callinectes sapidus. Next base: position 11,215,775 of record CM035186.1, on the reverse strand, counting down.
TAATACCATTCATTAAGTTGCCAAAATATTAATATAATGGAGGTAAATTTCTGGTTCATTGTTATGTTCTTTGTTTTTTGGAATCTTCTGTCTTCTTCAGGTATGACATGGCAGAGCTACAGATGCGTCTGAAACAATATGATAAAGCTGAGAAAACTGTCACTCAAGCTCTGGAGGTAGAAAGCCATAATCCCATTGACATGAGTTCAATGTTGAGTCAAGCAAAGCTGTTGAATTTACTTGCTAAGGTAAGAGATATATTGCATATATTCATAATACTCTGTAGGATTGTTGAGTTTTAACTAGACATACATTCCAGACATAGTATTTTATAAGTATTATTTATTTGTCCACGTTTTTCCAAGATTTTTCCCATGAAAGTATGTAGATCTTGTCTTATTTTATTTCCTAGGTACACGAGCGAAATGGAAACTTTGAACAAGCACTTACAGTCCTGAGTAAAGGCAAGGATGTGCAGGTGCGAGTTTTGAGACGAGCACAGGTAGAACTGCCAGATACGGTGCCTGAGCAGAGGCGCCTGGCAGGGAGGTGAGCCACAGTCTTCCTTGTAGGTGTGGGTTGACATATTCTGAGGTGCTATAGGTTGGCCATGAGACTACTCATATCTCTTTCTACCAATGACCAACAGAATTATGCGTGAACATTGTGTGTATGAGTATGTGATGCTTTGTTCAGGTAACCCAATGTGGAATTACCAATCCAGTATATAGAGATGTAGTATTATACCATTGATGGAAGCTACTCCTTTTAAAGGTTCACATTTCTGTCATCTTCCATTCTTTCCTCAGTATGTGTGCAAAGATGGCTGAACATGCTGCCAACCAGCGTGACTTTGAGCGTGCTATCAAGCTGTACAAAGAAGCACTCCAACATGACCCAGAAGATGCACCTACCCTTCTTGCTCTTGCTAAATTATACATGCAGGTGCTCATATTTTCATTCTCTTGCTATACCTTACACTGACCCGTTTGTAATTCATGTTGTATGGCTGTGTGTTGAAGTTTATGATCTGATGACCAAAGTTTCTGTTTCAGACCAACGATCTTGACCAGTGCCAGTACACGTGCATGACTCTCTTGAGGACAGACAAGGAGAATGACAGTGCTACCCTTATGATGGCTGACCTCTCCTACCGTAGGAATGAATATGACACTGCAATGTTCCACTTCCAGCAGCTTTTGGGTTAGCATACCAAAAACATTTTACACTGAGTTTATATATTATGTATGCTTGATTAACATATGACTATTACTGTGTTACATGTACTCCACTACAGATCGCAGGCCTGCCTATTTCCCAGCCTTGGCCAGGCTAGTGGAGGTTATGAGGCGCACTGGCACCCTAGACGAGGCTGGGCCATACCTGGACCGTGCCGAGCAGGCTGTCTTGAGGCATAACATTGATCCTGGCTACAATTTCTGTCGGGGACTGTATGACTGGTGAGAAAAGAAAGTGCATATTATGAAAAATTCATGTTGCTGGGAAATTCATACATTGAATTACATATCTGTTTTTAATTGTTCATCCACGATTGGTACTGATGCTAAAAAGAGAATATTCCTGTGAATTTTTTTTACACATTCGTACTTTCTGTCAATGGATTGCAAGAACTTAAGAATTTCATATATTTGGACAGGTATCTTGGAAACCCAAATTCTGCCCTCAAGTATTTCAACAAGGCCAGAAAGGATCAGGAGTGGGGTCAGCGAGCCATATACAACATGATTGAGATCTGCCTCAATCCAGACAATGAAACAATTGGAGGAGAGACATTTGAATCTGTTGACAGTGAGGTGAATCAGTCTGGTGCACGGGACACTGTAGACATGGCCATTAGGACGGCTGACAAATTGTTAAAGGTAATTATATTGCATTGCATCTGCCATACCTCACTTTTAGAAAATCACACATACAGGTGTATTTCTTCTACTATGGAATAATGATCTTTTTTGTTTTCTTTTTATGCAAGAGGGGAAATGACCATTGATCCTGGCTACAAAAAATGTATTAGTTATGTTAAAAGTATGCCTATTCCTCAGGAACTTCACCCAAAGCCAGGGGAGCAGACGATCAGCCACCAGGTTCTAAGTAACTTCCTGCTACTGACCACCAAACAGAAGTCCAGTGCAGAACAAGCCCTGCAGGAGTTCATGAATATTGCCAGCCAGGATAGCTACAAAGATCATGTTGGGGCCATCCTGGGTATGGCTACTGCATACATGATCCTCAAACAGGTATGTCTCTTTTCCTCACATGTTGATGGACTTGTTAACCTCCCAGTTTCTCAGTGCTTTTGTCCCCAGTATGATTTCTTTTTTTTAATTAGATCAACTGTAAATAAAAATAATAAACAAAAATAACTTGCTCTCAGACCCCTCGAGCTCGTAACCAGCTGAAACGTCTTGCCAAGGCTGTGTGGAACTTTGAGGATGCTGAATACCTAGAGAGGTGTTGGCTGCTTCTGGCTGACATCTATGTTCAAACTGGGAAATATGATATGGCAACAGAATTATTAAAGGTAACTGAAAAAGATAATACAGTTATGTTGTGATATACTAATGGTTTTTAAGTGCTGATTAGTTGAACACATGTTTTTCATTTCAGCGAGTTCTACAACACAATAGGTCATGTATGAAGGCCTATGAGTACATGGGCTTCATCATGGAGAAGGAACAAAGCTACCGTGATGCTGCTTTTAATTATGAACAAGCTTGGAAGTTTAGCAGCAACACGAACCCAATGATAGGTAAGAGCTGGAAAAAGAGATGGCCTCCTCAACTTTTCATAACAGACTGGTGAAGTTGGATTTCTGAGGTTCTTTTCAGTTCTTTTAGTGATAGATTAATAAAGATTATACATCATCAATAGAAAAAATATACAGAAACCTGAAATCACCTCTGCAGCATATGAATATACAGTCACACTGAGAGAACCAAGTGTTTAGAAACAGACTCAGCCATACTTGGGGATCTAATTAGATTTTTTGGTTGTAAACTTTTGAGACTCCATTAATTTATGTAAGCCATAATTTTATAGTTCTCTACTTTCACAGGATACAAGCTGGCCTTTAATTACATGAAGGCTAGAAGGTTTGTGGATGCCATTGATGTGTGTCACTCTGTCTTGGCAAAGCACCCAGAGTACCCCAGGATCAGGAAGGACATACTTGACAAGTCTCGAGCAAGCATTCGCATCTGAGCATCCATATGAGACAGACACACTGCACTACATCACAACATATGAGCATTTGCATACATACTGTTCATATGTGAAGTCAATTATAACCAATGTGGGTTACCAGTGTCAGCAGTGCTTTTGAAAGACTGTTACAAACGTTTTTCTGCCTTGCTGTTGTTTAAAAAAGAAGAGAAAAAAAATAACACAATTGGTATACAGACTGATGTCTATTCACTATGAAGTTTTAAAAGCACCACAAACACTAGTCATAATTTACACCATAATGCAAGTAATTTTTTCTAGTCAATTTTGTATCTATAATGTATTTAGTAAGTGTAAATTAGGAGTAAAGCCTCTAGCACCTAAGAATGCACCCTTTTTTTGTTTTATTATCCTGCCTCTGTATTTATTGATACAATTATTTTTTTACTTTACTGTTAATTTTGAATGTCATGGTTCTTATAACAACTTCAAACCACTTTTCTGTGATCACCTACAGTGGAGTATTTTTATTCAATTCAATAAAATTTTTAAGGTCACCCAAGCATTCTGATGGATAGATAAGATTAGCCCAGCCAGAGTGTGTACTGCTCCACAAGATATATGTTGTATTTTAAGGTCTGTTTTGATGGATATGCATTACGCACAAATGAGAGGATGATGGATGATATGTTACTAAGCAGCAGGATGTATCTTGTGATTAGGATAAGACAATTAAAATCATTACCAGATGGAAAAAAGACAAAATTGTAGCTTTTAACTTTGTAGTATTAAAGTTTTGTACATTATTTTATACAGATTATACACACACAAATGCATATCTGTAACTGACTACCAATAAATAACCAAAATAAATAAGTGTTACTCTTAAACAATGAGACTGCTTCCTTGATGGAGATGTCAGCCTGTTGGATACACATATATAGATCTCTGACATCATGTAATACAACCCTCTTGTTCACAGAATAGCCACATGACTGCTTGGCCTCCAGTATAATGATACTGTATTACTGTCTGAAGCACATGAACATTGCCATGCACTGCAGACATAGAAAATAAGCGGACTGGTGGACTCCCAATAAGTTATGTCTGGTTGCTAATGTATGGAAGGAAAGGTCAGACTGATCAGTAAACAGTCAAGTTATTTGATCACACAAAAGTGTAGTATTGGAACCAATGAGTGAGAGGTGACTCCTCAAAAAAGAAAGAAGAGGAGGCATGTTATAATCTTTTTCCCCTTTTTTTTTTTTTGTTGTTCATCAGTCAATTCAGTGACAATGTTCTGTTGTGCACTCTCAAGAACAGTAGATATATTAGTAGCACCTGAAGATGTACACTGCACAAAGTGACTGAAGTGTTAGGAATGAGGCATAGAAAAAAGAAGGAAAGTTGAATTAAACCAGTGTCACTGTATATACAGAATGGCAGTCACATTCTCAGTACAGATTTAAATTCAAATTCCCTCACTGTGGGAGCTCATCAGTCTCATGAAGGACAATTAAGAAGACTTGCCACAGATACACATTAAGAAAGGTCAGATTGTAATGCTCTTTGAACTCTCACTTGAGTAATATGTTCTCCAGAGATGAGAGCTTGGACACTCACAAGAGCAAAGGTTAAGAGTATCAGATAGTTTATCTCAGAACCATAATTTCAAAGTCAAAGCCTTCTTGTGACTGGTGAGAAGGACATGCCAAGTCCCACAACTGGCGAAAGATAGGCACTTGTTCTGCAGGCGTAACAAGTTCTATCACTCTCTCATAAGGCAACAGAAGTGCAGCTGCAGCCTTGATAGCAGCATCCTCTTCCTTCGCTACACGTGTCCGCACCATTTCAAAAACCTTGGCCCAATCCTCGCTGGTGGCGGGCAGCACTGCCTGTAATGTGCCTCCAGTATCTTCTCTCTCCACCTCCTCCTCCTCCTGACATGTTTGTTGTTCTTGCATTTGGTTATCATTTGTGTTTATCACCTCCTCCTCCTCCTTGAAGGAAACCTGACTTTCTCGGTCATTTGGGAAGATATGAAGGCTGTCCAAAGGAGTGACAACAGGCCCAGCCAGCTCTTCCGGGCCCATGTCAAACTGGCCATCAAGGACCATCTCAACCTCTGAAGAGAAAAGTTCATCTGACTCCATAAGGTTGTGATCTACTTGTACTGAAGGGTCATCTGCCCTATCATTGGTAATTATGTTCTCTAGCTTACCAGCACACTCTACAATCCTTGTATTCCTGGCTATTCGAGACTCTCTCCCAGCAAGGCGGGCCAACCTTTCCAGCTTTTGGCGATGAAGGAGTTTCTCATTCCCTTTTAGATCTTGAAATTGCTTATCTCTGTTCCGTTTGTTGCGCTGGAGAACATGTTCCAGAACCTCTTCTTGATCTTCCAAATGGCTGCTTTTTGGGTGTGAGTGTTCATGATAATACACCACTGAGATCTTTCCTGTATAGTCACACGTTTCTTTGCTGAATTGCTGGTAAACCTTTAGTCGGGCATAGCACAGGCATGGTTGGATCTTGTGGACCCAGTTATGCCTATCAGAGTATTCTCGGTTGGCATTCTTCCGTGCCGCAGCTGTCCGCAGGTGGTGGAACCTATGACAAACAAGTAATTTTTCTGAGCGGTGAGGTTTACGTCGTTTCACGTCACATGTGAACCTCACCTTGTGTTTCTCTTCCTCAGTAATGAGCCAATCTGTGAAAGACTTCTCATCTTCAAATTTCAAGTTTTTACATGCCATGGAATACTTATGAGCAATTTGCCAATGTCTCTGCAATTCAGTCAATTTAAAGAATGTGGAATCACATTGCTTAAAATGACATGAAAACATTCTTGGTAATTTGAATTTCTTAGTCTTACATTCTTTATTTCTAACATGAGTCTGATACCCTAATTCAGAGAGAAAGTGACGTTTACATAAGCTACATTTATATTCAAATTTTCTCTTCTTAACATTTACATTTATTCCAGTTTTCTTCTTTCTTCCTAATGTGACTACTTCCCAATCTTCATCATCGTCATCATCACAACTTCTATCATGAAGCTCTCCCATATCCTCTTGGATTATATTATTATTTCTAGAGTCAATGGGTTCACATTTGATCTGCACACTCTCACTATCAAATGGTGAATGAGTCTCGGAGATGTGGGCACTCAGGGAGTCCTGACTCGTGAGACACTTCTGGCAAAAAGAACATTGCCACTTTTTGTTGACTCTTCCTTTGTCACCATTGGTAACAATAAAAAAGCTTTCTTCTCCTCTTGCTACATCTGTAGGGGTGCTTTCCTGCAAAACAGTTCCATCCTCAGTGACATAAATAACTGACTCACCCTTGATCCCAGATGCAGCATCCAGAGCCCGGTACTCCTCCACAGTGATGCTGGCTGGCCCTTCTTTCATGCCATTCTCTTGAAGTGAAGAATCATCATCATCATCATCATCATCATCATCATATGAAAGGTATTCTAGAGATTCTTCTGTCACTTTTGCTGGAGTTATGAGGAGAGAGAGATCTTGGAGTCCTTCAGTTTTGCCCACATGTGGTTTCATGGTGACAGTCACAAGGGGTGGTTGAATTGATAGGGGACTGATTTCTGTGGGCCTTTTAGTGACTGGGGTTTGCTGTGAGGAAATAGGGTTACTATCTGCAACACTAAGACACTCTGTTCCATGGTGTCTCTGCATGTGCCTTGTCAGCTGGTCTTCACTCTTAAATATTGCACCACAGTCCTCTGCAGGACACTCTGGGAACACTGCCACACATTCATCAGCTTTAGGAATATTATTGTTCTCAAGGTGAGTGGGGCTGATCTCTGAGAGATTATGAAGCTTTTTCTCACAAAATGCTTGGTGGATAGCTGCCCCTCGACGGTCTTTACATTTCTGCCCACAGTAATAGCAGACTACTGGCTGTTTCTTGGGCACAGCCTCATCAGCACTGACACACTGGTGTTCCCTCAAACTTGCTGGTGTAGCAAATAAAGTTTCACAACTAGAGCATGAGAGTGGCTGTCTGGAAGTTAAGGTAAAGCTGGGCTCTTCCTCCTGATCACTCGCAGAGACCACTTCAGGAACATGTGCCTCAAGTGTCACTTTTCTGATGGTCTCTACCACTCTGGAGCGTCTGGACCTCTGCCTGGCAATACTGTGTGCCTCACTGAAGTGCTCCACCAGCTGCAAACGGGATGGGAACACTAGATGGCAGAGGGCACACCTAGCCATGCTGGAGCCACCTCCACGCTGATTCTGTAACCACCATGAATGAGATTAGTATGACAGATTTATTGATGAAGAGATAAGTGCTCTCTAAAATTAGCTTGAAAAGGATTGATAAGAAATCTGGCTCCTTATCTGACAAAACTGACTCCTATCTATATTTCTAATTTCCACAACATGGTATTGGATTCAATTTATGAAGTGGCAATTGAATTCTGGTAGAGCTTTCTATTACAACTGCAACAGATACAAGTATGAAACTCACATGTCATGTAGAAGGGTCAGTAATCTTGCCATAAACATATACAGACATAAAGAAAATGTTCCACATTTATTAACAAACCTGGAAAACTGTATGCATCTCTATCACTTTGAGAGCCTCAGCTCACTGATGAGGTATTATGAAATTGCTTTTTTTAGGTGTTTTGTTAAGTGAAGATGGCTTATGAGTCCATTATAGCTCTGATGCTTTATTTTCTAGTACTTATTTCACTACAGACCTTCACAAAACTCATTGTATACATATAATACAATAATATAAAGTGTTGAAAAAAATGTCACCAAGCCCCCTGAAGGCTCAGGATTTCTCCTGAGTCAGGGTTCTGTATGAATTCCAAACAAGTGGGATCTAAGGCAATGCTGGGTCTTAGGGTTGGGTAAGGTGAAAATAAGTATTTTCTGGGGAGTAAATTATCAGAATCACCAAAAACACAGCAAATACATAATCAGAATCACTTAAAGTACTCATAGAGCATATTCTGCAATTGTAAAAACACAAATAGCGCATGAAATTTCATGTTGTTTCCAAAAATAAAACACTACTGTCAGGAAAAAATCACCAACTTGCTTTACATGTTCTGACCAAACCTAACCTTTACTAACATGCTTGACATAATCTGCTGTGCTTTAGATAATTCTTCTAATTTCCTCACTAGAACTTTTTCTTTTTAAAATATATGAGGGGAAGTCTGACCAATTACAACATGAATGATTAAACAAAGGCCCACTTACATGCCAGATCCCAAGCGGGTCCCAGGGAGTTGGCCAAAAGAATAGAATGTCTTGAACCTCCCTCTTAAATGACTTCAGGTCATAGGAAAATGGAAATACATAATTAGGTAGGGAGTTGCAGAGTTTACAAGAGGAAGGGATGAATGATTGAGAATACTGGTTAACTGGTTAACATTAGAGAATTGGAGAGAATAGGAGTGAAAGAAAATACAAGTTTCCAAGCTTATTATGTTTTTTTTTCTTTATGTAAGTGGGAAACTGGCCAAGGGAAACTAAAACAATGAAAACAAAAAAAAACCATTATTATCAGTCACGTGGAAGAGTAAAAGTTAGCTGAAAGTCAGGAGCAAATGTCTTGAAACCTCCCTCTTAAATTAGTCAAGTCATATGAAGTTGGAAATACAAAGGCAGACAGGGAGTTCCAGATTTTACCAGAAAAAGGAATGAATGATTGGGATTACTGATTAACTCTTGCATTAGAGAACTGGACAGAATAGGGGTGAGAGGAAGAAGAAAGTCTTGTGCCGCGCAGCAGTAGGAATAGAGGATTGATGACAAATTTCCGCAACTTTATTTATCATATTATATGTATACAATGGGGTTTGTGAAGGTCTAGCAGAAAAAAGTTGAAAAATATGTCACTGGATTTACAACAGATTATTACTGGTTTATGCTGGTTAGGTTAATATCTCAGTAGGGAATCCAGAAGAGACACAACTCCCTAAACTAATATAGATTATGTTGAAAAAAAAAAAAAAAAAAAAAAAAAATCTGGAATATTGAGTGATATTCCAGCAGACTTTTCAAGACACATACTCCACTGAATTATCCTTCCCTGCCCAAAACTTCTGACTCACCACAAGATCCCAAGCTTGATTATTAAGGGTTGGGAAAGCAGACTTACCAAAATTACTCCGATTACCAAGAGAAAATGATAACCAAAATCCTCTATGATGGTAAACTTTAATTTTTTATCAATTCCAAGTATAAATAATAGCTTTTCATCAATTCCAAAATCTTGTAAAAAAAAAAAGTTCCTCACATTACAGGATGAAAATACTGGCTGTATCTTACATGGATAAAAGTACCAGTAACTTAAACCATCAATGTATTCTTACCCTGTTCAATAAAGCATAATGAAGGACCATATCCTTTCCTTATTCGCGAGTCACATACCCAGCGAGGCGACTTACCACTCACTGCTCTGGCCTACTTATCACTAATTCATGCACGCCGTCATTCAGAGGCAAAACAGCCCGTGTCATGTACAGAGAGATAAAGGCATCATAAAGCTAGTAAGGATAGGATGACATAGAGGAACGTAAGGGCCGCACTCGACCCTCCCCCGTGTTTGTTTGGTCATGTTGTTTACCACCATAGGAAGTCGAATGAATAATGTTTTAAGTTTGATCCCTTTCTCCATGTACATCCATAATTCACTTTGTATTTTGTTTGGGGGAACGACAATGCAGGCACGCATTAATGGGTTACTTACCTTAAAAACTCTATATATAGCCGGAGCTGAACAGGGTGGAAGTCGACGATTTCTCTTCCTTTGTGTTGATGACACCAAGCTTAAAATAAATTGACAAAATGCTGGAAAAAATA